>JAIGNY010000448.1:2500-127500 GCA_020152595.1 Chiridota heheva | reverse complement strand
TATATATATATATATATATATATATATATATATATATATATACATATATATATATATATATATATATATATATATATATATATATATATATATATATATATATATATATATATATATATATATATATATATATATATATATATATATATATATATATATCAACATGGTTTATTCAGCAATAGTTTTTATGATGCCCTTCTTTCCTTATATTATTGTTTTATGTATATATTTTTGTCATTTCTTGCTAATGGAGAGGCACGTGCACGGATTCCTCCCCCTAAAATCCGCCCGCCGAGACCCAACCTTCGTCAACTCATGTTGCAAGCTTCTTAAGGCTTTAATTATAGAGGGGCTTGGTAAGTGCAGGGGCGTACTATGTAGAGTGCAGGGTGGGTAAACCCGACACAAGGATCCCAATCAAAATATAGACTTTGAGGCCCGAGCGATCATATCAATGGCAATATGCTGTTATGGGGCTTCAAATGCCGAATTCCTCAAACTCCTGAAGAGGCTTAATTTGCACGACTGGTCACGTGGTATATTTCCTCCCCGTGATTATTCCGGCCCAGTGGCGTGTCACCTAGTGGCGGCGGAAGGTTGAAGTTATTGGGCCGACCATGTTCACCAAGCGGTTAAGCCCACCTACTTGAGGGCCCTAGTGGGGTCTGGGGAAAAAGCAAGCCCCGGTGGGGTGCGAGCCAGGAGACGAAGCCCTGGAAGCTTTGCGGTTTTAACATTTTGTGAGGACTTTATTTTTGCCTCTCTGACTGTGTTAGCAACAATATTGCATGATGGGAATACATTTTCCTAGACTCGAGGCAGCTTGGTAGCCTTATTATTTTAAAATTCTGGTTAAGTATTGCACCGAGTCATTTTAGCCTATTCTTTGTCAAATTACCCAATATCATACTTTAACAGGCAAGTTATAGATAATCATTTTTCTAATTCTATGAAGTACTGAATTGTCGGACGGTCTACCAACAAGATTGTATGGAAGCTAACCGAAGATTTAACGCACAACCTGGAATTCCATTGCAAAAGGTAGCGTCATTTGACGCGTTTGACGTCACTTGTAAACAAAGTATATTGTTTTATTCATCCTGTGAATCTACAAGAACACCCTTTACAAAAAGGTTGTCGTGGCATTTTTTGTTGTTGTATTGATAGTAATAAAGAAAGCAGTGACGTGTCTAAGGCGGCTATTTGGGGCTTATGGGGGCTCACCTCGCAAAATTCTGTGGAAGCCATAAATATAATTAACTGAAATATCAAGTAAACCACGTCTGACATTTTTTGAGCTATTGTTGAATTTGGACCAAACCTTTTCAGCTTTTACAATTTCAAAATAAGCCTTATCTTTTGATGATGATGATGATGATGATGATGATGATGATGATGATGATGATGATGAAGATGATGATGATGATGATGAAGATGATGATGATGATGATGATGATGATGATGATGATGATGATGATGATGATGATAACAACAACAACAACAACAACAACAACAACAACAATAATAATAATAATAATAATAATAATAATAATAATAATAATAATAATAATAATAACAATAATAATAATAATAATATTAATATTAATACTAATAATTATAATTATAATAATAATAATAATAGTAATAATAATAATAATAATAATAATAATAATAATAATAATAATAATAATAATAATAATAATAATAATAATAATAATAATAATAATAATAATAATAATAATAATAATAATAATAATAATAATAATAATAATAATAATAATATAATAATAATAATAATAATAATAATAATAATAATAATAATAATAATAATGATAATAATAATAATAATAATACTAGTAGGAAAAATTATTGGACATTTTTGCGAATTCTCCTCGAATTTGCACATCAAACTTTTTTTCCTTTCCAGGAAATTTTCTTTTCTATAGAAAATTTTCTTCAATTTCTGCAAAATGTTTATGAATTTTAAAGAAATCTCCGTTAATTTTCGGGAAATCTTCATTTTCCAAAAATTTCATGCATGTTCGTAAAATCTTCAATTTCCGAGAATTTTTCTTTAATTTCCAAAAAATTTCTTCACATTTCAGGAAAGCACTGTCAATTTGGAGAAATTTTCTGGAACTCTTGCCAAAATCGAGCAAAATTTCACAACATTTCAATTTTATGTTAATAATTTTAAAATTTGTCATCAAAATAAAGCATGCATGCAACCGGGAAACCCTTTTCGAGGGTGCCTCTCAGTCATACGCGCCTCTGTCAGTCTGTCTTCCCTAATCTGAAACCGGCCCTCAGTCAGTTTCTTCAAAAACGAAAAGCAAAGAAAGATAACAAGGTAATGTAGGTATTAATTAATTTATCAAAAAATAAAATAGATACAATAAATAAAGACGTCATAAATGATAGATTGGCCCCTGCTAAAAACAAGAAGAAAGAACACCTGCTTCCATATGCTATGTAAAATCAATAACAATCATCGCCATTGATAATGATAACCCAATCCCAAACGTAATAATCAATACAAGAAATAATCATGATATCTGAATTTCCACGTTTCCTTGCGGCTAAAACGAAGATAAATACTTCTTTCCCTAACTGCTCAAACACGAAAAGATTGAAATGCTTTACCGCCGGACCCCCATACATTGATCTGTTGATATACATACATTCACCAAGTCTAAACTGTTTCAAAGCAAACTTGGCCTACTAAAGTTGTTAACTGTTTTTTTCTTTTCTTTCCTAATACTTGTTCTGCTCGGTTATGTCTAGAAATTTTTTGCCGACTTAACCTCGTAAGTTTGCAAAGCACCATTGAATGTTCATACAGTAATGTGCGCTATACTATAAGTTTCCATTACCTTTACTTTAACCTATTCAGATTGCAAGATTACTTCAGCAGATGGAAGTGGCGTACTTACCCACGCTAACAATTTCGTAACTTAGCTGTTGAAGTTTCCGGTTGTTAGCCTCGTTCATTTCAAATTTTAAGTAATATCATTCCCCTTCACTATCTCTTTGTGACTCTTCAAAATATATTTTCAACATGTTTTTGAAACAGTAAACAGTAAAAATATCTAAACGATACCATTCTTTATATCATGTTTTGGAGGTGGCTATCAAGATATCGGGCTGGAACCAGAACTTTTCATCTGCATTCCTCAACCTTGCCAATTTACATGATTTTTGCGAATAAAAACGCCATAAATTTTTGAATTAGCATTGCTGAAATTTATTGTAGCGTCGTAACCAGTAAAATACGATCTTCAATAAATAGCACTTGATTTGAAGTCCATATTCTCTTCATTAAATGAAATTTTAAAAATAATTCTCAATTAAAAGATGACGGATTTTGAGCATTGAGTTTACAATACTAGACCTGTTGCTTCTTGAGGGCCATGCACGGCAGAAAAAGGCTACACGTTAAAGCAATTAATCAGAGGGCGCGCCCGACTTTAGGACTTTACCGTGTGTGCTAGCTATATAGCGAACTTAACACCCACGTACCGAGCTGGAATATTTTGAAGTAGTTTTTTCGTGAAATATTAATCGCGAACTCTTACGAAAACGAAGAGTGTTTGTTAGTTATACTCATGCATTAGAACATTACAGTGAAATACTGAATATGACTAATATCATATGAATAAGTATTGTTTAACATTAGTCGGACCATTGTCCGACAAATTTGTTCCCCGATCCATGGTCGCGGCGGTTCCGCCGCCTATATGACACCGGCGTCTAATCATGCAATATTTACAATAATAACCCTCTACACAGTGGCAGTCAGAGAGTACAGCAACGAATCTTCATGTGAAAATTTCTTTATGTAGAAAATCTTTTGGCCAAAATTTACATAACAATAACATCGTCTTGTACTCCACCGCGCGTAATGAATTACTAAAGAATTTGGGCAACACAGATGAATTTTAACCGTCAATAAAACCGTGGTCAAAGTTCCCTTAACTTTTTTTTATCTACCTACTGTGGTGTGGCGGTTATCATACCTGTCTACAGACCACGAGGCCCCGGGTTCAATCCTGGGGTGGGTAGACACGCCAGTGCACCACAACTGGTTATCCAAGACCGTGGACATTGACTTGGTTGTCGATGTTATGTCGGTCCGTACGTCGTACCTGTGTTCTCGTCCGGGTCGTATTAAGCGTTTCGTGATAGCATTTGTACTATCATAACCGAATACGCAGGCGACGACCCCGTCATTGTAATTGTGTGTTCAACTCTCTCTCTCTCCCTTAACTTTTCATGTTGCCATGCGTTCAAGTTGGCGATGGCTGAAGGCCCAGCTCATCGTAGTCATAAAAGGCTTGCAAGAGATTTTACTTAGTTGGAGGGGCAAAACACGATTGGCAGATTGGGTAGGGACAAAAATGGACATCCTTTTAATTAGATTCAAGCATGGTTGTATTCTTCATTACAAAAAAAAATAATCAGCATTCTTGGGGAGGTTGGAGGCGGGAGTATTTGATTTGAAGCCCTTGGCCAAACTTACAATGTGGACCCGGTATCATGGACTGACGTGCCCTCTTCAACCTTTTTGCAAATTTCAAAACGTGCCCCTTTTCAGGGATGAAATGTTTTGAAAGGAACTTTCACTGGTAGGCCAATTAATGGCAAAAATGGCTTTGGTGCGATATATACAGTGAATCGCTAAATAAAAGAAACGGCGCCATCGGGAGGAGGGTGTGTGTGTGTTAGGGGAGACATATCTTTCACTTTTTTTTATATGGCAAAAAAATTGAATAAAAAGTACCTCTGAAGAGTAATTTTTTCCCGCCAAATCATGAATATTGGGCCACCAGTATACGACATGTTTTGAAAAAATAGAGTGACTGGTGGGCCATATGGTCCGTCAAGGAAGGGGAGGGGAGGGTAGATTTTATTTCATTTCGAATGATTGGAATTTTCTGGTGAGTGGGATTTCCCCTAAAGCCAGTGGCGTGGGAGTCCGCCCCCCCCTCCTCACACACACATGACATCACCACCAAAAACAATAGGGCATATCTACGAACCATGGGGCTACCGGTGTACCATATATGATACGAATCCACTTTACCGTTCTTAAAATATCCTGTTTACAAGCTTGGCGTCACACACACACGTACACACACACACTTTTTCCAAGAAATTGTCAAAAATTGGGATCATTTTTGTTTTGTTTTATATCTTTTTTACTTTTAAAATACAAAAATTCCTTCAGAAGTCAGCTAAATTTGAACACTGCCTTGGGAGGGAGTCTAGGACCTTCTCAGACCCACTCACTTTCTTAAAGCTGGCCACGCAACTGCCTAAAGCTATAAACTGCTGTCGTTTATATACTTTTAAATTAAGTCGATCAGAAAGTGTCCCTCAAATTATGTGCCCCCACCCCCAGATTCAAACGTCTTCCATTTGCACCACCCTGCATGTGATCTTGTTAAAGTTAAATCGCAATAATGATAGTTCGTTCCTATATGTATATGTATACACCTTTGCCGCTCACTAAGCAGTTAAGTGATATACTATGTGCCTGTAATCGGTACAAAGACATTGTTCGTAACTTCGTTCATTCCCGAGCTGCTCCCCATAGCTGAACTTCATCCCACCCTGCATAGTTCTTTGCTCTGCCCAGCGGCGGCTGTAAGAGATTTTGATTGGAGGGGCAAAACATGATTCACTGCCGAATTTAATTGGTCAAGATTCACTAGTCATATACGGGACGATATTTGGACTAAATTAGGGCTCAAAATATCGTCTCGTATATGACTAAAGAGTGTTTTGACTAATTAATATATACAGTGTTTGAGGGCCACAAAGAAACATCCACATACAATTCACGCATGTTTGTATTCTTTATTACAAAAAAAAACATAATTAGCCAATCTGAAGATAAAAGCACCCTCTTGCCCCTATGTCGAGCCGCCAATGGTAACTTCAACCTTTGTCTCATTCCACATACTTTCCTCGGATTACCCATCAGCTTTGTGTTTCCGAATGAATACTGCGAACGACCTATAACGTTTAAAATGTATTCTTTCATTCCCAAACTATTTCCTCAGTGATCACCCCTTGCCCTTTAAGTTTTTAAAACAATCTATTTATCGCTTGCACGATTGCCTGACGTTTGGTCGTGCACCCATCTGATTCTTTACTTGTACAAGCCAGCACGTCCCATGCCATCCCAAAGAAAGCCTGCTGAAATGTGTGGCCATCAAATTTGGATTCCGCTTTGTACACAATAGTGCGACCGAATATGTTTATCTGTTGGATTAAAGAAATAAGACACAAAATAAATGAGGAAAACTAGGACATACAATTAGGGTTATACCTCAATTCACCACGTTCACACAATAAGGGGGATGGGGAGGGAGACTTAGGGACTTGTCGTTCGCCTCCACTTCACTTACTTCTGTCAAGATTGATTTTCCAATTCGTCCAAATACGAGGAGAAGATGGGGAGGGTAGGAGTAGGTCCCGAAATGGTCACGGTGACGCCATATGGTGACGAGGGAGGGACCCGACCCTCCACTTCTCTTGTGTTGTGCCTGGTGTAGGCCCATATGATGTAGTAACAAACTCCCCTGGCTCCCTCCCTACTTCGAATAAGTGCGACGAACATATAAAGCTGTGTTAGAATGTCAGGAAAATTAAATATATACCAGTCTAATGTTTCTTTCAAATGATTAAAGGAGACATATAAAGTCGGACATATTCCTTATTTCAGTTGAAGGAGAATTTAAAACTACCAAGACAGAAAGTCAAAAGCTTATCCCTACTCAAGATATTCATGTTACGAGACAAACTGACAAAATTAAACATTCTATAGCTTGATATATGATAGAGAATTTAAAAAATACCAAAAAAACCATCATAAAATCCTATTCCATTCCCAAGTTATTCAAGTGTGAACAGGAATTTGTTAAGATAGGGTTTTAACATGGACGCTGTCATTTTGTGTTGGAATCATGCCAATGATGACATAATTTGCCCTATGTGCTAGCACACATTATGTAGGCCTATTTCTTTATAAATTTCTTTGATTTTTTTTTCGCCAAAATGCGTTGACACGAAGTTCTAAGGACTTGAATAATTAATATTACATAAAAATTCAAAGGAAAAATTATTTCTCAGAGGTAAGAAATGTTAAAATTGATAAATAAAGAAATATATTAATATTTTAATCTGTACTCTGGGTGTATGACATCAATTTTTAGAGGGCATATAAAACAAATTTTATATCGACAGAAATAATAAAAATATATGCAAAAATGTTTTGTACGATGTCAAATTAACACATGGAAGTTGCCAGTTTGCTCAATTCCATATACAAATCTAGTCAAACATGACTTTATTTACCCAACACAGCAATGTAATGTATTTCTTTATAATTTTCTACAAAGAAATTGTTTTAAAGGAATATTCTCATGGATTCTTATTTTTTCATAAATGATAGAGTAAATTTATAGAAACAAAGTGGTGAAAAACTATGTTAATTTCTTATTCCGTTAAGAAGTTATAACGATTAAAGTGTAAAAAAATGTTCTTAAAAACACCTCGTATATGTCCTTTAGCTTGGTGACGTCATCAAGGCAATTCCAGCACAGTAATTATGTATTTTTTATCAATTTAATCACACTTGTTTTACATTATCAACAGCATTTTTGGTTCATCATAGGGTGCAATATATACTTTACAAGAAAACATTAAGGGTTTTTTTCCTGGTGTACGTCACATTTTCAACAAGAAAAAATCCAAATCATTTTTAAAGAAATACAAAAGACGTTTTGTTGAAATTGTCTCTAAAACATCAAAGATTTTGACAATCAGTTACTTTTGTCCAAATTCAAAAATACTTTGAAATTGTGTAACTTTTAAACAATAAGATAAGATAGTTTTTTTTTTTTTCCCACCTTGTTTCTAAAATATTTCTGTATCATATATGAACAAATTTAAATCCATGGAAATATTCATTTAAAATGCTGTGAAAAGAAGTTTTAATTGTGTAATATCATGTACACACAGACACGCCCTTGACCGATACACAAGGAACACAGTTCATAAGCTGGAAAACTTGAGTTATAAGGAAAAACATAACATTCCATCATCATCCCACTGGCAGTGACTGGGTTGGTGACAAGACATATCATTGTCTGCGTGTTTTAAAATAAAAATGGATGCTTCCATTCTCAGATACTGCCATTGTCAGATAGTGGTGGAATTAATGGTTTAATAAATACAAAAAACCCCATATAAGATTGTTTTTTAAGTGGTGAAGCTTGGTCAGACTCGAAATTGTGCTATTTGTAGTTCTATCATATAAAGAAAGGATTATGTCAGAGTTTATGTCTCCTTGAACAGTTAATTGTGTACATGTGATAGTAAATCTTATCATAGTAAATCTTTTGTGAAGACTGGAGAACCAACATACCTGTCCTCTGTCCTCATTCAACGCCCTCACTTGTATAGCAACGGACGCCGGATTGTGACGTATTCCTGTGTCAACGGGCGGTGTTGGGGTCACGTCTGGTGGACGTTTTCTTGGAGGGCACGGTGTGGGTTCTGCATCAGGATTAGGCTGTTTCGTCAATGGAGCTGGTATTCATATCAATATTGAAGAAAAGAATAGTATGATATAATGATAAGTTTTCCATCAGGGGTGTTTTGTAGGGAAGGGCTAGGCCGCTTGTTAAAATTTATTAACATATAATTGGCCTCCGTGGGCCCAAATTTCAAAACAGCTTCAATACTCGTCATGTAAAGTTTAGAAATGAAACATGTATGAACTACCCAGAACAAACATCCATTCTTAGTTTTCAACATTTCTGCCAAAGAGGGACATTATTGAACATGGATCCCCCCCCTCCCCTATTAGATTATTGAACATGGACCCCCACTCGCAAGGCCCCACTCGCTCCCGGTCCGTAGGACCCTAGTTACGCCACTGAATCAATTAATTGATATTTTCACCCTTCAAGAAATATTATAGGCCTACATATGGGTGATATTTGGGGAATTCGTACACAAAATACTTTTCAAATTCTAGATAAGTTGTCACTTTGCAATTCTCTTTTTTTAACAGTTTAATTCGCATAAATTCAACGTATAGTTTTCTTACATAACATGTACAATACAATAACCATATAGTTTAGACGACAAGAAAGCTAATTGATTTATGATTTATTTGGAAGAACTGATACTTTGAAAGCTTTGTAATTTTTAGGGATTTAATAAAGGGAACATTACCATTTGACATAACCCATGCAATAAGTATAGATCCGATCATTGTAGCTACGGTGAGCAAGCTTACTTTGGCAAAATTCTGACTTCTCTTTGACGAAAAAGATACCTCTTTATCTGAAATTGAAAATAATCATGATGACTCGATGACAAGCTTTGCTACCAGTTTTGCCGGATAGCTTTCCCCCGGGGTAAAAGGCCACGCATACGGCATATACAGATATTTTGGGCTGATAGGCCTAGCGATTTGTACCTTAGCGATTTGTACCTTAGCGATCTGTACCTTATGTTTTGTTTGCGAATGGTTTGTTTGTAAGTTTTTTAATACAAGATCAGAACAGTTGAAGATATATACGCAAAAAAGTTGTTAAGTGAGGCTTATGGTATGTGGGAGCCATAATCAATGGGAGGTTGCTTCATATACGCCGCTGGAAATTAGGCCTATTTCGGAAAATCAAATATCAAACAAACAACAGAAAAACTATCTAACACAATTGACGTTGCGTGATGTGTTTTTTTGCACCGTAGGTTATCGTATGTCCCAGAGACAATTTCTTGGATATAAAACCCTCAACCTCAGTCAACTGCACCAACCATCATGTACCCACTGTTTATAAGCCCAAAGAATGATTCCGATACTTCAAGACCGATGGATACTCGACTAACTACATGTGCTCCTCCCCCCCCCCCTCCCGTTTCATCAAAATGAAATTCTCTAAATATGATTAACAAAGAAAAAATACTCTGTCATAGGGTAATTTAGTACCTTTCTCGAACGATTATATACCATGATATTAAATAAAATTGAGCTACACGTCTATGGAACGTATTCCCCACTCCCCACCTCCTCCCCGGCCCCTAACCGATTATATACCATGATTTAAAATAAATCTTATCTCCACGTCGATGAAACGTGAGCCCCCTCCCCCGAAAGGAAAGGATTCCTGTTTATATAAATAAAAGTCTGCAAGTAGCCTATGGCAGGAAGTGCATCACCTGAGAAATAGATACATACCGATTATAGCGTGCTCTAACGTTAGTTCCTCTTTGTAATTCCGGACATGCCGTGCTTGAATGTTTAATTTCTCGTACTCGAGTACATCCAGTAAACGATCTATATCATCTTCGCTGATTATTCCTAAAACACCCAAACGATCAAAGAGTTCATTCCCCTTTTTTATCTGACAGGCTTCATAACGAGATATGTCCGGAAAATGATGTACCAAATTCTGCACTTCATCGGGTGTAAGCTCTCGAGCTACACTTCGAAGCATTAAAGAATAAGATTGTCTTAAACGCGTGCACATTTTTATTGCTTGCTATTTGTAAACTCACTATAGTCGCGCTATAGCCTACTATCTGACTATGTGCATTTCCCATTTGGCATGAAAACTGAGTGACATCGTAAAAATCCAATGGTAAAAATTAGTTATCATTGGAAATACCCGTTGATGACAATATCTAGTATGTTTTCCGAGGGAGATGTTGCTTTTCCTTGATGCAGGAAAAAGTGATTTCTGACGTCATTCAATTAACAACAGATTAACGTCTCTAGATAACCTTCATTACAGAACTCGCCCTTGTACAGAACTCCATCCTGATTGTTTGTGCCTGTGGCATTTCAGTAACCGCATGTGGCGGTTTGCAATTTCCAGTTTATTTCCAAATGATTCACTTCGCGTTTTAAGAAAATTTGCACTCTAAAGGTGTGAAATATGTGAAATTTGTTTTATTTGGACAAATTGTCAGAAAATTCAACCTTTGAACATCGAAATTGACGCTATATTTTGTATTTCCACGTAAATCCATTTCGAAGTTAAGAAATATCAAGAGCAGCATTTTAACAATATAACTTCCTTCCTGTATAACGGCAAAACGAGGAGAGTTTTTATTTGAATAACATCAATATGTGTTATGTCTTTGGAGTTTTGGGCCTAAAGAAGCGTGTAAAGTGTATTTGTTGTAGAAGCTCTTTGATTGTATATTCTTAAGTAAACAATATATTATTTCAATGAGTCATATTCAAAGAGGCATGTGTTTGCTTTACGTAAGTATACTCGATGGCGTAAGAGCCCAATTTGATTTGGGGATGGGGGGGGGGGGGGGAGGGGCTGTAACGACTTGCCCAAAAAATTTAACCCTCCAATTTTCAACATGTTAATGTACATATCCTAATAGCAGTGGTGTTACTAGGGTTCTGCGGGCCGGGGCGAGAGGGGTATTAAGAGGGTAAAATTATTATAAAAACAACAACCACGCTACGCGCCAACCAAGCTACGCGCCACCTAAATTGGCGCGTAGCGTATAAAGACATTTTGGAAAAATGCCTCCCAGACTGCAGAATATGGCTTTAAAAATCGAAAAAAGGGTAAATATTTTTCCTTGATTGTATAAGTACTGCTCAAATTGTTATTAATCTACAGATATGGAATAAAAATGTTTTTACAAGCTGATTTTGGCCCAGACAATAATTTTTCAACTCATGGGAACCAAAGGTGCAGGAGTCGGACTCTACATATTTTTTTCGGGCCTGCTGACTGCGGGCACCCTTGGGCCCGGCCTGGGAAGTTTCCCGCTGCCACTCCCCCCCCCCCCCACCCCTTCCGCTTGTAGTTACGCCACTGTCATATAGGCATGCATCGGTTATTACATCGCATGCTAATTACATACAATCATTTGCCGTGTTACCCTTCCATATATAATTTTTGTGAAAGTCATTACAATAATAATGATGATAATAACAATATAAATTTAACCATTGAAAAACACACTGGTGAATTACCAAATATATAGGTGCTTTTCAAGTACCCTTTTGTGCTAATTCGAGGTCCGCGTTTGTTGTGAAAATTTCCCCCCTCTTCCCCGATTTTCATAACGCGGATACGTACCAATGGTTTATGTTAAGTGCCACCGCCACAGGGTAGGTGCCCGAAAAAATTCTCAGAATATTGCCCGAATTTTCACAGAAATATTTTGTTAGGGGGATGCAGCCTTCCCCCAGCCCCCTCCCGCCTCCTACGCCTATGCTCGATGGTGCATAACTCCTGACCTTTAAACACAAAGAGTCCTTACGCGTATATTGCACTAATGAATGGAACTGACGTTAACCGCAGGTATGTTTATCGAAATGGTGTCAAGGGGAGCAGGCTACGTTGATAGTTCGGCAAGATTTTAAAAGTCCCTCAGAATTACGCTGCTGAAAATGGTGCTATTTTTACGATTTCTGCACCAAATGAAATAATTTAACCAGTTTTCAAGGTATAATTGATCCAAGTAAGAACTCCTTGATCTTCAAATATTATTTTTTTTATAAAATTACAACATTTTTTGTTGAGTATTGTCTCAACTAACTTTGTGGCCGAATGATTGCGTAATACTTTTTTAACTTGTTAAGAGAGTGTCCTTCGAACGGGATGAAAATGACACTGGCAGTTTCATCCCGTCCACGTTTTAAGGGGCGCTTTTTCAAAAGTTTGATTGTAGGCCTAAGGTCACTGTCTGCAAGGATGTGCCCCCTTGAGATTTTCCTGACGATACTTTTTTACCATGAGATAATTGTTAATCACGGTTTACATATAGTCTCTTTAATTTTCAGCAAATTTCATTCAATGTTTGGGAAATGTTTTTTAATTTTTGGGAAATTTCCTTAATGATTCTCGTTATTTTCGACAATTTTTTTTTTATTTTGGGGCAATTTATCTTCAATTTTCGGGAAATTTCTGTCATTGTTTGGGGAATTTCTTTTGATTTTAGAGTCAAGTTTTCTTCGATTTTCGGTCATGCAATTTTCATCTCTTATCAGGAATTTTGTCAAATTTTTCCCAAATTGCAATGACTTTGCCAAATTTTTCTTCAATTTCCCAATTTTTGCAAATATGGAAATTGAAATTCTTTCAGGTATAGCTTGTCTCTCTATTCCCAGCTTATATGTGCCAATACTACGTTACAGTAATCCTGACAAAGCTGCTCATAAAATACGTAATCATTCCTGATTTGGTTTGGCTTGGACCCCCCTGACATTTTTTCCTGGCTCCGCTCCTGACTGCCTGTAATAAATATAGTATGTCTATTTTTTTACAAGCTTTTTTTTAGCTTTTCCTCTCAACCTTCAAGCGTGTTTATATATTTTAATCAGTGGCGTAGAAATCAGAAGGGAGGGGGAGGCATGGCGGCCAAGCCCCAATAATTTTATTGGGGGAAAGAAAGTACCACCCCCATCCCGCCCCATTATTGAACAGATGTAGGTCTAACGAAATGATTTTGAAGAGTTAGATTCTATCACGGCATCTTTTCTTCTAAAAAATTTAAAATTTGCTTCAATTTTTGAGAAGTTTTCTTCATTTTCGGGATTTTATTTTCAGTTTTTACGAAATTTACTTCAATTTTCGTAAAATTTCTTTGCTTTTCGGAATGATTCTTCATTTTTGGGAAATTTGCATCAATTCTCGTGAGATTTCTTTCAATGTTCGTAAAATTTTCTATATTTTTGGAACTTTTTTTGAAAATTTCCTTCATTTTCTGGAAATTTTCTTTATTTTTGTAAAATTTCCTAACAATTTCGTGTAATTTGCATCAATTTTCGTGAAATGCCCTTCATTTCCTGAAAATTTTCTTCATTTTTGGGCATTTCTCGTAAAATTTGTGAAATCTCCTTCATTTTCTGGAAATTGTCTTCATTTCAGGAAATTTTCTTCAATTTCCCAAACATTGAAAGGTATAGTATCACAAACATAGAAGGAAATTTCCCGAAAATTGAAGAAAATTTACCAAAGATGGCAAAAACTGCCAGAAAATTACACGAGAATACAAAAAATGCTTAAATATTGAAAGTTTATTTCCTATAACATTCAATAAAATTGCCCCAAAATGAAAGGAATTGCACGAAAATTAAGAAAAATGCCCAAAATTGAAACAATATTTTACAAACATTGAAAAAAATTCCCCGAAAATTTAAGAAAATTCGTCGAAAATCAAAAAAAAAAAATCCCAAACATTGAAGGAAATTTCCAGAAATTTTCACAAAATCGAAGAAATATTGACCCAAAATAGAGACAATTTTTAGAAAATTGCACAAGAATTCAGGAAATTTCCAAAACATGTCAAAGATTTAAAGAGATTTCCATGAAGTTTCCCGAAAATTTAAAGAAACTTACAAAGAGGGGTTCTAGTTATGATTGTTGGAGTAATGAAAAATGTTAGAATTTTTCGGAGGGAGGGGGGGGGGGGGGGGAAGGAGTTTTCAACCCCCAGAATCCCTTTGGATCCCCTATAGATCCGCCCTTGGTTTCTATAACCTCAAGGCACGAAGTAATGAGCCATTTTTTATAATTGGGGGAAGGAGTCACGGTGGGGTGTTAGAAATAATAAAACACAATTCAAAGAATTAATTCAGGGGTCAAGAGAGTCCATCTTTTATGTAAGAAGACTTCAAAAGACACAAAATGGTAAAGAAAGCATTTAAAAATGTTTTTCTGTCAAGGAGATATTGAAGTTTGGTATCATTTGATTAGAAACAACTGAAATCAGACTAGTTGTGATGTCACTGCCTCACTGAAAGTCTTTATGTAATCTATCATATTTTGTTCTTCGATTGTGTGGCTTATAAACCATTGGATACGTCAGGAATAGTTATGAATTACCACCTGAAGAAAATTCGAGGGAAAATAATTGAAAAAAGTCAAATAAGTTTTCTTTAATATACATACATTAACAATTGTTAAGAATGTGAGGATAAGGAGACCAACTCTCCATATAGTAGATTCTACACCAGTCGTTTCTACAAAGATAACACAGAAATTTAGACTTGAATATCTCCTTAGCTGAATAAGATTTTCGAACACTTTCTTCACCATTATGTTCTTTTAAAGTTCTCTTCCAAATAAGATAAACTTGCTTGACCACTGAACTAAGAGAAGTGCGATTTCCTGCTAAACTAGGCCTAGCCTAGCTATATCCTTTAATGAGCAGGCTTCTTCTAGCTAGCGACTAGAACAATAAAAACGACTGAATATTCAGACTACGCGCGGTACGATGCCATGGGAACTGGAAAATCTTTTGAAGTAAGGGTCAGCCTAGTTTTCATTTAAAATTTCAGTTCATTTATTGTAGTATAGGCAAATGTAGCATATGTTCAAATAATTAGCAATGCATTCAATTAAAAAACAAAAAATCATCACACTAAGTTAATAAACTCTTCCATTTTCTCTTTTGGAAAACTTAACATTCGTTCGTTCACTTGCGCACGGGTACGATACCTCTTCCGCGAAAAACGAAAATCAAGAAACACGATGGCGGAAACGCACTAAGTTAAGACCTAGGGGGTCTATATTTCAATAAATCCAGCTAATTTAGGGCCTGCAACAATTTTATGCACAAATATTCAAGTGTGAAGGTAGAGATGTAGGACTCTTACCTCCCATAACTTTTTTAATACCATCAATCATGTTAATCACAAAATTCTCCTTCTTGTCTACAAGTGTCTCAACAACTTAGCCCCTTCATATCTGTCTGACTTACTCCATGTTAAAACATCCTCCTATGCCACTAGGTCTTCTGCCGCCCTCATTCTTAATGTTCCCTTTACCCAAAAGAAATTGTTTGCTGACCGCTCGTTTAGAATTGCTGGACCCACACTCTGGAATGGCCTCCCTATTAATGTTAGAAATACCGCCACCCTCCCAATGTTTAAGAAGGCTTTGAAAACCCATTTATTTATTCAGTATTTTTCATAATTATATTTTTACTCGTAGTTCACATATCTTTTTATGTTTATTTATGATTCTTTGTAGCACTTAAGTTGTTTAATTATATTATAGTTATTTTTGTAAAGCGCCATTGAGTGCATCGTTTTGCAGTAATGTGCGCTATATAAGTTTTGTAACCATAACCATAACCATAACCATAAAAAGTTGGTATAAAAAAGCCTTAAGCGTTAACGTTACTGGCCTAGCCTAGGCCTAACTAAGTTAGGGCCTAGCCTAGTCAAACAAACATCTGACCGTAGGCCTACTATTTGCCGTCTGTGAATTGTTTTCACAAACCGGAACTTCTTTAGAATTTTGCAAAAGGTCACACAATTTTATACTTTATTATAGTCTGTGCAGCTGCAAACCGTTCAAATCGGCGGTTTAGCAGCTGCGCAGTTAGTGAAATAACATCTCCCTCCGTATGCCCTACATGCTATGCACTAGGCCTACATGCAATACAGAGTGAGACTCCGACCTATCTCTTTTAACGTGGAAATCGCCTCAGTCCTAAAATCGCGACTACACCGTCTATTTACCTCACCTGTCACACTGTAATTACTGTACTTACGGCACATACGAATATATAGTTAACTTCTCCTGTTATTGCTTTTAATCTTGTAAGTAATTAAAACATGTCGGTAATCCTGAAGTGATTAAAAAATGGGTAAAAATGTAAGCCAATATTGTACAGTCCTTTCAGCTCAACCATACACTCTTGGAACCTTTTTTTAATTTCTTTAAAGGGTGCACTAGGGTGCACAACACCGATACGCATACTAATTAATGTAACGCTAGCGAATCTTCGATAGAATTTGAAATAATTAGGTACATTCACTTCGGCAGACACGATTGTAAGAAGGTAGCAACCGAGAAAGGTGAAAGTTTCTTCTTTTTGCGGGTTTTTGTTCATAGCTATTGAATGTATTTTTATGTGCCCAAGCTTTTAAGATTAAGAGTTACATACTAGAAACTTTTTTTTTTGTAGCTTAACTTTTGCAGTTTAAAATGAATGAGGTAAAAAATTACAAATTTTTTGAAAAATGTTCGCAAAACAGAAGTGCGTCGCAAATATTCTGCAGCGCGACTATGATGAGTCAATGTAGCGGTTTTCACAGTTATATGCATTGGCTAATGTCTGACCCAGTATTCGTAGTCATGTAATGGCTATAGCGTATACTACGGTCAGATGTTTATCCGACTACTGCGCAGTAACCAAGCCATCCACGATGCTGGCTGCACCTCCAAGGGCTCAGATAACATCCCCTCCCAGTTCCTAAAACACCTCCCCATCAAGGCCACCACTACCCTACTCACCATCTTCAACAATATTTGGTCCTCACACTCCTTTCCTCCTATCTGGAGGACAGCTATTGTCATTCCCGTCCTTAAACCGGGGAGGACGGTACCAACCCCTCCAGCTACCGCCCCCTCCAGCTACCGCCCCATCGCCCTCACCTGCTGTCTCTGTAAAATTATGGAAAGGATCATTAATCAGAGACTAAACTGGTTCCTTGAGACCAACAGAATCCTCTTTCTTCACCAAAGCGGCTTCCGAAAACGTCGCAGTACCCTAGACCAGTTAATTACGCTCGACACCGCTATCTGGGAATCCATTGCAAAAAAGGAACACCTGATTGCCATATTTTTTGACCTTGAGAAAGCTTTCGACACTACTTAGAAATACAGCATTACCCGCAAACTTCACACCATCGGCCTCAGAGGCCATCTCCCCATCATTATTCAAAATTTCCTCTCACCCAGGCAGTTCCAACTTCGTATTGGCCACACCCTCTCCAAGCCCTACCCCCAAGAATAGAGCGTCCCCCAAGGCAGCATCCTCTCTCTCACTCTCTTCAACCTGAGCATTAATGACATCGCGGATAACCTTGGCCCCAACATCAAACATACCTTATACGTGGATGACTTCACCATCTTCTACTCCTCCCCTAGCTTTCCTATTGTTGAAAGTAGGCTCCAAATCAACCTCAACCAGCTGCAAGACTGGAGCAACAAAAACGGTTTTAAATTCTCCAAAGACAAGACAGTCTGCATGCACTTTTGTCATTTCAACAAGCTCCACCCCAACCCGAACTTTGTGCTCAATGGCAATAGCATCCCTAAAGTTGAACACATAAAGTTCCTGGGTCTAACTCTAGACCCCAAGCTTACCTACAAGCAACACATCACCTACCTGAAACTAAAATGCAACAGCTCCCTCAACATCCTCCGACTCCTCTCCAACACCACTTGGGGTGCGAACCGCTATGCTCTTCTCAAAATTTTCAGGCTCACCATTCGTGCCAAGCTTGACTACGGCAATATTGTCTACTGTGTGGCTCACAACTCATACCTCAACCACATCAACACCATCCAAAATGAAGCCCTCAGACTTTGTCTGGGTGCCTACAGGACCTCCCCAATCACCTACCTTCATGTTGAAGCAAACGAACCCCCCTTTCTACTTAGATGTAGAAAGCTTAGCTTCTGCTATGCTTTTAGAGTCCTCACCAACAACCAGAACCCTGTTTACAACCTCATTAGGTACCCCAATTTCTCCACTCTCTTTGATAGAACTAAAACCCTATCCCCTCCCTTCAGCTTACGCATTAAATCAGACCTCTTCCATCTCGGCATCAATCCCGCCACTCTCGGCACCTTCTCCTAGCCCACTTTTCCTCCTTGGGCCACCCCCCTCCCTTCTGTCCACCTGGGCCTCTTCACTCATCACAAAACTCAAACCCACCCTAACCTCTTCATCAATCTCCACAACCAAATCAAAGACCAACTCTCAAATTACACCTTCATCTATACTGATGCCTCCAAGGAAGGCAACAAGACAACTGCTTCTGCCGTCATCCAAGACATCACCCTCAGTAGCAGACTTCCTGACTACTCTTCCATCTTTTCAGCCAAGGCTAAGGCAATTCTCTTTGCCCTCAATTTTATTGAGTACTCTCCGCTCAGCCACTTTGCCATTTTCTCCGACTCAAAGGCTATTCTTACTTCTTTACTTAATCTTAAATGGGATAACCTCACATGCCACCTCCTCCTCCGGAAACTCCTTTCTCCCACCCTCTGCAGGAAAAGTATTCTTTTCTTCTGGATTCCCAGCCATGTTGGCATCCCAGGTAATGACAGAGCTAATGCAGCCGCTAAGATTACCCTCAACCTCCTCCCTGCCCCTTTTCCCAAAACCCTCTCTGACATCAAACCGCTTATCGCTTCCCTTGTTCGTGACCGCTGGCAATCTCATGGAACTCCCAAATTGATAACAAACTCCATGTCATCCAGCCCACAATTCCGATCAAATCCACCATCAACAACCTTTCTCGTATCAACAACGTTCATATTACCCGTCTTAGAATTGGTCACACCCACCTCACTCACTCCCACCTCCTTATTGGCTCCCTCCAACCCCTCTGCAACAATTGCCATTGCACCTTCACAATCCATTACGTTCTCCTTGCTTGCCCCCTGTACAACCTTCCCAGAGCTTCCCTCGCTCCCCACAACTCAATTGCTGAATTCTTCCAGAAAAATCCTCCGGATAAAATTATCTCCTTCCTTCATCATGCCTCTCTCTACAACCATATTTAATTCTCCTCTTCCACCCCCTCTCTACTTTGTTTTTGTTTCAATCATGCACCTCCCCTCTCAATCACAGCTTTCAGACCTTTTATTTTTGAATTTCTCTCAATCTCCCCCTGTTTTCTTTCCTTCCTACCTCTAGAATGATCTGACCTCTCAGGCACAATTTGACCTTCAATATCGTGGTGCCGTTAAGCTCTCATCAAACAAACAAATCAAACAAACTCCGAGTATGAAAAATTGTGTGACCTTTTGCAAAGTTTTGGGTAAGTTCTCGTAATTCCCGCCCGCCACTCGGCTCTAGATTCACTCTCACACCCAGCACTTAAAAGTTCAATTTGGTTAAATGATTAAGTGTTTAAACAGATCTTGTTTTAATCTCGCTCTATTTATGTCATCCGCTGATTTACACACATAACATAACATACATTACGCACATTAAATTCCGATCAAAACAACTGAACTATTGCAATTAAATGTACATACTGTATTATCATAAAATCACCCATACACGAAGCTCTTTGCATGAACGTACGTACATTACATGCACACAGTTCTAGTTCAGGTTCATGTTTTAATCCTTGTGAATCACTGCTTGCAGCTTGCTAAGTCCGTCACCTACCATGCAAACAAACTTTATCAAAGTAAAAATTACACCCCCAAAGGCCCACAGGCGTGCTTATTGACCGGTCCAAATGTAAGTAACCAATCACATTTGTTATAAACCCTATATGCACTTAACATTATAACAGACTAATCGATATTCTTTTGATTTTTTTTGGATTTTATATTGATAGAATCGTAATTCAAAGGAACATGTGCCGCTTGGCTTTCATCGAACGATACTGGGACGAAAATAAAAGCGGTAAAAGTTTGGGCAAGATGAATAACAATGGGAATTGAGAGAAGAGTTTCCGGTATAAGTTTGTACTTTTTTGGGGGAGAAGGGGGCACTTTGACAGTTGAATATCCATTGTATTTTGAATATTCATTGTACATAACAAATATTTTGTAAATCCTTCTTGCATTCCGATTCAAAATAAATATATTTATATATTTTTCATTGACAATTTGTCAATAGAAGTGGACTAAATTTGAACAGTTCTTCATGGGAGGGGGGTCTAGGAGGTTACCCTGGATTATCACTAGAGCCCGGCACTCAAACTTGTCTAGCTAGATCCCTGATACAGAGGGAGATACAGTATTACCTCACTAAAAGTAGCCGATTTTACACCAACGTAGTCCTAACGTTAGTAACATTAGGCATGTCATTAGCTTAGCTTAGCTGTAAAAGTGTAATGCAAAACAGAGTTTGTTTTCTTTTCATTGACAAACTGGTTGTGAAATATTTTTATTGATGTCATACATGTCAAAGCCCCACTGAAATACTTGAATTCGCATGAAAAAGAAGTCCGAGTCCAATCTCAAGTAACGTTAGATATCTCAAACTCCGAGAGTTCACACAGACACTGGAGATGGCAACCTTTCTCGAGGTTGGAAATCAGGTCTTTGATGACAACAATAATGAGTATTGTTAGAGAATGGATTTCACATGCGATAACCAACAAACGGAAACAAAACCTAATGTTAGGCATAACTTTAGGTCCCAAACCTAACGTTAGATGTATGCTTCTCTATGGAATAATCACATATTTTAACTTACTTCAGTACGTGTTTCCCATGAATTAATGCTGAAGAGATGTAGCCTATTGTGATACACAAGTAAGGAGATCAAATTTCCTAACCATCATAATTTCATTAAATTTCTAACCAAGATTTACAGTACAGCCTATCGTGCTTTCAACACATTTCTCTATCGTTTCCCATTTGTTGAAGTCAAGAATGTATTATGCACTTGTCAATTGTGTGACTCACCCCTACACCCCCGGACAAGGTGAGTCATTGTACCAAAGTGCAGCATGTTGTGTTGAGAGCGACATGAATTCTATTCTATTCTCTCCAACTTTTCATTCCGTTTTATTTTATCTTGCACTTTACCACCTAAATTTTGTTTTATATCTTCATTTTACGGGATTCTCTCTCTGTGGATGGGCATCTGCTTTCGGCTAGATTGTTCTTTTAGGGTTTTTTCCTCTTCCGTTCTGACCAGACTTTTACGCCTTATCGTTACCTGTACAGCGGTTCTATAGTATTTTCGCGATTTTGTTTTCTAGTTGCTTCGGGTTTGGTTTTTTCTTCATGACGAAACGCTTCTTCCTTCATCTTGACCCTCCCCGTGACCCACCTGCTACCTCCATTGACCATTCTTCAGCCCCAGTCCCAAAAATTCTAATAATACAGGCCACCAATAAACCCAATAATTTTAGGTTTCCCCTTTTTCAATTCACAAAGCGCTCCAAGGCCTTGTCAGTACCCTCCCCAAGGTGTCCACCCTCAGATCCGGCGATCTCCTGGTGCACTGCACCAGGGTCACTCAAGCAACCATCCTCATCACCACCAAAACCCTAGCCAATACCAGTATTGACATTACAGTCACCCCCCACCGTTCCCAAAACTTCAGCAAGATGTGGTCAGACCTAGAGACCTAGCCTACCTGACTGATGAAGACCTTGTAGAGGAACTTACCAATCAACACATACACTGAAGCCCATTGTCTCGTCCTCGAGAAAGACAGTGCCAAAACACCTACCAATACTATCTTCCTGACGTTTTCCACACCAACTCTCCCCTCCCACATCACTGTGAATCCCAGTCACTTCTTATATTCCTAACCCCCTCCGTTGTCATAAGTGCCAGAGATATGGCCATGGTAAAACTCCTGCCGCAGCCAAGCGCGCTGTGGCAATTGTGGAGCTCTGGACCATGACAGCACATCCTGCACCAGCACCCCACATTGCACCAATTGCGACGGTACTCACCCAGCTAACAATCCCTCCTTCTCAAAAGACTGCCCCACCTGGCTTCAGGAAAAGCAAATAACCAAACTAAAAACCCTTAATCCCAACATCACTTACCCTGAGGCCAGGAAGCAATTTCTCACTTCTCTCCACACTAAACCATCCTACTCGAGCGCAGTCTCCTCTAACACCAATATCCCATCCCCTAACACAACTAAAGCTGACTCACATACCCAAACAAACCTCACCTGGCTTTTCTTACCCATTTCTAAGCCCATCACCATTGCCAACAACCCAACTACACCCATTACCCAAACCACCTCCACCACTTCTCCCCCAACCTTCCTTCCCCCTCTAAGACTCCCGCCGTCCCCTACCCCAACAACTCTAATGCCATCAAACTCAAGCCAACCTGGCTAACAATCATCAAACCAACAAGCAACAAACCAACAAACAACCAATCAACAAATAGCCCACCATCCAAACCCACACATATGACACTTAATAGAACATGGATTGTTCGATTACCGAACATACTTCTCGTCCAACTTTCAAAAACAACCACTCCCAAAGAAACAGGGACAGATCCAAAGAAAAAATTGGCCAACTCAGACCCAACATATCTTCCTCAAGATAACCCCCTGCCTCCTAATGGCGTGCAACATTAACAATTACAATAACGTTCACAACAATATACAATGGAACATAAGGAGCCTTAAGGCCAATTTTGAAGAAATTGACTTTCTGGCCACCACCTTTAACCCAGTCGTCTTCTGCCTACAAGAAACCTTTTTGAAAACCACTAACCATTATTCCCTCAACAACTTGGCTTGCTATCACGAACATCAAGTGGATGCCGACAGGGCCTGTGGGGGTATCTCCATTCTCGTTAAACACGATATCCCACACAGCCCTGTTCATGTGAACACGGACCTTTAGGCCATCTATATGTCTATCTCTCACCACAAAACCTTCACTCTTTGCAATATCTATCTCCCCCCAACACCAACGCTCAGCCAACCAGCCTTAACAACCTCATCTCTCAGCTCCCCTCCCTCTTCATCCTTCTTTGTGACTTCAACACCCACAACCCCCTGTGGGGCTTCAATACCACCCCCTTAGAGGCAAGCTCATGGAAAACACTCTCCGACAGCACATCCTCTCCTTGCTCAACACTAACTCCCTGACTCCCTGACCTACCTTCACCCTGCCAAAGGCGCCCTTACCTGTATTGACCTGTCTGTCTGTTCCCCCAACCTCCTCCTTGATTTTAGCTGGAAGGTCACCGGTGATCTCTGTGGTAGTGACCATTACCCTCTTCTTATACACTCCAACCTTCAAACCCCCACTAACCACACCCCCAATTGGAAGCTTGAGAAGGCTGACTGGCCCCTTTTCGAAACCCTCTGTGACTCGCACCTCTCCCCCCATCTCCTCGAAAGTGAGGATCCCATGTCAAACTTTAGTAATATCCTTATCAAGATCGCCACCTGCTCTATTCCCCAAACCTCCAAACCCCTTAATCACCCCCCCCCCCCAACCCCTGGTTCTCTGATGACTGCAAAACCTCCATCAAGAACAGGAAAAGGGCCATCAGGAATTTTAAAACTAACCCAACCACCTACACCCTCAACCTCTTTCGCATCAGCCATAAAGGCCAGGCGCACTTTTAAGGACAGTAAAACCAACACTTGGAACAACTTCATCTCTTCTCTCACCACTAACACCCCCACTAAGAAGATTTGGAGAATGATTAACAGCTTCCAAGGCAGGGTGGGCAAGTCTCCCAGCTCTCTTGGAATGGTAATCTTCTTACCGCGAAAAAGGACATCGTTAACCACCTCGCCGTCTCTTTCAGCAACATCTCATCCTCGGCCAACTACCACAATGCTTTCAAAACTAAAAAAGCTTGCGATGAAGCACGTAGTACACCTTTCCCTCCGACAACTCCGAGAGCTACAACACCCCTCTCACCCTTTCTTAATTAAACTAAGCCATCCACAACGCTGGCTGCACCTCCAAGGGCCCAGATAACATCCCCTCCCAGTTCCTGAAACACCTCACCAACAAGGCCACCACTACCCTACTCACAACCCTCAACCACATTTGGTCCTCACACTCCTTTTCCCCTATCTGGAGGACAGCTATTGTCACCCTCGTCTCTAAACCGGGGAAGGACAGTACCGACCCCTCCAGCTACCGCCCCATTGCCCTCACCTGCTGTCTCTGTCAAATAAAAATTAAGGAAAGAATCATTAACCAAAGACTAAACTGGTTCCTTGAGACCAACAGAATCCTCTCCCTTCACCAAAGCGGCTTCCGGAAACGTTGCAATACCCTAGACCAGTTAATTACGCTCGACACCGCTATCTGGGAATCCTTTGCAAAAAGGAACACCTGATTGCCATCTTTTCCGACCTCGAGAAAGCTTTCGACACTACTTGGAAATATGGCATCATCCGCAAACCTGACACCATCGGCCTCAGAGGCCACCGCCCCATCTTTATTCAAAACTTCCTCTCACCCAGGAAGTTCCAAGTTCGTATTGGCCACACCCTCTCCAACCCCTACCCCCAAGAAGAGAGCTTCTCCCAGGGCAGCATCCTCTCTCCCACTCTCTTTAACCTGAGCATTAACGACATCATGGACAACCTTGGCCCAAACATCATATGTATTCTCTACGTGGACGACTTCACCATCTTCTACTCCTCCCCTAGCTTTCCTCTTGTCGAAAATAGGCTCCAACTCAGCCTCAACCAGCTGCAAGTCTGGTACAACAATAATGGTTTTAAATTCTCCAAAGACAAGACAGTCTGCATGCACTTCTGTCATTTCAACAACCTTTACCCCAACCCGAACCTCATGCTCAATGGCAATTACATCCCTAAAGTTGAACACACAAAGTTCCTGGGTTTAGCTTTAGACCCCAAGCTCTCCTACAAACAACACATCACCAACCTGAAACTGAAATGCAACAGCTCCCTGAACATTCTCCTCCTCCTCTCCAACACCAAGTGGGGTGCAAACCGCCATGCTCTCCTCAAAATCTTCAGGCTCACCATTCGTGCCAAGCTTGACTACGGCAATATTGCCTACTGTGTCGCTCACAACTCATACCTCAACTTCAACCAAAATGAAGCCCTCACACTTTGTCTGGGTGCCTACAGCACCTCCCCAATCACCAGCCTTCATGTTGAAGCCAACGAACCTCCCTATCTGCTAAGGTGTAGAAAGCTTAGCCTCTCCTATGCTTTTAGAGTCCTCACCAACACCCAGAACCCTGTTTTGTTTTTTTGTGTGAAATGACTTACCCCAAATCAATCACCTCTGTACAAAGTCAATAGGTCTGAAGTAAATTGACCCACCCCAGAATCACTATGGTAACTGATAATTTGGCACAATGATGCACATGTGAGTCACTTTTTCAAAATTCAATGACTCATCTTTGACTGACATTGCCAGGGGTAGTAGCGGTGAGTCTAGTCAGATAAGATCTGACTAGTATACGCTATAGCCACTACATGGCTGCTATCAACAGTCAGAAAATGCTATATACCTTATAACATTGAAACTGCTGCATTGGCTTACTGTATCATAGAAGTGTAGATAAATTTCAAGTACGCGCTAGAAAAACTAGGCCTTTTCACGATGATCACAGGTCAAGTTTTGACAATGCCTTTTGTCGTCATCGATCACTTTTACGTAATACAAAATAAGTAGATATCTGCATTGATAATATATTGAGACGTTCACTTATGTTTGGTGTGTGAGTTTAGTAAAGAAAACTGAAAAGTTGCGTTTTGTATAGGGCCTTTGCTACTGACTTAAGTTTCAAACAGCTCCATGGATGGATGTATCTAATTAGTTGAAAGTTCTTGAACAATAGAGCGACAGTGAAGTCATCATGCGTATAGCATTAAATCGAACACCGCGTACATTTACAGTACTGATGAACATTTTCGAAATAGCAGTGCCAGCGCTCTCCAGTGGTACGTGCACTAATTGTGTACACATTTCCTAAAGTGAGGGATTTGCGAAGTAATCGGAATGTCATTTCTTCCATAATTTAGATTTTTTTACCTACAAAATGTTCATTAATTTATTTGTAACTTAGTTTGAAAGATACTTTAAAGTTTCAAGACACTAATGAAAACAAAATCATAGCTCGTACACTGTAAGTACTTTTGTCAGTTTTGAGAAGGGTTTTCATTTCATGATGATGGTATTTGTTTTTATCTTGAGTGGTTTTCAACGTTACGAGTGTATTGTGCATTGTCTCCCTCAGTATGTAAATATTGCCTTGCAAGTAGTGCCCTATTGAGTGAGGTGTTTATCTCACTAGTGTGGGTCATGCAACTGACAAGTACATTATTTCCATAGAATTTTGTCCAACCTTGAATTTTGTCTATGATTCCATTCGTTAGCCAGTTTTAGTTTTACAAAACTAAAAACACACTGATTTTTTTTTTTTTTTTTACAATGATGATAATTTTAAAATTTTTTAATTGTGAACCCTGTAGGCTATTAGTTTCCTTCACATCTGAGTAATATAATATGGTATGCTCATATTTCTTTCTCAGAACTGTTGAACACCAATTTTTATGATGTCTACTAAACTTGGCAAACTTCCATACGATGAACCTCCCATGTACCTTCAACGTCCTTCCTCTGGGAGTTCACAGGATGTCACACACATATTGGCCCGTACATTTAGAGACCTGTTCACAAGAGACTTTGTAGAACAAGAAACTGTCAAGAATTTGCATAAATCCAGAACTGGGGATGCATCATACCATGAGAAATATGTTGAGGAGCTCAGGAAGGTAAGTGAAAATATATTTTAGGCACAGCAATAGCAATTGAATAACATTTGGTAGTCAAATTAATCAATTTTTCTTGTAACAAGAGTAATTGGGTCATTGACATATTAAAGGTAAGGAGACTGGTCAAATCTTATTAATTAAATGGGCTGCAAACTTCATTGACATTGTTTTATAGACTAAAACTCATCTTGATTTTGATGCCTAAGCCCTAATTCATGCACTCTTTTGGTTTGAAGGCCAACAGTTCCAGGAAGAAGAAGCTCATCACATTTGAAATATCTTGTATTATAATCAGTTGCTGACAGTAGCGGTGCTATGGGAGAGAAAGGAGAGGGGAGGGGGGGGAGCGGAGGGGTGACTTTTCCCTGACTTGCTCCCCCAGAAAATTTTGTAAAGTCACATATTTTATTTGATATATACTGTAGGCCTTTGCCCCCCTACGAGACAAAGCTGCCCCACTCTTTCCCCCCTAGCATCAAAATCCTGGTGCTGCCATTGGTAGCTGATTGCTGATTAAAGTTCATTCAATTTATAAAAGATGATAGTGCATTAAAAAAGAAGTTTTTTTTCACTTGGCTGTGCATGCTGATGATTCATGAAGCCTTTAGGCATTAAAAGGGATGCTTAATATAAGTTGACAACAAGTGCCTCAAAACTGTTTATGTAAATTTGTGCCTTGATTTGCTAGCCTAAATATGATATCTTTTATCAATTAATCATCTTGGCTTGACATAAGATGGTCAATATTCTAATAAAAAGAACATGGTAGAAAAAAGAAATTAAGTTTAATGTGATTAACCATGAACATTAAAGAGAAGGAGATAAAAGATAAAACGATGTGGAGATCAATATCTAAAATCAATTTAATTGATGTGATTAACCATGATCATTAAAGATAAGAATATAAAAGATAAAAACGATTTGGAGATCAATATCTGAAATTAACTCAATTGATGTGATTAACCATGAACATAAAAGATAAGGAGATAAAAGATAAAAACGATTTGGAGATCAATATCTAAAATTAACTTAAATGATGTGATTAACCATGAACATTAAAGATTTGTGTGCACAATTTTCTTGACATTTTTTGTGCAAGCAATAAAATAGACAAAGCAACTAATAGAACATTAATTTGTTTTAAAATGTTATTTCAAATTGTTTGGTATGATTCTATTTTCGATTGAAAAAGTGGATTCTTGCTTTCCAATGATTAGTGGTGTGAATTAAGGAAATTTTCTTTGTTTTTTTAAACATATTTTTTGCATAAAAACAAACAAAATTCCAATTAGAAGTAAACTAAATACGAACACTTCATCTTGGGAGGGGAGTCTAGGGCCTTCTCGGACCCCCTCACTAAACTTTAATGCTGGCTATGCCACTGCCTATGATGAAAAACATAACAGTACATAAAACTCTCATACATTATTGCTTGAAAATGCAAGATTTGCATTTTTTCACTTTGTTGATTTTGATTGGTGGTAAGCGATATAAATAAAAGCAGCTGTAATCAAACCATATACAGTGTCAATAAAAATGAAATAAAATAACCAGTGCTTTGACTCACAATCATAAAACTATAATTGGATTGGTTATTAAGTTTTGGATGTTTAATCTCCTTTCGTAAGTGTTGTATTAGACCAAATAACTGCTGATGTTCAAAATTAGCACCGTCTGTTCTTTGTGATCCATCGCCACACACTTTGACTAAAGGATTCATGCAAATTTTCTTTAAAATATACGAAAGTTAACTGAGTATTGCGGCTATTGCCATCATGGCTATATTTTTAGCATTAAGCTGAAATTACTGACCCATTTTGCTGAGCAAGAAAGTGTTATAAAGACCTGCCTTTTTCCTTTCCATAAAAGCCAAATGGTTTGAACCGCATTATTGGAACACCAATGATGTGTGGTTTATAAGCCTGGGCCCTTTTGGGGTTTAGAAAAAATGCAAAGTACCCGGTGCTCTTATTTGGTCCGATATGGTACTTATGTTATGCCAAGAAAGGTATCGTGGGTTGCTAGTTGTGTAATTGAGAAAAAATTGTCACCTTTGATTTCTGTGGTTCTATTATTATTTTCTTGTTATTTTCATTTGTCTTGAATTAAAGCATGATTTGACATCTTGTATTGTGCAGGTGCAGATGGAAAGAGAGAGAAGAATGGCAGAAGCTTCCATGTTGGAGCGACATATCATGCAAGCAAGAGCCAAATCTATGGCACAGGATGAAAAGGAGTTGAACAAAGTGGCAACTGAGTGTGACATATATCACGACCTTGGTCTTCCTCCTGGTAATGATCAAAGCAGAATTGCATCTTCCATTAATCATTGTTATGTATATCTAAGTTTGTTTTCTGCAATGTGATTGGATAAAAGAGGACACGCCCCTTATTTGCATTGTACATTATCCTCTGACAAACAGATGTTGTCAAATTTGTTCTACTTTTTCATAAGGAAGTTAGCTTTCTTGCTTAATTTGTATGTGTAGTTCTGTTGTAGATTTTAAAACTATTAGAGGAAAATATTGCATCATTTTGTTGATATTTCCCCCCCCCCACCCCTCCCTCCCTTAATTTTAAGTATGAAAGATGTGCATGAACAGGGTTCATGGACTAACAGTTTTCCCCCACGCCCCTTTTCAGGGGAAAAAATTACAGTTGATCTCCCTTGCAGACTCTGTTATCGCCTCATCTGCTGAAGGAGTTTAACTGTACGTTATCCTTCTTGCAAAAGGAATGTAGGGGAAGCTGTTCATCTATGAACCCTTCATTCTTGAGGTACACACTATTAAATGTTTATGAAAGCATGCACTTGTAATCAGCTGCTTAAGTACAATAAGATGTGCCATACTTTATGAGATTAGTCAACTTGAAATAATATGCCGATTAGTAATTGGCCCTTGCTCTGTTTTGTTGTGAAGTGCTTGAAATAAAACATTTATTAGTATATATTTTGATCATTTTTTTTAAGTATGTAAGTTGGTAAAATTATAAGTAATTTGTAATATTTTGTTCATAATTACAATCTTTTCAAAAGATTTATTATTAAATGTAGTTTATTGTGTGTATGAAGTAATTATTCTTTCTGGCACAGTTAACTTTGTCTCAAGGAAGATTTTGTGAACTAAATCTTTTGAATAAATTGTTATACTTTGATTGAAACACTAAACAGTATGGATTCTACAAGAATAGTTATTTTTCCTAATAGTACATTTTCTCCAACAGTATAATGTGTATCATTAACATATTTCGTTCTCTTGTAGTGAAATCTCACTTTAAGCATTGCTTGGATAGTGACCTGCTGAAAGCTCATGGTTTGATTATACCTGAAGATTTCTCTACAGCAGAACCTCCACTTTCACATGCACCCAAAGGTAAGACAGTCTAAAATTCCCTCAACTCCATTACTGAGCTCTTCCACAATAACCCACCTGTATTCAACTCACTATCTCCATTCACCCTTTTCTTCTCTTCTGACCTAATCTGATCCCTCTCGCACAACTTTACCATTACTTTTGTGGTGGCTTCAAACCCCACTAACCAACTAAAATTCATTGCATTTCATAAATTTTTGCAAAACATACAAAGAAGCCATATGTACCAAGTACAAGTATGACAAGATAATACACAAAAGGGCTAAAAACAGGCACAGTATCCCATGGTTTTGAAGAAGAAAAATTAAGAATAATGATGTAGTAAAAATATAAAGCGCAGCCTTGGAATTGCCGTGTTTGTAGTTGCTAACGTTTACTCTCGTCTGATCTTATGAAGGAGATCTGAGACCTGTTGAGGTACTTTGTACTTTTAAGGTCATCAGGACCCTTTGTAAAAACAATAGGCAAAATTATGTTTTCAGATGTTTCTTAAGATGTAACATTTGTGCCTCTCTTTGACTGAAAATACATTTTGGTGATGTTTAAAGCCCATATCTGCAATCAATGCCCATCAAACAAATGATTGAAAAGAAGAATGTGAACTATCACAAATATGCTGATGATCTTCAATTGTATGTTTGTTACATTCCTGCTGATCCTGAAGATAACGAACGCTCTTGCTGTCAACAGATTACAATCATGTGTTTCTGAGATCAGATAATGGATGTCACTCAATTACTTACAGCTTAACATAGAAAACATATAACTTCTGAACTCGATGTTACCTTCTCAACATTGCACTTTTGGCACACAGGCTATAGTTCTTGACGACATACTAATCTCTTCAAAATCTTGTGCAAGGAATCTTGGCAATGTCGTTCATCAACACCTCACAATGGGTCATCAATTATCAAGCGTAATCAAGACTTGCCATTTTCATCTTTAAAACATCAGGAAAGCTTGCTAGCTTTTATCCACTCAGACATGCAAAACAGCCACCCAATGCCTTGTTACATCAAGACTTGATTACTTCTGTTCTCTTTTTACTGGAATCTCTCAAACACAAATTAAACGTCTGCAGCTAATGCAAAACAAAGCAGCGAGGGTTGTTACAAGGCGCGCTCATGTTGATCACATGACACCAATACTTGCTGATTTGCATTGGCTACCTTGTCATCTTAGAGTACATTTTGCCTTCTGGTGTTTAGTTTCAATTGTTTCCACAAGCTTACACCATCTTATCTTCAGGACATATTCACATCTATCATCCCAACTGACCTTTGAGATCCTCAACTGACAAACTCACACTAGTTACTTTCCTTCGAAAAAGAGTGTAGGGAACCAAGCTTTATATCATGCCGGCCAACCTCTGTGGAATGCATCACCATTTAACCCTTTGGGGACTGAATACAATTTCAATTTTTTTTGTTGGAGACTAGACACTTGGAGAAAATATGAAATTTGAAAACTATATTTTCCAATTAAAATTACAGCAAGTTGGAAATACTTCATGAAAACACATCAGTAATGTTCAGAAAAAAAAGCTTTTTCAAATGATACATGAAATAAATCAAATCAATAATACATATTCATAGTAAGGTTAATTTAATCAAAAATGCAAATTTAACCAATATCTTATCATTCTAGAATTTTTGTTCAACCATTTGTAAAAACTTAGTTGTTTATATAACTTACTAAGCTTCTGTATAAAAATTATACAGAAATAATTTCTCTTTACAATGCCATAACATTTGAGTTCCTTTATGCTCTATGTTGATGTTATCATCCGTTATTATACATTTAATGATACTCACTAGCCCTCTATTACACTTGCTAGACAGAGCACTGTGCATGTACAGTACAGTATGTGTATATCATTACATAGTTCATGAAAAGACTACCTGTTCCTCCTGGCTTTACTCTTGTTCCCATCCAGCTTATGTATAGGCCCAAGTCTAACTATCTATCTATCGTTACCTATAGGCCTAAGCCTAACGTTAGCGTTAGTTTCACTTACTGAATCACTATCACTTTCCGATAATTTTGATCATAATATTTTCCCAAAAATTATCATCATCACTATCTCGATTGACAAAAATTGATGCTAATGCTTCCTCAGCAGTACACATTTTCCCTTTTTCATTCCAAAGTTTTCAAAATAATCCAATATAACCCCCCTTGCAATTTGGTATCAATATTCACTAAATCACTTCATTAAACGATTTAGCTGGTTTATATGTTTGTAGAAAGTGAGGTGGTAGTGCAGTAATAGCTTAAAGTCAACAAGTCAAATTGGCAGATATATCCACTCGCAGTCTGTAGTGCACGTTAACACTGGACGGATTTATCTGCCGCAGTACCCAACGGGTTAAAATCAGAAACAGTTCCTTCATTGATGTGTTCAAAAAACACCTGAAGACTTTTTTCTTCGAGAAACACTTCCAGCATTTATAGTATAGTAACTGTCTTGTGTTCATTTATTTCATTTTCCTGTTTTTACCTTATTGTTGGATTATTTGTGTATGGAGTTTTGTTTTGTTCTTTAAATGCAGAGAACCTTGGGAATCTGCACTATATAAGCACCGAAGAAGTAATGATTTACTTCATTTTACATCCATGTTTCTACAACTTTTGATCGAGTTACAGTAGTACAATTGTTCCAGAAAGTACCTGCCAGACTCACATGATAGTCTGTCAGATATTTTCTGGAGGCAATTTTGTCACATAGTGTGTGTTTCATAGGAAGTCTGTTGTCCTTCAAACAACCCTAAATTATTGCAGCCATCTTAAGGTCAAACTGTACATGGGGTATGTGTGTAATAATTAGATAAAGCAGGAACAAAAAAAAAACATTCACTGTTTGTGAATTGTCTCAACAACACTGCGAAAAGGTCACATAATTTTACATTCTGCGCAGCAGCAAACCATCCAAATCAGTGCTTTGCAGCTGTGCAGAACGTGAAATTGCCTGATTTTTTTCCAAAAACAATTGGAGTTTGTCAGGACAATTCACAGATGGCAAATATAGCTCAACAATAATAATCAGTACCAAAAAACCAAAATCTTCCATTATGCCAACCATATCTGCTGTGAAAAGTCATAGAAATTTGGTCATACTCTCTATCCTAACTGAACTGCAAATGCTTTTAGAAACTTGTGAGTAATTTAAGTATATTTTTTTCTCCCTAAAATCTAAGAAAGGTGCCAGAACTGGGCTTTGATGGCTCTTTACTCGCAGTTTTGGTTATAAAGTGAAGTCTTTTCGGTTAAAAAGCAATTTGCGTGTGATACCTTTAGTGATTAATTGAACCTAAAGCAGCTCTGAATTTAAACAAAAAGTCTAAATCTTTTAAAATAAATGATAGTGGATATTTACAGTATATCGTGTAAAAGTGTGATCCATTGTTCTGACGTACCAAATATTCATTGCACATGTAATGTATTATAATTTGATTATATATATATACATGTTAAAAAGAAAGATGCCGTATAGAACATACAGCTAAAGCTAAATCCATCCGAGCCATTAGGCTCATAGAGCCGGTGCTTATCCCCGGTTTCAATGGCGCAAGCTGACGAGATTACCTTACTCCCCCAAGATTGGATGCCAGTTCAATGCAGATTAACTCTCCAGAATGCTGGTACTCATTTCACAGCTGAGAGGACTGAAGCAAGTAAAGTGTCTTGCTCAATGACACAATGCAGCGATCACAACGGGAATCGAACCTGGTACCTTTGAATACGAACATGACTCCTTTACCACTGAGCCACTGCACCTCGTATATAGAATACGATACAATCACCATTAATTTGACTTACGTGTGCTTTCCCTGTCATATGTCTAAAAAAGAGAAGTGAAATTGAAGTGAAAGTGAAAATTGATCTGGATATTAAATTTCAATTGAATAGTATCAGTAACAAGGATATTAACTGTGGTTGTTATTTTCAGCATCCAATCAGCCTCATTATGCAGAAGCTACTCAAACATCCACTAAGCGGGTGCAATCTGCAGACAAGGAGCATGCCCAGGTTAGGCTGGATCATGTCCATGAATTGGAGCAAAAGGTGACCTCCAAGGGAAAACCAAAGGTAGTTTGGACATCCTTTTCACTCCAATGCTACTTTTCATACTTTCGAGATCTACAGTATGGAAACAACTGTGTGTTTGTTATTGTGTGCTAAGTTCTAAAAACACATAAGAATTTTTATACTGGTAAAAAATATTTAAAATCTGAGCAGATCAGTGTTTGAATTTAACTTTGGAGTTATGGGCGATCAAAGTTTGATCATGTTCATTTATACTTAATTTGTTATGCATGACTGCACGGACGGCTCAAAATCTGTATGATTCTTTAGATTTATTTTCTAGATATCAGTTACTGAAAATGATAGGAAAGTCTATCCCTACTAGAATTTGATATGTTTAGAATTTTCTTCCAATTATACCTTACCTTCTGTGCTATTCAAATATGCAATCTGGTCTCTCATACCTGATTCACCATTAAATACCACCAAAACTTAAGACGTAGTTACTCTCTCTGACACACCCAGGACACGGCGCTAGCACCGTATACACTCTCTTCTCTTTAGTTCCTGCACCTGAGCAGGTACAGTTGCTGATGCTGGTCGTTTTCCTTTGGAAAAAGAAGAATTTCTTCTGGCATTTTTCACCTTTCCTTTCATACCTTATGGGTATCGTAAGTTTTTTCTTGCCTTGAGAAGGAGAAGATTTTCCTGTTAATAAATAGTGATTTTTATCCATTTTCATCAATATGTTTCTCATTGCATACATGCGTATGTTTTTATAAACCACCTACAGAGCCTACTATGTTTATATGCATTTATATACTCATTGGTTGGGGGTGTTTCACTGCGGTGTTCTTACTAGCCTGGTTCATGGGTTTAGCATGCCCTTTTCCTTCTTTAGTCCAGTTCTCCCGCCTTTCTAGGCTTGTGAACCTAGTGTTACCATACTGTAGAGGTACCCCCTTCGCTAGGCTAGCCTCAACATAGTATACGGTATACCTTAGACTTTATAGTCCTGTGTGGTGTCTACGCATGAGCATTGGTCTTAGGTTCTCATATATGCGTCTCGGCGTAGGCTTCACTTACTGACGTTACTGTGTGGTGAGCTTAAAGGTGTACTGTCACGTTTCTTTACGCTTTTACGAATGTGTTAACTTTTTTCATCTACCTGCTTCATATTTGATGATGCTCATCCTCTGATGTTGGCACCAGGTGTGAACCTCTGGCCTCCCCCCTTGGGCCCCGAGTTGCTTATTTACTCTTCCTACAGGGGAGGGGGCTTGAAGTACCAATTAGATTCAACAGTGATGGTTGCTGCCTAATTCTGCAAGAGTTATTTCTGCAGTTTTCTCCAAAAAAAAAGTGGAATACAGAATAGGTTTTAAAAGTTTTTCTTTTACACTGTTGGTAACCGTTTTTAAGCTTCTGGGCATACAAGTTGGTACAGGAGGAGAGGTAAGAAAGAAGAAAAGACATGTTTGTTTGTTTGTCTGTTTTTTTTCCTTACAGCTGGAGGATTCTACCCTATCCACGGGCGTTTCTCCTTTAATTCCTTACTGTGTGCTTATGGTATTCACGGGATTTCAGGTGTTTGTTACAACTGGTTGGTTACATAACACACGGCTGCTTGATGGCCCTTTGAGCACCTTCAGGCTGGTCACTGCCCACTGCTTTCACCATTCAAGGCTTTGTTAAGCACATGGTTGCCAAGGTGTTCCTTGGTTACTGTGTCCTCCTTTGGTAATGTCAGCTTAAATACCTTAGCATATTCTTTCAGCTGCCACACCTGTTTAATTTCAACTATTCCCTAGTGACAGCTTGGATACCATCCAGTATGCATTTACAGCTATCACATCTAAGGAATCTTAAGTAATCAAGGCTTTGGTAGACCTATTTATTGTACAGGCGTTACACTTGGATACCAGTGTATTCATAGCAGGTACCACTGTCTGGAGACACTCCCTGTAGGTACAAGCACTTGGATACCGTAGAGTATCCTTGGTTACCACCACAGCTCTACACCGGGGCTGTTAATTAGAGAGCTCCTCTGTAGGCTAAAGTCAGCCATTTGAATGTGCAGGACACCATGGTTACTGCGGGTGTCCTTGGTTACCATCACAGCTCCGTGTGGGAGTTGTTTGAGCTGAGAAGGACAGCGTGACCCTAAGTCAGGGTCATCAGCCTTCCCCTAGCAGGGTAACCCTATAGCTCTCCACAGGAATACATAGCCACTTTTGCAGTTGCTACTGTAGCAGTTTGGCTTTCAGGCTACTGGGATTCCTATACATTTCAAGTTTGGACTGCAGAAATTAACCAGGCCCCTACTTTACCTGTCAGGACCCATGGGCTATGAAGTCTCTTGTATGTTTGTGAGGACTGGATGCGCAGTAACCATGCAGTCCCTCACTGTTTCATTTACTCAGTTCGTTTTTTACATTTAGCCCTCAGTTGGGACTATTTTAAAGGAATTGTTTCATTTACTCAATTCCTTTTTTACCTTTAGCCCTCAGTTGGGACTACTTCAAAGGAAGGCTATCTGTTTATAACTAGAGTTTTTGTCTTCACAGGACTGGCAGTGCAGTGCCTGGCAGCAGTGACACAGCCTCCAGTGCCCTAGTTTTGGCAGTTAGAACTAGAGGTGTGTATTTTGGGGGCGGCTTCAAGTGCTAGCTACCCCAACCTATTCTATCAAGCCCAGTAGGACGACCAGCAAAATCCGTAACCACGGAGGCGTTGTCGACTGTGCGGTCCCTTTCTTATTTGAGCAATTTTCTGTCAGAAGTTCTGACCTTCGCCTAATGGAATCTGAGGTTCAGACACCAGGGGACTCATTCCCACCCCCTTGCGCCAGGAAGTGCCCCTTATGAAACTTTGGCCCAGAGACGTGCACCAGACATTAGTTGCAGGCTGTGCTGTCAATTGAAACCCTGCCCTATTTGTGAACAATTTGACCAGGAGGTCTGGCATAAAGCTTTGGCACAGGCATGAAGCTTTCAAGAAGGAATATGTCACCACTGTGGCAGCCCGCAAGGCGAACTGGTCTAAGTGCTTGTGCTCACCGCTGCCTCCTCCCCCTCCTCCACCACCCCCGGGTGGTGGGTGGGGTCCACTAGGTGAGAGCTAGGAGCTGCACACCTCAACACACCGTTTCCCTGGGAGTCATGGGGTTTCAGGGAACAGTCAGTGTCTACCTCCCCAGCGGGTACTTGCGGCAGGAGTAGGACCCGTGAGCGGTCCCATGGATGCTCGAGGCGATGCAAGCATCGTGCTCCTCACTCCACCTCCTGTAGCTCTTCCTCCTCACGCTCCCCCTGTAGGGGCCGCAAGACCTAGCCCAGCCTCAATGAGGGTGCCTTAGTTTTGAGACTGCAGAACCAGATGCAGGGTTGGCTTTCACAGGCCCTGGAGGCCCATTTACCCCATGTACAGGCCTGTTTACCCCCTGCACATCCTGTTTACCCCATGCACAATCCCGCTCTCCGCCAGCGACTACAGTCTTCATCACCCCCCCACCCCTCCCACCCGTGGGGTCTCTGGGACAGGAAGAAGAGCTGCAGCTCTACCCCTCAGACGACAAGCTCACCAGTAAACAGGGGCCACCGTAGATCATGGCCGAGGATGCAGTCAGCCCCGTTGTGAGTAGGGAGGCCAATGGGCCTCCCACACCCACTCCACAGACCCAAGCACTGGAGGTATCGGCACTGGGTCCTTCAAGGGAGATGTTGCGCGCATTGGCAGGCAGGTTGCCTGATGGCATGCTGTTTCTTCTCCCGCCACCAGTTGATCCCTAATGTACTAGATGCCTTGAAGGAGGTGATCCACCTCAAAGTCTGCAACCCACCAACGCGACTGCTGGAGTCAAAGTCGCAGCACCACTTGCTGGCGGGGGCCTTCAAGGCCAAACTGGCGGCAAAGTAGTTCCCAGTAGACCGCACCCTGACGCACAGGGCTCAGCACTGGGCGCAGACCCCTGCTAAGGACTGGTCTGCCCATAACAGAGTCCTTTCAGGCCCTGCAAGTCCCCGATGAGAACTACGAATCTTTATTAAGGACCCTCCAGTACCCAACGAGGTTTGGAGCCTCTTGCGTAATCCGCAACCCTTCAAGTACCAAGCCCTGATGGTACGGTCCACAGAGGGTCTGGGGCATATCCTCCAGCGGATTGCAGTGTTATCCACATCTTTTCCAGCTTCTAACGGACTACCCTTACAAGCTACTGATCACAAATGACTTGCTGTCAATGCCGTCGACCAAAGCTCCATCACAGTTTAAGCGCCCTGCATTTGACTGCATGATCTCTGTCAGGGATGCCTTGCTCGTGCAGGGCCTTTCACAGAAAGCTGCCCAGATGGTGGCAAACAGCAGGAGGCCTTTCACTCTCAGGATGTATTCTGTGAGACTGACTGTTTTGAGATGGTGTGCCAACTGTTCGGTTTCTCCACATTCGGCACCTCTGGGTGCCGTTAGCGGATTTTCAATCTGGGAAAACAAGTAAGTACAGTCGAAGGGTTCCGCTCGGCCATAGAGGTCATTCACAATGGTTTCCCTGACGGTTCCGCCATATCAAACTCAGAGGCCCTGGAGAAGCTCATGAAGGTCATGTTTTTACAATGCCCGTCGGTTTGAAATCTTTCACCACTGTTGAGCATACAGGTGGTTCTAGAAACCTTACCCAAGGCCCCCTTTAACCACTGGCCTTCTGCCCTTTCAAAGAGCTCACCATTTAAACAGTGCTGCTCTTAGCAGCGGCATCAGCTTGACACCGCAGTGCGCTACATGCCCTATCCCTCACGGAGGGTGACATAAGATTTGAATTAGAAGGGGAAGGAGAAAGAGAGGGGGTCAGGCTAATACCTGACCTTTCTTTCCTGGCCAAGAACCAAACCTTGGACTTCTTGCCGCGACCAATTTTCCTTCCTTCTTTGATGTCTCTTTCACATACTTAAGAGGACAGAGTCTGGTGCCCAGTGCGGTGTCTCTGATACTACTTAAAGGTACCCAGCATCTTCACAAGGATGCCAAGTCCCTTTTCATTTCAAATAAATAGTCCTCATAACCCAGTATCCAAAGATACTATTTCTTGTTGGATTTGTCAAGCAATTTCCTACAACTCTGGGGCTCTGTTTGCTCAAAAGTCACATGTCCATGCTCACCAATTTGGGAAATTTTGGCAGCAGCCGTCTGAAAGATCCCATCAACATTCGTGTTAGCCTATCTGCGGGACATTCCAGCCAATGGTAGCTCTCTAACTTAAGCAGTGCTTTGCCTAGGACAGCCCCAAGACCTTTAAAAGGGTGAGGTCACCATTTACATAAATATGTACTTGATCATAACCCTCACATTTACAATGCTTCTGGCTAAGCTAACATAATGTAGGAACGTAGGTTACTTATCTGGTAAGAGACTTCACCTAGTGCTCTCTCTGCCACACACAAAAAAAGAAGCAGAATAGTCTGCGGAGAAAAGGGACAAAGCAGGCGAACTCCCTGTCGGGGATCCGACCCACTCATCGGACTAGGTTCTGACCTTTCTGAAGGACCCCCCTCCTACTCTCGGTTGCAATCTGTTGCATATTTTAATAGCACAGAAGGTAAGGTATAATTTGAAGTAAATCCACCCCGCTTAGTGTAATGGGAGTATTTACGAGAATTATACTTACCTTCAGTGCATCCCTCCACCTCCCCACTCGTTCAATCTCTTTGGTGGCATTGAAGTGAGTGTATATGGTGCTAGCGCCGTGTCTTGGGTGTGTCAGAGAGTAACTACTTTTTTTAGTTTTGGTGGTACTTAACGGTGAATCAGGTCGGAGAGACCAAATTGCACATTTAATAGCACAGAAGGTAAGTATAATTCTTGTAAATACCCCACTACACTAAGTGGGGTGGATTTGTTGCATCCCTTCATAGAATTATGATAGATAATTAAAACGATAACAATATTACATAAATCCATACCAAGGTTGCCCAGTAATGCATCCCAAATTTGCATATGGATGCCCACAAATTCAAAATGCTGTAAAATGGTCAATAATGAACTGATTTTGATGAAAATAAATTTGAATAAATGTGAAAGCAATTTACAGTGGCTAACATTGTCTCTTTACATCCATACACTTTTAAGAATTGTAGTGCTCTCTATTACTGTGTGCAGGTGTGGGTGTGTTCATCTTCATTATAATTCTGAGTAGTTAGCAAATGCAACACTGATCATTTTCATTTTTGTCATACATAGACTCGTAAAGGAGAAAAGTGGAAAGAGTCTCTTTCACCCCTGACAAGAGAGCAAAATCGGAAAGACATGACGATGGTATTCAAGAAAGCAGATTTTCTTAGAAATCCTAGACACAGACCACCATCAGAAATGGAAGGGAAACGTTCTCTGATCAAACCCATCACAGTGACTCATCAGTTAGGAGGTGCAAAGACCACAGTTGTTGACTCCAGGTGAGAGTACCAGTGATTAATTTTTAGAGTGCACATAAATTAGGGTAGCATGTTCACTTTACAAACGTTAAATGATTAATTGTTAGATATGTGCTGAGCATTTATTAAATATACATTTGAAAAAAATTGTAAACATTTCAAACAATAGATAGAAGCATGTAGAAAATGTTGTTTTTCATTATTTTAAATTTCATTAATTCTTTATGTTTCAAATTAAGGAGCAAAAATCAATTTGATAAACAAATATGCACATTAGGAGACAAGATTTATTCACTGAAATAACATGTAATTATTTTTTTGCTTGCACTTTCCATTCACAAAAAATTAAATGATATTTGTTTTGTAGATAAGGTTATAGCGTTCCCAAATGATATAGGAGAATAGGTAGCTCAGCTGGCAGAGCGTATGGCTGAGATGCTGGAGGTCCTGGGTTCAAGCCTTGGTCAGGTCTGACTCGATTTTTCCACAGCTATGTAGACAGATACGCCGATCATCAAACAGGAAGTATTTGTCTGCAGCTCCTACTCCTCATTTAGCTGTTGAAAAAAGTGACAATGGTTGAATGGCGCACCCATCCTTTAGAGGGAACGTTAAGCTGTCGGTCTCTACGGCAGGAGAGTCACCCCTGCCTGGTTCTCTGAACACTATTTGAGAAGAGAAGCCCGAAAACGCGGTGTTCATTCACTTTTCCTTTCAAGTACTAAGTTCATATGCGCCCATAGGTAGCCGGAGAACTATAGTCTGTTAGTTGTAGAGCGCATTTAAATAGTTCTTTAAACTAGAAAAAGCACCATATAAATTCCATATATCATATCATGTCTTACCGTAAAAAGTACCAAAATCGTGATGCAGTCATCAAATGTTTAATCGAATAGTAAAAAGGTTATTTGTATGTCCAGCAATGTAGCAAAGTGGATTTCAGAGATGATTAATTTTGAAACCACCTTTTATAATTTATTTTGACTTTTTCTATAAATTTGACTGAAGAATTTACCAAATAATATTGAATTATATCAATTATTTTACCCATGTGTGTTTTTTTTTCCTCAGTAAAAAGGAGCCATCGACGGTATTCTTGCCCAAACCATCCACAGTGGTGTTTTCAGAGTATCAAGTTGGTCAGGTTTATGAAGCAACTCTTGATCTCAAAAATGTTTCAGCAGCCAGCCGACCTCTACGTATCATCCACCAAAGACTCAGTATTTCCATGTTGGTCTAGGTATGGATTAACATCGGGCCCCTAGTTTCCCTTAATCAGATAGGTGCTCCACCCTGCCCTTATTGCCTCCAGCCTGCCCGTTCACTAAGCACTCAAAATTTAAACAGAAATTTAAATGAATGTTCATTTTCATATATATGATAGAGCACTGCCGCTAAACAAACAAATTAGTTGTAAAACCATGTTGATACCTTAATTCTGAGTTATTATATTTGAAAAGTTTCACCAGTGTGTTGAAAATAAACGATACAATGTTTAATTTGATGTCATATTTGGTATCAACATGGTTTTAACACCAATTTGTTTCTTTATTAGTTCTCTATCTTATATATGAAAATTCATGGGAATATTCCTCAAGACTTTTTACAGAATGGTTAGTTTACATTGATGTCATGTATAATGAGGTGAATAGAAGCAAAATAATGCTATAATGACTTAATGTAAAAATAATTGGGAAAATTGAATTTGGTTGTCCATCTTGTTCATTTTCTGCTTGATATCATCCAATCATGATGATTCAAGAGGCCTATTAAAAACTTGTCCAGGAGCCCCTCAGCACAGAAACCACAATTTATCTACCAATTATCATCCTACCTAAGTTCTTTTTTTATTTAAGTCCTACAGGCACTAATTGGAGAAAAGTATTAGTGAATCGATTGGTTGGCTTAGCCCAGAAAATAAGATCTCTAAACCACAATTCACTAAAAGGACTGTTTGCCAATCGGGACTTGGGGTTGGAAAGTCATAGGCCTCTTAGATCATCATGTAATACAAGAGTTTTAATCCTCCTTAGATATGTTTAGGAAAGTGTTGAAAAAAGGACTTTGGGGGTTGTATTTGAAATTGCTCATGGACAGCTCCACCTTCAACCAGTAGATCTGAATGTGGATTGGAGAATTTCAAATATTCAGAAAAATAAAGAGCATAAAAATTCTCAATATAAATTGATGCAAATTTCTACTTGTTTCTTAAATACCCAAACTGGTCATGGCACCTAGTTGGACATGCCATGCCACCTTTTCAAACAATTGGGTAGCTTAACAACGTGATATAAATGTAATTTTGGTATCATTTAAAAGAGCTCGTATAGTTCTTTCAGAAAATGTAACTTTCTGATGGGGGTTATGTTGAAGATTTTTAAGAAAAAATGGGTTGAAATAGAGAAAATGCACAAAATTTAAAAAATATATATATTTTTTTTTTCAAAACTTACTTGCCATACTTTCAGACCTAGCTATTGCTTGAAAAGTAAACAACTCTTGAAAACATCAAAGTATCCATTTTCGGTCAAATTTTTCTGTTCTTATCATCAATATCTTTTTAGGGCAAAAGTTGTGCAAAATTTTATGATTTTTAGCTTTTTTTAGATCAATTTTTGAAAAAATTATAACTCTGGATCGCAGTATACCTACCCATGCTAATAATATTTTGATGAAGCTTTACATACTTTCAATTGAAAAAAAAAAAAAAACTACCCTCTTTATATTTATGCTGTTATTTAAGTTTTAAAACAAACCCTTACATTTAAGCATACAGTACATGTTCTGGTTTAGCGGATAGTGACCAAGCTGGCAACACAGGCCCCAGGTTTGATTACCAGCCGTGTGCGCGGCTTTGTTTTTCGTGAGTAATTACAGCGGTGATTATAATAATAATAATAATAATAGCTGGTGCTTATAAAGCGCCTTTAACTCAGAAGAGTCTCAAAGCGCTGTACAATACAATAAAAATGGAAGAGAAAAAACAAAACAAAACTTAAAATTCATAAGTTACAAAGTACCGAACATTAAAAATGAAATGCATATTTAAAATGGAATGCAAATTTAAAATGGAAATGCAGATTTAAAAACATTTATGTAGAAATAGGTGTAAAAGAGTAAAAATGATTATGGTATATACAGAATACAAAAATATAGATCTACGGTCATTGTGTAAAAAGAAAAGTCTTAAGTTTGGATTTGAAGACAATTATTGAAGACGCAAGTTTAACATGCAAAGGCAGTTTGTTCCATTCGGTGTGAGCCGCTTCCATGAAAGAACGTTTTCCATAAGAAGTGCGAAACGACATGTAGGGGCTTGATAAGGTTTTGCGGCGAAGAACGTAAGGACCGCGATGGGGCATATTGTGTAACAAGATCTGATATGTATGATGGTGTCAGTGCGTGAAGCGCTTTGTAGGTGAGTAGATTAATCTTGAAGGCAATCCTCTGACGAATGGTCAACCAATGGAGTCTTCGCAGAATCTCGAAATACTCGTGCTTTTTCGAGCGTGTTACAAGTCGGGCGCGGTATGTTGGACTCGTTGCAATTTCATGATCTCGATATCAGGCAATCCGTATAAAAGGGAATTACACTGATCCAACCTAGAAGTCACATAAGCATGTACTAATTTCTCGGTAGTGTCATTATCAAGATAGTGTCTGATTCGACCAATGCATCTGATTGCGTGTGTGGCGTTCTTGCAAATGTTGTTAACGTGTTGTGTCATGCACAGCTGCTTGTCAAAAATGACACCGAGATTGCGAGCTGATTGCACAGGTTCCACTACAGTTCCATTTACTTGAATGCCAGCAATATTGCTTGTTTTGACATTGCGCGACGTGATATGAAGAATCTCCGTCTTGCTATCGTTCAGTTTAAGTTTATTGCTAATGGACCAAGCTTTTATGTCAACAAGACTTTTTCCAATTTGGCAATACAAGTGTTTCTATCGGATGGTTTCATAGGGATGTACAACTGCGTGTCGTCAGCGTATGACATACACTGAATTCCGTTTGACTCTATTATATCTTCAATTGGAGCACTGTACATTGTGAACATAACGGAACCAGCGACCGATCTTTGTGGAATGCCATAATGTAGTTGAATCGGATCTGATAGGGTTGTGTTTATACTAACAGCTTGTTTGCGATCCTTCAAGTAAGACGTAAACCACTCCAAAGCCCTTCCGGTGATTCCAAAACGCTCCTCGAGGCGAGCAATTAACACCTGATGGTCAATGGTGTCGAATGCTGCGGAGAAGTCGAGTAAGATCAAAACAGCTTCATCACCTTTGTCTATCGTCTGCAAAAGGTCGTTATACACCCGCAAAAGCGCTGTTTCCGTACTACAGCCTTGCCTATATGCCGACTGCCTATTTGCGTGTAATCCAAACTCTCTCAAGTAGTCCTGAAGTTGTAAGACCGCAATCCGTTCAACAAGCTTAGAGTCAAAACGTAAATTGAAATTGGTCGATAATTCATCATTACTTCGCAATCAAGAGACTGTTTTTTGATTAGAGGCTTTACACGAGCAACTTTGTAGCTGTTGGGGAACCTACCTGAAGATAGAGACTTATTTACAATCCTTGTAAGAACCGGTAAAAGGTCCTCAAGTAAGAAAAGAAACAATGTCATTGGCAGTGGGTCAAGTATGCAAGACTTTTTTGCTGCTTTCTGCACAACCTCCCGAAACTCATTTTCAGTGACGCTCTTGAAATTCGCAAAAGAACTATTGCAAGTCCGGTGGATGATTTCAGAGAAAACAGGTGGAGAGTCAATGTCCAATGAATGTCGATCTTAAGAATCTTCTCTTGAAAAACGCCCAACGCATTTGCAAGATCTATTGACGAATTGCTTGATGGTAGAGTTGTAGATGATTGGACATTTGATAATCTATCGATCACTTTAAACAGCTGCCTCTGGTCACAGTTGGTAATAACTGACTGGTGATGTCTCTGTTTGGCACTGTCAAGGAGCCGCTTGTATTCAATACAACTTTGCTGAAAGATCTGTTTGTCTATTACCAAACCGACTTTTTACATTTCCTCTCAAGTGAACGCTTGTTCCGTTTAGCGATGCGAAGACTGTCATCATACCAAGGTGTGTGGGGACGATTTGTGATTTCCCTTTTTTTTTTGGGAGCATGATGGTCAAGAATCTTACGCAAGACCGTGTTGTACTGGTCTGTAAGCACATCAAGGTCTTCAGCAGGCCATTGAAACAATGGCGAATCTAACACATCCTTACGTAAAGCAACGAGGTCAATTCTTTTCAAATTCCGTTGACACAAGATGGTTTTGGTCGCTTCTGGTCGAGCAACATCAAGATCACACCGAACTGCTGAATGGTCTGATGGAAGACCATTAATGATTGTGATCTTTGATACAAAAGGATCAATATCACGACAGATGATCAAATCTAGTGTGTGCTGCTTATTATGAGTACTGCCAGTCACATGTTGTTGAAAACCAACTGACTGAAGAATATCAAGCATACGGCCATCACGATCGTTTTCATCATCCACATGAAGATTAAAATCACCAGCGAATAATACTTGACACTAAACAATTGATATTTCTTCCAACAACGTAGTGAACTCATTAAAAAATGTTGCACTAATCACTTTATTTCGCTTGGAAATTATTGTTTGTTTGTTTTTTTATTCTTTTGCTGTTTGGAAGAAAAAAAATAAAACTGGTATCATTGGAAAGGAAATTTCACAAACAATCTAAATATGTAAAAAAAAATCCTCCGTTTTGGTTATTAACAAGAAAATAAATACAATCTCAACAAAAATTGCCTAAAATGAGCAACTTTGCATACTTAGGTCTATATTTTCTTTAAATTGATTTTTTTTTTTGAAAAGTTTACTGTCTTAGCATTCATATAAACCAAACTTGTAGTGATAGATAACGAAAGAAAGGAAAGTTCTGAAAATTGATTTTGAAGAAGAAAAAAAATCCTAAAATTTGTTGTCCGTTTTTACGCACTGAGGTTAAAGGGTTAACCATTTACCCACATACACATTTTACTTAGGGTGCATTACTGAATAATTATACAGGCTGAGTAGTAGCTTGTGATTGGTCAGTTGTAAATTGTAGTTTTTGTGAAAGGATAAAAAAACATGTGATTTACCTCTTACATATGATTGATAAATCTGATGAATCTCATCGGTTGTGATTAATTGGGAGTATGAAATTGATCAGTTGTAATAAAACAAGCAATTTATCATTTTGATGGGACTCAAAGTTAAGTGAATCAATTTGCAGCATGTGGTTGTCACTGGTTGATCAGTTGTTTTGATTGGTTAAGAGTATGAGACATATCAGTTGTTTGCAATTGATTAGTGGTGTGTGACTGAATGTATTAAACCAGTTTCCTGTCTAGTAAGAATATAAAATACTTTTACAGGTGACTTATTTCCTATCTCTGATAATTCTTCTGCCATAATAATAATAAGATGATTTAACTAACAATCTCCATATTATTCTGTTTAGGTAAATTTCCCGGAGAGCATGGAATTGTTGCTCCTGGCATGAGCTGTCAGTACAACATCCGTTTCATGCCAGACTCTCTCATGGACTTTAAAGATGAACTTGTGATCCAGACCCAATCAGCAAATTCTCTTACTGTTAAGTTGATGGGAAAGAGGACAGCACCAATTTTGTCATGTAAGTTCAAGTTCTTAGTTGATAAAATTTATAAGGTGCATTAACTAAAATAATGATATAAAGCACCTATAGCACGGGTTCTGAAATAATTTTTTTGACGGAGGCCCATCATTTCGCAACACCTCAGGCTGCGGGCCAATCCCATGGCAGAACCAGTGACAAACAAAACCCTCAAAACTATCCCTGAATACAAACAAGTTGAGAGCGCGCATTTGATAAGAAGGATGACTGTACCCCAGATGTGGGCGGTTCTCTTATCCGCCTTCCTTGACAAGTTTAGTGGCGTCGCCAGAGATTTTCGTTTGGGGTCACAGCAGTTCAGAGGAGGAAAATGGCACTATAAAAGTGGCGCCTATTGGTGGCAGGTGAAGCGTGTGTGTAATGGCATGGGCCTGCTTAATGGCCCCTGGTAGGGTCCGGGGCGAAGCCCTGGTAGGGGTGCAGGGGGCAAAGCCTCTGAAAGCTCTGCAGATTTCTTGTTTTTGATGCCCCAAAATGGCTTCAAATCAAATACAGAAATTCCCAAATTGAATTGAAGACAGGAAGAAAATTTTGTGCCTCCCCTTAGCAACGCCACTGGACAAGCCGCCAGTCTGTCCAATTTATATCAGCACTGAAGATAACATTTTATTTAATAAGCTGCTGATCTGCCTAGGAAAAAACTTAAAGTAAACAAGTATTTTGCGATTTTTACCGATCTCTTCAGATTGATCGGTATGATATTTTTTTTCCAATACGACTACTGTTCATGGGTCAGATTCGATTGTCTGGTGATCCAGATTTGGCCCGCGGGACACCTATTAAGAATCGCCGGCCTATTGCTATCATGCAAATATATACAAAAACAAAAGCAAATAAGATTTGTAGATATAGTAACAAGATAGAATAAGACAAAGATACAGATTTAATTACACAATTGAAAGCACAATCAAAAGATAAGTTTTAAGTAAATGTTTGCAACTGTTGAAGGGATCTAGCAGCTTGGATTGAAAGGGGCAAACTATTCCAAAGCTTTGGATCATGTACATTAAAAGCGCAATTACCAAGCGATGATCTAAGGTTGGAAACTACAAGACAAAATTATCTTCGAACCTAAGGTAGTATCTAGTTGTTTTGTATTGAAATATACTGGACAGATAAACTGGGGCTGTTTAATTTAGTGATCTAAACAAAAGTTTGTATGTTATTCATGTAAGTATGGCACTCCAGGTTGTTGCTCCCTTGTGTGGTGATAGAGGCCATTAGTACAAAATTCCATTTTCCTCTATCTTGGGCCACTTCTCCAACTCCAGACTTCAGGTGTAGGACTGGAAAAATTGTCACAGTATTTAATTTTAGAGTAACTATCTACAAAGCAATAAAAGTTTTAAGATAAAAACATATCTTCTCTTAAATATGGTTGCTTATTTCATATACCATTTTCCAATCTTGTTCCTATTCTAACTTTGTTGTACACGTTTCTGGTGTGCCCCAAAACCCATACATGATTATGTGTGTCTTTTGCATTTTAATACTATGTAGCATTCACAGTAGAAATTTGAGTTATGTGATTAAGTGATTATTAAATGAGTTATGTAATGAGTTATTGATTTTTGAATTTTCATTTTTTCCCTCTGATTTATATAGTGCCACCTACCATTGATTGTGGGTTTTGCCTGACTGGAGGAACAGTAGTTCGTGAGTTTGTCATAAAGAATGAAGGAGGGGGTGGAAGATTTTGCATCATGTCAAAGGAAAGTTGGCCAGCCACAAACTTCAAGGTACCATTTTAATTTACACGAGACAAGTATACACATACATGCAAACAGTATTTCAAGACCCGAATATACCAACTTAATTATTTCCTTGATAGTCTGTTCTTAGAAATGGATTTCAAAATTTGAACTTAGTAGTCTTTAAAGGCATACTGTCTTTAGGAATGGATTTCAAAATTTAAACATAGTAGTCTTTAAAGGCATACTCCAGTAAAGTTTCATTTGTATGACAGAGGACTGTTGAAGAAACAAATCATCCATGACAATTTTCATGTATTTCTTTGCATAATTATTATAAAAAATTGTTAAATTAATGATATGGGTTGCACTTTACAAAACCATGCTTTGCCCACCTGGTAATGTGCCTTTTACTCTAAATGAAAGAAAAATTGGATCTGCAAGTTTAACATTACACTTCTTTACTGCATTGCTTAATTTTTAACACATCAGTGAAATCTTTGAGGTGTGATAAATCCAAAATGAAAAAAAAAGATATCAAGACTTGCTTGACCTCTGAACTAATCCTTTGAAGCACTCTTAGAGTTAATGGTATTGCACAATACCATGTCCTTTACCTTGTCTGTTGACCTATCCTTGTCACACAAAATAAAATTAGATTGCAGCACTGTATAATACTTCTTAAATGTATTGGCTATCAAATCAATTTCGAAATTGCACAACAGAGCAAATTTTGTATCCTGAAATGAAAATTTTGTCCAGTAATGTAAAAAGAAAACATTTTAGTTCAAGAATTTGCTGTTATCTACAGAGATCTCTACACTGTTGACAATTGCAGGGCCTCAAAAAGAAAACAATGTGCTCCACTTTCATTTAAATAAGATTTTGTGGCTGCCATCACTCTTTCTTTTAATTGGATCACAAAAAGTGCACTGACTCTTGTGAGTGCATCCATACTGCCCCTTTAAGCAAGTCTTGTCAGGTGATATGGCACATGACAAGCTGTGTGTTATGGAAGCTATTCAAGGATAATCATGTGATAATATTGGAAACATAGATATAGCATTAGTATCTGCCAAAAGAGAAGCTCATGGCGCTCTGCAAAAAACAACCAGCAAAGTACAGAAAATAAAATTGTACTGGAAATATTACTCAAATTGTACTCTGACCTTCCTCCAATTATACCTAGGTTTAGTATATTACATTATACCTATAAATTATACCTAGGTTTAGTATATTACATTTTGTGAAATACTTTCAGATTATTTCATCTGGGGACAGAACAGAGCTAGGACCTTTTGTCATAGAGCCTGCTATGTTTGAACTCCTACCAGGCCATGCAATTTCTTTAATGGTAAGTAATTTTACTAATACATGTTGACATCATTCTGTATGGGATAATAGTTCCTATCAATGTATTGCGTAATATGTTTTATTCACTAACATAATATGCATTATGTGCTGAAAGAAGTGTATTGAATTCTGCATCTGGTCCTCTAGTCATCCTACAAGCTTCCCTTAAGAATATTGTGTTTTGAATGAAAAATTTGGCAGCTATTTTAGTGCTATGTTTGTATTTCTTAAGTCTGCTTTGCTCTCAAACTGATAATGAGATAACTAGAGATCTGGAGGTCCCATGCTCCAAACCATGATATGTCATCCATTTGAATTTTCAGTGTATTATATCATCTAATTGATGCCATTTTTAAAATATTTTTGGAACAGGTTACCTTCAGTCCAGTTGAAACAGCAGTGTATGAAAATGAGATTACAATGGTTTGTGACAACTGTACAGTGAAGCATTTCACTTTGAAAGGTAATGATATTTTGCATTTTAGCTTAATATAAATAGTAACCATTGAGGAGTTTACAAAGTTTAGGTTATATTCAGTTTGATTTAGCCATATTAAACTACAGCAAATCCACATGATAAAAATCGATTACAATGGATTTTTAGTCCTAAATCCTCAAAGCCTACAAGGTTGAACAAAAACATCACTTAAAATCACTCATCAATAAACACACAAAACCTTCACTGTTAAACACTATCCTATTTGTAAATTATTACTTCAAGCCATACACATTGACCACAGGGGAATACTTTTGTCCTTGTGTTGGGTGTGAAAGTCAGTGCAGCTGCAATGAAATTTGTTTAATATTAATGTTAGATTATGACCATGGAAAGTAAGGTGAAGTGTGTGGAAATCCCTGGTGTAATTGCTAATTGCCTGTGCTGGTTTCTGGTTTCTGTTGTGAGCAATATAGACCCTGACAGATTTTGATTTTTACGGGGCTTAAGACACAAAATGTATTGCAAGGTTTGGACTTAATGAGAATATGGCAGAGTATATTACCATTGGCCCCGATTGGTTTGAAAATGATTTTGATTTTTACCTCTCACTGTACCTACTCTTGGCTCATATGACTATTCGACTGAAGTTAAACCCAAACAACATGGACTTGCTTGGCCACGGAACTAATCCTTCCTCATCTCTCTTGTTGTTTCAGTCTACATATTTAGTCCTCCTCTCCTACCCCCTCTCTCTACTTTGTTTTTTTCACCCATGCACCTCTCTTAATCCCAGCTTTCTGGCTTTCAGTTCTCGTGTTTCTTTTAATCTCCCACTGTTTTCTTTCCTTCCTACCTTTGGAATGATCTAACCTCTCAGGCACAATTTGACCCTTGTTGTCGTGATGCCATTAAGCCCTCATCAAACAAACAAATACATTTTTTTAAAAACATTTTATTGTTATTTTGTAGGTGAGGGTCAGACAGCAGGAATTATGTTGGTGTCAGTTAAAGGGGGTGAATATCCCCCAGCTGCCGGAGAGTTGTGTGACGCCACTGCCCAACACCACATTAAGTTTGACCCTGTTAATCCTTTGACATTTGATACAAAGCAAATCTTACTTCAAAACACAACGTAAGTGTATTTATACAAATTATCAGTACTGTAGGTTGTTTGAACTGCAAACTAGTGAAGAAAGTATCTCACATGTATATGTCTTGTGATATGTATGCGCAAGAACGTGCACCCATTTATTGTTGATCATATTAAAGTGATGTCATATCTTGAATCAAGCAAAGGAGAGGATTGCTCAATTTATTCGTTTGGTAATTAGGCTATTGATGTGCATGGATCAAAGCTATAAGGAATTCCATCATTTTTTTAAGACTTATATTTTCGATTGTGTTTTGAATTGTGTAATCTAACTAACGTTTTCTTGCATTAACTTGTTGCTATTTTTACAATACTATTTACTATTAGTTATATTTATGTTAGGCATGAATGTTAGGTACATTAGACTTAATTTTTGAAATAATGCACCATATATATGTTATGAGCTTGAACATATTCATATTAAGATTACCGAATTATATTCAGGTCGTAGCAATTCAAAAGACTGACAAAAATAAATATTTCAAAATTATTGGGTTTTATTGATATATATGCAAGGTTGGTGGAGAAAGTTTTTTTTCTTTCCCTAATGCTTATAAGTGCAGTAAAATCTGCTTTAGCTTCAGATATTGAAACAAAATACAAAGAATGTGGAATTGTATGTCCTAATATACTTTAAATTCAGTTGCTTTAAATTTATTTCTTCATTTTACTGCTGCATTTCAGAAACGTAGACCTACCATATTACTGGGCTGCCTACAAACCTATCCCGGTCAATCCATCCCCTGAAGACTCTTCTTCTGAAGGCTCCACAGCTATTACTCAACAGGTATCTGGGCAAAGGGTACCAGATATCAGCTACACATTTTATGTCAATCCTGAGCAGGGAACGGTACCAGCTGGTGGAAAGTGTAAAGCAGTTATCGCATTTGCACCTCCAGGGGTAAGTAATGTTCTTCAACTTATATACAAGCAAATATGGCAAAAGAGGTATAATTTGATCCAATATCCTTTCTAAGACAAGACAAAATCATTAACCAAGAAAACCATATTTTCCACTAAACTAAACACTGGTCACTTCTCACAAGACCATTGAAACTTGCTCATGAAAGACCTCCAAGATACCCCAGGGAAACGAAAGGAGGTTACCATTTTTCTTTGTACCTTCAAAGAGTTAGCCAATATCTTTTGTACCCACTCCAACCTGCACAGAACTCCCCATGCCACATTGTCCTGCGTACCAAGAAACGCTCACCATCAATCAATTACATTCCTTCCCTGTACTTAAAGCTTCTTTATTACAAATCAAGTACCCAAATACTAATTTTGATTTTTGAAAGTCTTAATATTTTAACAGCATATGATCTCAATTTATTTAGTATTTCTGTATCTTTTATCATTTTTGTATTTTGTTTATTCAACAAGTCTCCACAACACCTTTGATACAATTTGAACCTGTAACACAACAAGAAGTGCAATCCATTATTATGAAATCCCCAAACCAGTCTTGTGAGCTCGATCAGGTCCCTACATGGCTTCTTAAGAAATATTTGAATAAATACTCCCACTACTCACTGAAATGATGAATGCATCACTTGAAGAAGGTGTGCTTCCTTCCACCTTCAAGGAAGAATAAGTCAAACCACTTTTCAAGAAATCTGGATTAGACATGGAAATATTAAAACACTACAGACCAGTGTCTAACTTGTCCTTTGTATCCAAACTTCTGGAAAAGATTGTGGATGTTCGTGTAGAACATGTGGATGCTCGTTGTTGAACAACACTTAAATCCAACAGTCTTTATAAACCCTCACAGTCTGCTCACAGGAAGTTTCATTCCATGGAAACTGCATTAATCAAACTTAAGAATGACATCATGGCTTTCATGGACAAAGGCCTTGTGTTAGCTTTTAGCATGCAGCTTTTGACACTATTGACCACGATGTCTTGCCATCGCAACTTAGACAACAATTTGGTCTACAAGATGTTGCTCTGAATTGGTTTGAATCATATCTAGCCAACCGATATCAAGTAGTCACCGTCTCAGTGGCGAGAATCAGTACTACTCCAGTTTGGTGTCCCGCAGGGATCTGTGCTTGGTCTCAAACTTTACACAATGTACACAAAAGCAATGGCAGCAATCATACGGAACTATGGCTTGAACTGTCACTTCTATGCAGACGACACACAAATATACCTCTCATTCAAACCATGTGATGACTCTGCCAAAGGATCTGCTATGCAACGTATTGAACACTACCCTCTTGACATCAAAGCCTGAATGACAAATAACATGCTTAAACTGAATGGTGATAAGACAGAAGTCATGTTGTTGGCATCTAAGCATAATAACCTTTCATACTTATCCTTGAATGCTGATGGGGCGGAAATCAAGTCTGTGTCAACAGTGAAAAACTTAGGACTCCATCTTGATGCTACCCTGAATGTGGAATCCCATGTCAACTATGTGTGCAACCAGGATTATTTTCAGCTTTGCAATGTGAATATGGAATCCCACATCAAGTATGTGTGCAAGCAGGATTATTTTCAGCTTTGCAATGTGAATATGGAATCTCATGTCAACCATGTGTGCATGCAGGCTTATTTTCAGTTCAGTTCCAAATGTGGGACATATTCGTGGTATCTTACCAAAGATGCAACAACTTCACTTATATAAATGGATTGGATACCTCAAAGCTGGACTATTGTAATGCACATATGGTTTGACAGTTGCTCAGTCAAATAAACTTTACCGAATACAAAACATGGCTGCTTGCGTCCACACCAAATTCTGCAAATATGATCACATTACTCCCATTTTAATTAAAGGAACTACACTGGCTACCTGTTACAGTGCAAACATCATACAAAATACTTCTATCAAATTTTGAGGCACTTCATGGATTTGCACCCAGCTACATAAAGGAATGATCTCTCTAACCAAATCACTGAGAGCCCAACAAAGCCTGACACTGACTGTTCCACGAATAAAAACATCTTATGGTGAAAAAGGCTTTTCCTGGACTGCTCCACACCTTTGGAACAATCTCCCTGCATCTATCCCATCCATCAATATAATCTCACTGGCTTCAAACATTTAAAGACACATTTATTTATTCATCATTTTGACAAATTTTGGTTACATCACTATAGACCTTTTCAAATCTGAAGCGGCAATTTCGAAATAAGTAATTTAAATAATGTCACATGGCTGAGATTCACGTGTCCATAATGAACCAATTGTATACTGAAGGAATCATATTGACCAATAAAATACTGGAGGAATCTTGACCATCTGCACAATTTACACACGGTATGGGACCAAGCGTATGAAAAAATGCTTTCAAGCGCACGTATTATACGTGCGTTATACATGAAGGAAATACGTGCGTGTATTGCTGCTTACATTTTTCCCCTCAAATCTGCACCTGATTGGTTGGGAAACAAAGGAAAAGTTCTCTGAGTTTTTGATTGGTCAAATCATGTTCGGCTAAACTCAGTTTAAAAAGGCCTATATCCTTGATTTCTGTATCTTTGTATTTTGATTTTGATTTATCTTTCTCTTTTTCTAATAAATTTTTATTTTAAAATGCTTGGTGAACAGACTTAGTCTAAATTGAGCACTTAAAATATAGGGTATGATAATAACACTTATAAATAGCAAGCCCTTTGTTTTGTTAACACCTAACATCAGACTGACTTCACCCCACTCCCCCTCTCTCCCTGTCTCTCTGTAGTAATTGCAGATAATAACTCACCTTCAAACATATTGTTCTGCATGTTCATTAATTTTTAAAACACATTTTCCATTTCATTTTATATTCAACCACTTTTTTTTATAAGATTGAACAATTTATCCAGAGTCTTTGATTTTTTCCAACCAATGTTCAAAATTTCCAAACATTTAAGATCTACATTTTGACTTGTTGATTCACTTGATATAAATTCTTGTTCATTTTGTAACAAATTCGTTTCCCCCATAGATTGGCAGTTTCAATTCCGTCCTCCATTTACTTCTTCGAGACATTCCCAGTGTTAATACATCAAACAGCAATCCATCTGAGGTAATGCAAAGAGCTCCCACCAATCTGTCCAAGAAACAATCCAACCTACCGCTGGCTCCAGTCTTAAACGAGGTCACGTCATTAGAGATTGAAGTTAAAGGAGTTTGCCAAGACTTTGATGTTGTTGTGCATCCATATGCAATCAATGTTCCAGGTGAAAGCTTGGTGACAACCACCATTAGGAGGCAATTTATGGTGAGGGATTTTATATCTATTATCCTCAGATATTATACATGGAAGCTGAAAATGGCATGATACGTAAAGTTTTTCGCTCTATACCAGGGCTCATAAAATCATCCACTTGGGCGTCTGGTATTATTTAAAAAATTAAGTGGGTAATCAACTCCCATTGAGGGCATCATGTCTGCTTGGTAATTGAAAATTCCATCAGTAAATTTAGATATTGTATAAAGGTGACAAGAAGGGATCAGATTCAATATGTTTGTGATTGTTTGACTGATCAATCTGAAAACCAGGAGGATGTTTATCATCTGGATATTTGTATTCAAGTTTATTTGAGTAAATCAAATAATTTGAGCAGATCTGAAAATTATAATGTAGCTGCTTCTTTTCTTTTTGTCACATCAAAATTTTGGGTAACTAGAATTTGAGGCAAATGCAGATGTAAACCTAAGAATATCAGCACTCTGTAGAGTGCATACCTCTGCCCCTGTTGCAATTCCAACATGCCTAGAATAATTTTAGAGTTTATTTGATCCCCATACTCAATATAATCTGCATCAGAAATCCTAGGCCCACCCAAAATTCATCCCCAAGTTTTGATCTATAATGATCATTTGCATTCTGAACACTTGAAGATTATCTTTTGACTGATTTCTTCCAAGGCCGTATCATTGTTTTCAGTTTCATTCAGGCTAAGCATTCATTGTTTAAGTTCCTTTTACTTAAGATTCACATTCCATCATTTTCTGTTCATGGCAGAAACTAATTGTTTTATTTGATTTAATTTTGAGTCCAGAAAATTGATTGTTGGATTTCTTTCATGGCATGAATTTATTGTTCACCACATTTCATTGAAAAGTTTCAACTATGTCTTGACAGACCTTACCCTCAACATCCCCACCCCTCAATTTATGCCTTTTCCATGTACCAATACGTCCCAAATTTGAATCACTTGTTCCTTAAACCATAATAAAACCACACATCAAATTTAATCCAAATCCAATCATCAGTTCTTGAGATTTTCCAATGACAGACAAACTCACCCTAAAACATCCCCACCCGTCCATTTACACCCTTCCTTGTTCCAGTATGTCTCAAATTTGAATCACTTCTTCCTTAAGCAGTCAGAAGACCACACACCAAATTTAATCCAAATCCAATCATCAGTTCTTGAGATTTTCCAATGACAGACAAACTCACCCTAAAACATCCCCACCCGTCCATTTACACCCTTCCTTGTTCCAGTATGTCTCAAATTTGAATCACTTCTTCCTTAAGCAGTCAAATCCAAGACCACAAACTCACCAAAACATTTTTAATCCAATGTCTCAAATTTGAATCACAATCATCAGTTCTTGAGATTTTCCAATGACAGACAAACTCACCCTAAAACATCCCCACCCGTCCATTTACACCCTTCCTTGTTCCAGTCTCATGTCTCAAGCATTTGTTCTTGAATCACTCACCCTAAAACATCCCCACCGTCCATTTACACCCTTCCTTGTTCCAGTATGTCTCAAATTTGAATCACTTCTTCCTTAAGCAGTCAGAAGACCACACACCAAATTTAATCCAAATCCAATTATCAGTTCTTGAGATATCTTGATCGCAAACAAACAGACCAACCAACAGGCAAAAACATCACCTTCGTCCAACTTTTTTGGCGAAGGTAAATATTGCTGGCTGACAAGCGAGCACAAATTAATTAATATTTTGAGGTCTGCTTTGTGCCAACTTTGCCTCTTATGTTTTATCGTTTTGTTTCAAACTCTTTTGTGTGAGAATAGGTATATGACCTGTGTATATTTATTTTATTTATCTATCTGTGAATTATTAAGATGATAAAGTCACAAATCATTAGCAACAACGTTTCATATCTAGTTAGTAGATTATTGATAGATTTAGGGGGATTGATGCTCTCTCTTAGCTACTTATCAATATCAGATGATATATTGAGGGCTGATGAATAAGTTCATATTTCTTTAAAACCCAAATTTTCCTTTTGTTTCTCTCTTTATACAGATGACTAACTACAGTCAGTACCCGGCGATTTTCAGATGGGATACCTTTAGTGACTGTCACATAGTTGAAGTCCAGCCAACAGAGGGTCAGATTCCAGGAATGTCCACCATTGACCTGGAGGTCACAATCACGGGAGGTCAAGTAGGACTGGTGGACCACACCCTCATGTGCAGGATTGAGAATCAAGCCAAACCTATACCCTTGAGAGTCACAGCAGAAATGAAGGTAATGTACTTTTCTTTTGCTCTGACATAATCTAGTATCTTTGGCACAACTTGACCATTGTTGTTGTTGTGCTCTTAAACCCCACCACCCAACCAATAAAGGTAATGCAAGGGTTTTTAAATTGACACAATTTTTATGTGATTGAAAATTTGTGTTTACCTTACCTACCAAATCAATTCTTTTTTTTCATCAGTAAGAATTGTCTTTCCTGTAAAATTTAAAGAAATATTTCCGTGAAATTTTCATTTCTCAGTTATATTTTGATGAAAAGATTAGAATTTGATTATAGCTTAAGAGGCACTGCTCTCGAATAGTTTTTAAGTTATTTAGGCTCTAGCTTCCAATTTGTTTCTTTTAGCGTTCATTCTAGTGCTGCTAATCTTAACCATGGTGTGCCTCAGGTGCCGTGCCCTGGACCCCTGTGCTTCACTCTCTACACCAGCTCACTTTTTTCTGTTATCCAAAACCATTTTGTCTCCGGTTTCTCTTATGCGGATGATACACAACTAAATCATGTTTTAAACCCGGTAACAAGACCAATGAATTACTTGCCATTTCTCAACTAAAAAAATGTATTTCTGATATTTGTAATTGGATGGTGGCACATAAATTAAAACTTAATGACTGTAAAACTGAATTCATTATCCTCAGCACTCCCTCAGGATTATCTAAAATAAATATCAATTCTATCAAAATTGGTTCTGTTAATGTTATTCCTTCCAAGCAAGTTCGGAATTTAGGAATTATTTTTGATGAACAAATAAAAACGGAAGAACAATATATCAAGAAAATTTGCAAGACTGGGAATTACTACTTATATAATCTAAACAAAATCAGGAAACATTTGTCCCAGACAGCCATGCATACATCAGCTCATGCATTCACTCATAACCATTTAGATTAATGTAACAGTTTATTTCACAATATTCCAAATGATCTCATTAAATGGCTCCTACATATCCAGAATATTGCTGCCTAATTAGTTGTTAATTGCTACGATGGCCCCTCAAAGTCCTTCTTAGTTCCCTTCACTGGCTTCCAGTTGAATTTTGTATTAAATTTAGACCTGTCTTATCTTTCTGATTACATTCGCCCTGTTCACAGCAATAGGTATTTGTTACACTGTAATGATTCTCCCTTTCTTTTTGTCCCCAAAACTAAGTGTAAAACATTAGGTGACCATGGCTTTTATTATGCAGGTCCAGCCCTTTGGAATGAACTGCCTGCCTCTATTTTTTCAGTTAATAATCTTAGTTTGTTTTAGTCTTAAGTTAAAAACGAACTTTTTTTGTATTGCCTTTGTTTAGTTTTATCTTATTGTGAAGCGCATTAGAATGCTTGCAGATTTTTGCGCTATATAAATGTAATATTATTTTTATTAAGATAGAGGACTATTAATGAAACAAATTGGTGAAAAAACCATGTAAATTTTATGTCATACCTGTAGATCCAAGATGATTCTTTGTGCATTTCTATCAAATTAAAAATGATTAAAATGTAAGGTATACATGAGCTGATGGACAAATAATGCTCTTATGAAGTGTGTGTTAAACCTCATCTCAATAATAACAACAAAAATGCTTCCAACAATTGAGGTAGAGGCAATTACTTTTCATAGAAATATCTAAAAAGTGGATCTGCAAATATAACAGCACACTGCACACTTCAAGGTAATTTTTCTACACACTGGTGAAATATTTGACATGAAATAACTCTAAAACTGAAAAAGATACCACAATTTGTTTCTTTATGACAATTCACAGGAATATTTCTTTAAAAGCTGGTAAATCAATAATTCTCATTGCTACCTCCGCCAACGAAGTTGGACATAGGTTATATTTTCGCCTCTGTGTGTCTGTTTGATTGTCATCAAGATATTTCAAGAACTGAATATTGGATTTGGATTAAATTTGGTGTGTGGTTTTCTTACTGCTTAGGAAGAGGTGATTAAATTTGAAACATTGGAACATGGGAAGGGTGCAAATGGAGGGGTGGGGACATTTTAAGGTGAGTTTGTCTGTCATTAGAATATCTTAAGAACTGATAATTTGGATTAAATTTAATGTGTGGTTTTATTAATGCTTAAGGAACAAGTGATTAAAATTTAGGGTGATTGGTACAAGGGATGGGCAGAAATTGAGAGGTGGGGATGTTTAGGGTAAGGTCTGTCAAGAAACAGTTAAAACTTCCCAATGGAATGTGATGAACAATGAAATCATGCCATGAAAAGAACCCAACAATCAATTTTCTGGACTCATTGAAAAATTAAATCAAGCGGCCTCTGCTATTAATGTAGTAAGAACAATTGGTTTTAGCCATGAATGGAAAATGATGGAATGTGAATTCTTAATTTGATTAAACTGAAACAATGAATGTTTAGCCTGAATGAAACTGAAAGCAATGATATGGCCTTGTAAGAAATCAGTCAAAAGTTTTTCAAGTGTTCAGAATGCAAATGATCATTATAGATCAAAACTTGGGGATGAATTTTGGGTGGGCCTAGGATATTTGAGGTAGATTATATTGGGTATGGGTATGGAATAAAGTCTAAACTATTCTAGGCATGTTGGAATTACAATGCAGGTATGCACTCTACAGAGTGCTGATATTCTAGTTGTGGTGTGTTTTGCCTGCAGTGTCTCAACTTAAGCAGATTTCAATTTTTGTTCAGTCAACAATTTAGACATTGTAATGACAACTTATGTAATCAAAATTGGTGTTCTGAAAAATCAGAATACCAATTTGTTCTATCGTGTGATGTGATTTCCAAACAGTTAAACTGTAATAAGTCACTTGGGTTTGGTGTGTTTTGGTTATCCCCATAATTCTGGTAAGTCAGGGGCTCTCAAGTGGTGCATCTAGGGAAACATATTAGCATAAATAACTAATGTAGAACCTATACTGTAACTATACAGAAACCACTTCTTTTAATCACAAATGATTTGCAATTTGTGCGTTTAGTCACAAAAAAAATAAAGTAGTGATTCTTTGATCCGACTTCAAAATTGTGAAGGTATGGCGGAGTGTAGCCATAGAATTACATGGGTGAGGGTGGAATTTAAGCCATAGCTTTTAAGGGATTGAGATTATAATTGAATATGGACATACCTTTAGGAGTTAAACTACAGATAAACATGTCTATCATCAGGAGTGGAAAATATAGCGGACTGTGGCACCAATGTTCCCTGAATTTGTCTCCACAAAGAAAAAGAGGACCATGAAAATGGAAGGGGGAACGGAAAAATTACATTTTGAATGTTTTAAATGGTCAGTCAATAAAATTTATTCACAAAACTGTAACAATTTTTAAAAGGCCACTTAATTTATATTTCCTGTTAAAATTAAGCTTTCAGTTTTGCTATTGTTGTTGCATAATACTTATATATTATTTTCAAGCCTTTCTATGGTCCTAGAAAGTAAAATACCTTTTCCACCACCGAATATTATATCACTTCATGACTTTAGTGATATGTAACATTGTATTATGAATATGGACTAACATATTCTTTAACTTGCAGCACACGTATTGATTATATCTCAGATTTTCTTTTACAGAAGGTACAATGTGCTAATATGTGCTGTTGAGAAGTGAAACTTATTGTACCACAATAAAGCTACCAAGTTATTACTTTCAATGGATTTAAATGTGGAAAAAAACAAGAAACTTTTTTTTGGAAATTTCTTTGCATTGTCATGGTTAGTTGTATCCATAATAACAACATATTTGTATTTTACTTTTTAAATATTTTATGGATAGGACAAAAACACTCATTCTTGTTGTACCATCTTCTACATTGCATTCTTATTTGCACTCTACACTCCTATTCAGAAAACTTCTTGGTTGAATGGTGACCGGCACTAGGGCTGGCTGCTGTGCCTTTTCTGCAGTGGCTCCAAATGTTTGGAATCCCTTCCCTTCAGAAGTGTGTTATGCTAACTCTATTAGACAATTAAACAAACAAAAAATTATGCTTATGTCGTACCTGTTTCCTTCAACATGACTTTATTCTTTATTCCCTATCTTTGTGTTTTCTTGTTTTGCAACCTTTGAAAAAGATGCTATAAATGTACATACACACATACATACACACAAACATACAGTTTTGTCCCGCATAATTTAGAATTGTTGACTTTCTACATGAGGCTTTGCAGCAGTTACACTTTCCACATGAGTATTCCTAAATAATTTTGCTGTTTCATTCTTTTAAAGGGTCCTGAGATAACCATCGATTTACCTGTTCTTGACTTTGGCTTGATGGAATTTGGAACAACAAGAACAACTACCTTCACAATCAGAAATCTCTCTCAGGTTTTGGCCAATTACAGCCTTAAAGAGAGCGAGGAATTTTTGGTTAAGAACCCTCACACTGGAGAGGTTAGTATGACACTTTTGCAGGTTTCATGATGATGACTGTCATGATATAACAATTATCGTGATTTTGCAATACTGTTTTTTTCATGATATAAAAATACTTTGACCAATTAATGTAAAATATAATTTACATATGTGAACTGCATAGTAAAACAAAAATATGTAAAGCAGAATTTCAGACACAGCAAATCTTAGTCTTTTGTGCTTCCTTTCCTTAACATGTTTTATTCCCCCAAAATAATTAGAATTTGCATGTTGAAAACCCTATATTTGTGAGTAGTTTTCCTAATCAATAGCCACAACTTACATATTATGATATGGTGATATATCATGATATTTTTATCCATAATAATCAGTATCTTATTTAGCATATGGCAGCCCCAGTGGTAATCCCTTAAAAAAAATATAACAAAGTTATAAACTTCTGTTGGCAAAACACAGCTTTTACAACATAAAGCTACTGGTTTGAGTAGTATATTTATTTAAGGGTAAAAAAACTTATACTTAGGTAACTTATAATCATATTACTCATTTATATATAATTCACTCTTTGCATAAGAATATGGTCATTAGTAATTATTGATTATATAACATATTGGTTTTATTACATTAAGGTCAAAAATTTCAAAACAAAATTAACTGAAGTATTTAAAGATCTTTAGACAGGTAGCAGCAACTCAAGAAAATATGCTAAAGGTTACATTTGGTTAAAAATTGACCATTTGAGCATTTTGAATCTTATGGCCTCATAAATTATGCAATTTAATTTAAATTTTCTGACATTACCACAAGAAAACCTATGAATTTCCTTTAGTTTGCTTACTCTTTTTCTGTCCTCCACCAACATTATTTGAATGGGAGCAGGTGATTATGACTAAGACATTTTGAATCTCCATCATACCCTAAATAAAAAAAATGAGCAGAAAAAACAGTCATCATAACATATAATCTGTCTTTACTTATTTTCAACTTGTAGGTGATTTCAGAGTTATCTCTCAGTGATACAGGAGGAGAGTTACCACCCATTGGCTCTAAAGATGTGACTGTTGTATTCAGACCCCTACAGTGTAGACATGTCAGCTCTGTGGTGGAGTGTACTGTGATGAACGGCAAAGGCTGGTAAGTCAACATGTGCACTTCAATCAAGGGTTGTATAGGGCTTTTAATTTATAGGACAATATCCACCCTTGACCTGACTTGTGGTTGGAGATAGTCGGATGTAGTTTGTGTAAGGAACTGTCTGTTCAATGATTAAGGTTCGTGTTAGATTGAGTCATTTAGGTTAACCCTTCAATACCCAGCTTGCAAAACGTAATTGAAATTTTTCTGAACTTTTTGTTTTCTTCAAAAATAATTTCCACAACTTTCCTGTTGTTTTCTATCGCAACAAGTTTGATTTATATGAATGGTGAGACAATAAACTTTTCAATGATAAATTCAAATTAAAGAAAATATTGACATAAATATGCAAATTTTAGGTCAAAATTGCTCATTTTTTTTGAGCTTGTATTATTTCTTGTAAATAATGAAAATGGAAAATTTATTTTTACAAATTTCGATTGTTTGTGAATTTTCTTTTTCATTGATACCAGACAATTAATAATCGCCCCTGTAAATTACTCGCGAGAAACAAAGGCACATGTCCGGTTCGGTTTTTGAACCCGGGTCTGCTCATGTGAAATCCTGCTTGCTCACTGCTACACCATGCTGTTTATGGGTAGAGTGTGTTTGTTTTCAAACTTATATTTCGGTGTGGACAAAGAGAGGGTAGTTGCTCTTTTTGATTTCGATTGAAAATGTGGGAATTCCGATTCTAATGATATATTTTGCATAGGGCAGTTGTATTGCGATCAGGAACTATGATTTTTGTCAAATATTGCAATAAGGCTAAAAAACATGAAATTTTGCCAAAAAAATATATTGATGATAGGGGCAGTCAAAATTCCACCGGAATTGGATTCATTGATGTCTTTGACAATTTCTCACAAGTTTTCAGGCAAAAGCATGGTCTGGAAGTATGGCAAGTAAGTTTTCGAAGGAAAAAATGAAATTTGACCCAAACAAATTCAAACTTGACTCTTTACCCATTTTCAAGTGAGTTTTACTCAAAAATTCTCAAAATAACTCTCATGAAAATTGTAAGGTTATTGAAAGAACTATTCAAGCTCTTTCAATTGAAACCAGGATCATCACTGCTGTTGGCATATTTATTGAAGCAAAATACAAAATATTTTTTTTTAAAAGTGCATGTCACGACCGGTTGGGTATTGAAGGGTTAAACGGAGGTGTCGGCCAAAAAGTGAGGGCGTACTTTTCTTGAGTCTCTAGAATATTCGAACCCACTTTCATGCATGTGATGCTACTGAAAACCCTTGATATTAATTTTTAAGTTAATCATAACTATTTCTTGTTAATACTTCTGTGATTTTTTACTGAAAATGAGTATTAGAAATTAATCTTGTGTTCATATTCACTCTACTGTATATACTTAATGCAATGCAAGAACCCATTGATTATCCTGTGCTGAATACATAAGCATATCAAATCATACACGCACACAACATGTTTTGGCAGTGCGTCTAAATTTTCCATTGTTCTCATGCGATGTACAATGTGCATATTTTTACACGACGTGCGATAATACAACGCGTGTTTATATTGTCATGATCTTAAACAAATTATTCCAAAAGTGAAGGTTTGTGCATTTTTTAAATGTTTATCCCAAATTTTTGTGATTTTTGATATAAAAAAATAAATAATAATGTACATGAACAGGGTTAATTTATAGTGTGCTATATGTTCAGTACAGGATAATGCATAGATTTTGGGCAGAGATGATGCTGGATGCACTCGGGTTATGCCCTCATGCAGCGCTTAATCTCTGCCCAGCTTCTCTATGCATTATCCTGTGCCAAATACATAGTGCACTATGAATTACCCCTTTATCATTTCACAATTCCCTTTACTTAGCCAAAAAGATGCCCTGACTGAGAGCTCCTTTAATCATTCTAACTCCTAACTAGATTTTAGAGGAACTTGGTGAGAGTATAGTGAATCCATATTCTGGGCATGAAAGACAAGTAGTATGGAGATGGTCATTTTCACACAATGTATATGAACAATACTACAAAATGAGCTTACTTTTTGATATTTTCAGTCTTTCTTTGGAATTTTAAGAGATGTAATTGAAGACACGTTTTGCGATATTACATGGAAATTAAAACAAATAAATATTTTGCTTTACCTATACTGTGGTAAAGAAGTAATGTGGTCTTAATTGATACCATTATTTCTTATGTCTTATTCTTTTATTATATTTCTTATTTCTTATCTTTCAAATAGTTATTATAAGTTGACTCCTTTATGCATGCCAATTGACATTAATTACAAAACAAAAAAACCAGTTGATTTTTGGTTTTCTTTACTAGTAAAACAAGATATTTCCTTCCACTTTAACCAAAAAATGAGCATATGCACTTCATTTTAGGCAACAACTTAAATGCAGCAATTTGTTGTTAGTAACAAAGATCAAATATATGAAAACACTACAGAAACTATACATTTTAAATTTTTGATTTCTTAAGGCAAACTTATGTAATATAGATCACTTCTGATGTGAACTTTGTGAACTTTTCCTTGAAAAGGCAGAACCTTACTATTTAAGCAATAATAGCAGAAAAAATGATTTTTTGAAAATTATCATTAAATAAATGACTATTGTTTTCGGTATAAAAATAATTTTGTTCTGGCATGATTAACAAATGCTTAGATGCTTGAAATTGTGTTTCAGATTGCATGTTTGTCGTACTTCACTTGATTTTAACTTTCTCCCCAGTTTCATACCCATTCGAGCAGATGTCCAAAGACCACAAGTTTGCCTGGCCTCGTGCATCCTACAGTTACCTGATGTATATGTGGGTGTGCCTGTTGTTCAGGAGGTCACTTTAATCAACCAAAGGTTAATTCCAGCAAAATTTTCATGGCAGAATGTAAGTAATTTGTTTCATGTTAGGTCACTGAGCATTGTTAAATTCATTAAATAAGTCCAACAAGCAGGCCAATAATCTATTCAAATGATCAACCATCCAGTTACAATTATAGTATCAGCTCGGCATACTAAAGGTCCTGGGTTTAATCTCTGGTGGGTTTTCATTCACCAGTGCTTTACAACTGGTTTATCAAATGGCTGTATCTCTATATAACTTATTTTTGTTTAATTTATCAAATGGCTATATCTCTTCAATATAACTTCTTTTTGGGTTTTTTTTATCAAATGGCTACATCCATATAACTTTTTTTTTTTTTTTTTTTTTGGGGTTATAAAATGGCAATATCTCTTTTATATAACTTCTTTTTGGGTTTTTTATCAAATGGCTACATCTATATAACTTCTTTGTTGTTTTGGTTTATTAAATGGTTATATCTCTATATAACTTCTTTGTTGTTTTAGTTTATCAAATGGCTATATCTCTATATAACTTCTTTTTGTTTTGGTTTATTAAATGGTTATATCTCTATATAACTTCTTTGTTGTTTTAGTTTATCAAATGGCTATATCTCTATATAACTTTTTTTTGGGGTTTATCAAATGGCTGTATCTCTATATAACTTCTTTTGGGGTTTATTACATGGTTATATCTCTATATAACTTCTTTTTTGTTTTGGTTTATTAAATGGTTATACCTCTATATAACTTCTTTGTTGTTTTGGTTAATCAAATGGCTATATCTCTATATAACTTTTTTTGGGGTTATCAAATGGCTATATCTCTTCTATATAACTTCTTTTTTTGGGGTGTATCAAATGGCTATATCTCTATATAACTTTTTTTTTGGGGGGGGTGTATCAAATGGCTATATCTCGATATAACTTCTTTTTTGTTTTGGTTTATCAAATGGCTATTTCTCTATATAACCTTAGCTGTTGAGAAAGGGGTGTAAAATACCTAAGCTACCTACCTTCCTCATTCAGTTGATTAGGCAACAGTCTGGTAGACAACCATTTGGACAATATTCAAGTCTTTCAAGCAATCAATATCAATTAAGATCAATCATAGACCAACAACATAGGGATAGGTAGTTTGGTTGGTAGAGCGCAAGACTGAGTTGCTGGAGGAAGGTTCCGGGTTCGAGTCTCACGAGATACAACTAGGAGATTTTTCCACAGCTATGCAGACAGATACGCCAGGCATCGAAAGCAGCAGTATGTCATCTGCGACACATATCCCTTATCTGGTCAATGGGAGAAGTGGACCAATGGTTAGATGGTGCTCAACTTTCATCGGATGAGGACATTAAATGGCGGTCCCGATGGCAAGAGAACCTGCTTGGTTCTCTGAACACTATTCGAAAAGAGAAGTGTGAAAACTCTGTGTTGATTTCACTTCCTGTCCCGGTCCACTCAAGTTCATGGCGCTGATCTCTAGCTGCTGCCTTGAGAATTTGACAGGAGTACATTATGTACAGTGCTTCTGACAGTTATAAAGTTAGCTATGATAAGCGCCTTATGAATGTTAGGCATTATTATTATTATTATTATTATTATTATTATTATTATTATTATTATTATTATCATCATCATCATCATCATCATCATCATCATCATCATCATCATCATCATCATCATCATCATCATCATCATCATCATCATCATCATCATCATCATCATCATCATCATCATCATCATCATCATCATCATCATCATCATCATCATCATCATCATCATCATCATCATCATCATCATCATCAGCAGCAGCAACGCAATAGTAGTATTATCATTAATATTATTATCATTATTATTATCATTAATACTATTATCATTATTATTAGTAGTAGTAGTAGTAGTATATTAATTATCATTATTATTATTATTATTATTATTATTATTATTATTATCATTAATGTTATTATTATTATTATTATTATCATTATTATTATTATTATTATTATTATTATTATTATTATTATTATTATTATTATTATTATTATTATTATTATTATTATTATTATTATTATTATTATTATTATTATTATGGTGTGGTGGTGGTGGTGTGGTGGTGGTGGTAATGGTAGTAGTAGTAGTAGTAGTAGTAGTAGTAGTAGTAGTAGTAGTAGTAGTAGTAGTATCATTAATATTATTATCATTATTATTATTGATTATTGATATAGTAGTAGTAGTAGTAGTAGTAGTAGTAGTAGTAGTAGTAGTAGTAGTAGTAGTAGTAATTATTATTATTATTATTATTATTATAATTGTTATTATTATAATCATTATCATTAATGTTATTAGTATTATTATTATTATTATTATTATTATTATTATTATTATTATTATTATTATTATTATTATTATTATTATTATTATTGTTATTATTATTATAATTATTATTATTATTATATATTATTATTATTGATATTATCATTATTATTGTTATTTTTATCATTATTATATCACCCAATAAATTAGTTGTATAAATGTTTAAACAGTAAGCTATTCTATAAATAAGTATATCCTTTCATCTGTCAATTGATCAAACAATTAATTGGTACCTTTTTTTTTTAGAAATTACATTTTAGTTTTAGTTTAATGATAAATTGTCACCTAAAGATTGTATGAAATGATATTTTGTTATTTTAGAAATATTTTTATACTTTTGCTTGTCTTTATATTTCAGTCTTTAATTTTGTGTTGGTGAAGGTAATGTGAAAATGTTTTACTTATCTGTTTAAGTAGTTTGAAGAAATATGTATCAAAGTACAGTCAGTCACATCAACAATGATTAAATTTAGCATCTGCTCCTCAATCACTATTCATTATATTTATCACCCAATCTGTCAATAATATTCATATTTGATTTTCATGTTGATGGATTTGTTAGATTGTCCAGCTGGTGTTTATTTTGATTTCCGTCCTGGGCATTGTAATATAATAAATCTTTACACTTTGCCAGTCTTAAATTACTTGACCCAACGATAGTAATTAACATCAGCATCAATTGGGCAATCACATTCTTTAATTTGTATGGGGTAAAGTCTTAGTGGATGGCGCATGCATTGTTGCTTACACATTTCCCTCCAATAACTGCAGTTGATTGGTCATTTAAGTTCAATTCCTGTGTTTTGATTGGTCAGAACACAATGGTACAGTGTGCGCTTATATCAATAGGCCAATCAGTATCATTGTGGAATAAATTGTACGCCGCCACATTTTAATCACGATAGATGGCCTTTGAATACGGTCCTGCTAAAATAAGCGCTTTGTATGTAAAAAGTACTGAAGTAATCACATTCGGCTAAAATCCATTCGAAGTAATCTATTGCATCACTTTTCTTGTATTGTAGCCGAGAGGATCCAGGGCTACATCTTGTCAGCTAACCTTTGACCCAACAGAGGGTGTGCTTCAACCCCATGAAGAAAGAAAGTTAATGGTGACTTTCACTGGAAATGTTGATGGTGACTTGGGAAGCCTTCTTGTGCCATGCAAAATTACAGGTGTGGAACACCCAGTCATTCTAGCTATCAGGGGAGGTCAAAGGTCTTAGCGTGACCTACAGTATATCCTCTGAAGCAAACGATGAAAGGTACCTGGAAATTTTCTTTTGTATTTCATTTTACATGTGCTTATATGGTTTTTACTTTTTATGATGATATTGCTGGCATTTTCGTAGTAAGCTTTGTGTCATTGGCCTATTTTTTTTTTGTACTGAAGGTCTTTGAAAAAATTCATATAAACTAGTTTTATGTATCTTTATAGTAGTTTAATAGTACGTTTATATTAGTGTCTTCTATTGTTCTTAGCTTATTTTGTTTTTGAAGTCATGCTATTGGTATCAGAGAAAGCAACAATTGTCTGGCTGCCTGGAATACCCAAAATTTCATATCGAAATAACCATACGTTTTGATGGATCTGCTTGTCAGACAACCAAATTTTTAGCACAAGTTTGTATTAGATATATGCACATCCAATTCCTCATTTTCTATCTGAACATGAACACATTGAATCCCACTAGGTTTTAGTGTGTAATTCCCTTAGGGCCCGAAAGGTTTTTTTTCTCCAAATTTATCATTGCTCCACTTAGCTTTTTTATCTGCGTTGTCTATGTCAAAGTTAATCCAAAAATCACCATTATTTATAGTCAATTCCTCTTCATCACTGTCAAATCACTCTCGCTATGACTGTTCGTATCAAAATCTGGCTTCAAATCAGACTCATCATCACTATTTAACGGCAGAGGATGACCAACTAGTAAAGCCATTTTGTGTGTAAATTTCCTATATAAATTTCTACTTCGCTTCGCTCAAGAAAATTTTGTCCTGTGTTTGACCCTTTTCTTACAAAACCAGGAAGTATGACCGACCCCTACACTTGAAAATAGGCAGACAAAATGTTTATTAACATTAATTTTACAAAACAAAAAAAGGAAGTACCCCACAAATTTGAATAAAATCTATGTAATCGATGCTATGCTGGTACATGAAAGGAAAAGATATGGATGCGTATTTGGAACTTAAATGTGTTAACAAGTGCAGATAGCGAACAATGACACCAATGGTCCAGAAATTAAAATTTTCAGGTCTAGAAAGAAACAAGAGGAGTAAAAGAACAAAAAAGAAAAGAAAGTGGGGAAAATGGAAAGGAAAAGTGGAAAATGGAAAGGAAAAGTGGAAAATGGAAAGGAAAGGGGGAAAATGAAAATGAATGGGGAAGGGAAAGAGGAAGGAATGGGGAAATGGACAGGAATGGGGGAATGGTAAGGAAAGGGGCAAAAGGAAATGGTAAGGAAAGGGGCAAAAGGAAATGGAAAGGAAAGGGAAAATGAAATGGAAAGGAAAGGGAAAATGAAATGGAAAGGAAAGGGAAAATGAAATGGAAAGAAAAAGGGAAAGGGAAAGGAATGGGGAAATGGAAAGGAAAGGGGAAATGAAAAGGAAAGGGGAAGGAAAGGGGAAATGAAAAGGAAAAAGGGGGAAATAAAAAGGAAAGGGGAAAAGGAAACGAGAAGGAAAGGAAATAGGGAGGAGAAAAGGAAATGGGGAGGAGAAGGGGAAATGGAAAGGAAAGGGGAAATGGAAAGGAAAGGGGAAATGGAAAGGAAAGGGGAAATGGAAAGGAAAGGGGAAAAATGCAAAGGATTGGGGAAAATGCAAAGGAAAGGGTAGGAGAAATGGAAAGGAAAGGGGAGGAGAAAGGAAAGGGGAAATGGAAAGAAAGGGGAAAATTGAAAGGAAAGGGGGGAAATGAAAAGGAATATGGAAAAAGTTTGTTTGACAATGTGTTCGGTCATAGGATACATTTACAAACAATGCTTTAACGGCCACTAAATTGATATTTCCTGTTGGGAGTAAGCATCGGTTGTGTTATTGTTGTTGCGATATACTCACATAATATTTTTTAAGACTTTCTTTGGTCCCAGGAAGTAAAACAATTTTCCACTCCTGATTCCCGGAGGACAACTTGCCTTCAGGTTGATTTGTCAAACTCTGATTGGTATGTGCCATGATGTATAGCCATTGGCACATGTACTACATGTTAATTCGTTGTATGTCATCTGTGCAAATATCAATTTGTCTTTACTGTCATGATTTATCCAATATTCTAGAAACCGCAAGTCAATGATTTGAAAAACATGTTGCGTATTTCTGAAAGATTTTGGCGGGTTAAAATAAAGTATACAGGTCAGGTAAAACCGGTGATCATCTTTAACCCTTACCCTACTAGCACTTTTTTGAAAACGTGCTTGGGAAGCAGAATCAATGATGGGGCACCCAAAACGGCGATAATATTGCCGCATGTAAGGGTTAAGCACAGGCTGATTATTGAAGGGTCTTCTGTCTTCCGAGCAGCAGAGTTGGGCTCGTTCCACTTCAGTGACCCAGTGAGCCGCCCACCGGGACCATGCTGCATATATTTTTGAGTTGGCACACTTGTCGTGGATTGATTAACCTTACTCTACCAGCACTTTTTTTAAACGTGTTTGGGAGGCGGGGTCAAAGATGGGGCACCCAAAACGGTGATAATATCGCTGCATGGTAGAGTAAAGGTTAATATGGTACAATGTTTATGGATCATGGAAGAACCTGTTTTTATCTTTGTTTTAATTCATTTTGCGTGGGTGGTTCCATACATAGCAATGTACTTTCAGTTCAGATACCTACAATTGTGGCCAAAAGTACTTGGGACAAATCCCCACTCCCCTCGATCAATGTTAAAAGTTGTATTTTAACATGTTTTTTGCATTGTATAATCGGAAATGCTGTTTAAAACTTTGTGAGGGATTTTGTCAGAACACTTTTGACCCCGAGTTTAATGAATAGGATAAGGTACGCCCACAGAGTAAAAAAAGGACTAAAGATAATACACTAACTAACAATGCTTTGTCAATATTAACCACTTATTTGGTTTAATTGTTCTAATCATTTTTCTTACCAGCATGACTCCAGGCGACCAACTCGTAGTTGATATTGGGTCAGAGGTAGAGATAGGCTCTTCTCCAAGCCATTTTATTCACATCACAAACCACACTGCAATTACAGCGCCATTCAATATCTACTTAGAACACTTCACTGCAGGGAAACCTCCTTCACCCCCAGAAGGCGCTAAGAAGCCAGAGACTGGAAGAAGGTAATATTTTCACATTATACATGCACAAGTTAGATTTAGATTAATCTTTTTTGCACGGATTGCTCAAAGACTCTCCTAACCCTCTCCTCTTCTTTCATGGAGTGTACAAAATAAGGAAAGTTTACCATAACAAAAAGAGAGTACATTGACTCTCAACCTTTTCTCAGATGATTCCTCTAACCTTTTTCCTACCTCTGATATAATCTAACCTCTCGGGAATTATTTGACCTTTGCTGTTGTGGTGCCGTTAAGCCTCAACAAACAAACAAAGAAACTATAGAAACAAATTTGCTGTGCAAGAGATTTGACATACTGATATAATGTTGATTAATTCATTGTACCAAAGAATAGACGAAGAGTAAAAATTATTGAAACTGAGCATAGTAGAGATAATATTAATACAACAGTAGAAACAGTACAATATATGAATTGTAGGGAGAGTAGAATAATAGAGCAGTTGTATGATCTTTTTTTCTTTCCAGGAGAGGTTTATTAGCAGCAACTGCGAACTTGGGTGACCCTAAGAGTAAAACTACATCCCAGTTAGAAACGGATTACACCAAAGCTATTTTGAGGGACAATCGTGGTGCAGCATTTATGGTGGAACCATCTGCGGGTATACTGCAACCCTTTGGCACCTTGAAGGTCAAAATAACAGCATTCAGTGACATGTGGGGAGAGTACTCAGATAATATTGTGTGCAATGTAAGTGATTTTAATGGATAATACATACAGTGACATGTGGAGAGAGTACTCTGATAATATTGTGTGCAATGTAAGTGATTTTAATGAATAATACATACAATGGCATGTGGAGAGAGTACTCTGATAATATTGTGTGCATTGTAAGTGATTTTAATGAATAATACATACAGTGACATGTGGAGAGAGTACTCTGATAATATTATGTGCATTGTAAGTGATTTTAATGGATAATACATACAGTGACATGTGGAGAGATTACTCTGATAATATTGTGTGCATTGTAAGTAATTTTAATGAATAATACATACAATGGCATGTGGGGAGAGTACTCTGATAATATTGTGTGCATTGTAAGTAATTTTAATGAATAATACATACAGTGACATGTGGAGAGAGTACTCTGATAATATTGTGTGCATTGTAAGTAATTTTAATGAATAATACATACAGTGACATGTGGGGAGAGTACTTAGATAATCTTGTGTGCAATGTAAGTGATTTTAATGGATAATACATACAGTGGCATGTGGGGAGAGTACTCTGATAATATTGTGTGCATTGTAAGTAATTTTAATGAATAATACATACAATGGCACTAACAAAAACAGGTGTTTTGGTGCACATACCCTTTTGAAATTGTTTACCCAAGTGCTCTACATAAGTTATGTCTTTTCTTTCCAGTGACAGTGGTATATTTTGACCGCTAACCCCAAACTTGTGTTTTTGTGCCCCAATGTTCTTCAGAAGTCTTCAGAATGTTCTTCAGAAGTCTTGCAGTTCAGCCACTGTATATTATGTACCACATGTAAAGTCTTGCAGTTCAGCAAATTGATGAAAAAATCATGTTGATATCTTATTTCATCTAGGAGTTAATTTCGTGTCAAAGACTTCATCAGTGTGTTGAAAAGTGACCTTGCAGTGAACAGTGTGATATCATACCTGCAGATCCAAGATAATTCGTTATGATATTCCTACAAAATGAAAATGTACTTTTCTTTAATTTAGAGTATAAGGTACATAAGCAGATGGGCAAAGCATGTTCTTGTAAAATGCACGTTATACCCCAGCTCAATAATTAAACAAAATATGTTTCCAATAAATTAGCAAGAGCAAGAAATATATAACAAATTGTGTTGGATCTGCAGTTATGATATCACACTTTACACCTCAAGGTCATTTTTTAACACACTGGGGAAATGCAGTATGCCCTAAACAGATTAAGATATTAACATGATTTTTACACCAATTACACCTATGAAACTGCATGAGAATATTACTTTAAAGCAATCACCTAGTTGTTAGGAGCAATTTTGACTGTATGGAACTCTACTACTGTTATCAGAAATTGCCAAAACAATTTTAAGTAGTTTGAAGTTTGAAAGACTTTTGCAACAAGACCTTGGAATATTTGTGGGATGTTAAGGAAGGGGGGGAGGGGGAGAGCTCTGGCCTTTGGATATTGCATTATGCACATGATATACATATGAATTTACTATACAACTTGGAAAATTATTGGGGAGGGCAAGGCCCTTGGCCCCATATGCTCCTATGGCCTTGCAGTAGACCAGGGTTCAACATATCAACCTGAATGCACTTGTCCACCGGGCGTTGAACTCTGCACTTATTGTTGTCCATAAAGATTTTATGTGCATATATGTTTGAATGTGCCAATAATTTGGTTGTCCAACAAGCAAACTCAGCATGATTATGGTTTCCTGTATATTTGGTTGATTGAGTACTCTTCTCTCAGCCACTTTGCCATTTTCTCTGACTCAAAGGCTGTTCTTACTTCATTACTCAATCTTAAATGGGTTAACCTCACATGCCACCTCTTCCTCCTGAAACTCTTTTCTCCCACCCTCTGCAGGAAAAGTATTCGTTTCTTCTGGATACCCAGCCATGTTGGCATCCTTGGCAATGACAGGGCTGATGCAGCCGCTAAGCTTGCCCTCAACCTCCTCCCTACTCCTTTTCCCAAAACCCTCTCTGATATCAAACCGCTTATCGCTTCTCTTGCTCGCGACCGCTGGCAAACCTCATGGAACTCCCAAATTGATAACAAACTTCATGTCATCCAGCCCACAATCCTGATCAAATACACCATCAACAACCTCTCTCCTATCGACAATGTTCATATTACCCGTCTTAGAATTGGTCACACCAATCTCACTCACTCCCACCTCCTTATTGGTTTCCCCCAACCCCTCTGTAACAATTGCCACTGCATCCTCACTATCCATCACGTTCTCCTTGCTTGCCCCCTGTACAACCTTCCCAGAGCTTCCCTCGCCCCCCACAACTCAATTGCTGAATTCTTCCAGAAAATCCTCCAGATAAAATTAGCTCATTCCTTCATCATGCTTCCCTCTACATCCATATTTAATTCTCCTCTTCCACCCCCTCTCTACTTTGTTTTTGTTTCACCCATGCACCTCCTCTCTCGTTTACAGCTTTCTGACTTCTGTTCTTGAATTTCTCTCATTCTCCCCCTGTTTTCTTTCCTTCCTACCTCTAAAATGAAAAAGGCACAATTTGACCCTTATTGTCGTGGTGCCGTTAAGACCTCATCAAACAAACTAACAAATATATTTGGTTGTTGCGGGAAGCGGGTGATTTGTCAATCCCTGCAGTAGATTAACTTTGATTGGACTATTCATGTAATTCAGAAAGTCACCAGGTACTTGAAGCTGTTGATGTTAAGCTTAGTGACAGCTTAGTTATTTGGAGTTTCACATTTATTAGTATACTTTTTTCATACTGGATTACATTAGGATGTTGTTCACCTTGTGTACCTTTTTGTCTTTTTTCTCAAGGTCTCTGATCTAGCCCCAGTTATTATCCCAGTCACCATGACAGTGATTGGTTGTCCGCTCAAGTTCCAAATGGCCACTCTGAAGGGTCAGATTCCAGTTGTAAGGTTTGGAACCCATGTGTGTGGTGTGCCTGCTGTACAACGGCCTCTCAAGATCATTAATAATAGTCCTTGTGGTAAGTTTTGAAGGGAGTTATTTGAGATTTGTATATCTTATCTTGAAGAAATGTGGACATAGGATTATTTTTTTTACTAAGTTGATGCTTATATGCTTTTGAAGGTTTTTTCTTTCCTATTCATATCCAGAAAAAAGCATTTGTCATACATGTAAAAATTCAACCATGAATTTGACATATATCTGTTAGATTGGTCAAGTAATCTTTCATTTTGAATACCAGTAACTTGCACTACCATGAAATTGCATTCAACTTCTTTACTGACTCATTCAAATTTCATGTGTTATTGTATTTAATCTCAATGGGATTGGCGGTGGAAAAAGCACCTCGTCCTGGTCCCTTCTGAGACTACGGATGAGGCTATGCAGGGCGTCGCCACCTGAGGAGTGAGGATAGTTGGAGGTAAGTACTCCTGACCTGTCTTTGCACCCGCCACGGCGCCGAATCCTTGAACTCCTACCCCTCATCATCCATATCTTCCTCGGTTGGTTGTGGGGTATGATGCGAGGGTATTTTCCTCTGCCTCCAGTGTCGGAGGTGGGGGAGAGGAAGGCTTGGTCCCTAGCATGCTTGCGGGGGCCGTGTTGGTTTGAAAGAAGGCCAAGTGGGCATCCAGAACCTGGAAAAGCCAAGACTGTATGGAGCCTTGTAGATTGGATAAGAGTGCCCCCTCATGGAGAAGGGCTGACCTCTTGTCTCTTAACCCTTCTCTCGCCCCCTGTGGGAGAGTAGGATGAGGATGAAGAACTCCCATGGTGTCTGCCTGGAGCTCCTGTCCCAGGTATGGAAATGCCCCTGTGGAGGAGGGGGGGCGGGAGCTGAAACATCCTGCTGGAGTGTCATTGACATCTGATGAAATGGAAGTAACGGAGTACTTCGACCTGGGACTCTGCACAGAGGTGACGCCTGCCTGGTGCAATGCCGACGGGTGGCCTGCTAGAGCAGGTGGTGGGGAGGAGGACTGCCATCTCTCTTATCACTCTGTGCATTGAGTGGTCTGGCTACACTGCCTGCACCGGTAGCAGTCAATATGCACGTCCTCCACTCTGTACTTCACAAACTGCTCCCACCGTGTGCAGCGTTGGGTGCTAGGGGGGCAACTCAATGAGTGAGAACATCTGGCATCAGAGTTACTCATGGTCCCATTATGTTGTATGGTATGTACAACGGTGAAAAACTTTACTTTCCTAGGCTAGGCTTGCCAGAAGCAAGGTCAATATAGAACAACCCTGTGTTCTGTGGTCCTGTGTACGGTACTATGGCCGCATGGTCTATGACCAGTGGAAAGGTATTGCCTTGATGGCTTAGCTAAGTTACCCTTAACTTTGTATGGCTACAGTATGGAGCTGGCCGTTAGAATTTGTAAAGTTTGAGCTACCATTAGCTTTGAGCCGCTATGGAGCTGTTGACGGCTGTGCCATGGAAGAGATACAATTCCCTTTAACTATAGGTGGCTATAGATCCATTAGCGGCCGCGAACGACCATTAACAAAAGTTATCTGAGTTACTTTTAACTCTATACGGCTATGGGGCTGTTATGTCCATAGCCGTTGGGGAATGATTAAGTTACTCTAACTTTATATGGCTGTCAAGCTGTTAATGGCCTTGAACATCCATTGGGAAAAATAAGTCAAGTTACCTTTAACTTGGTACGGCTATGGAGCCGTTAACAGCGTGAACAGCCATTGGGAGAAGCTATCTGAATTACCTTTAACTCTATACAGCTATGGAGCCGTTAGCGGCTTTGGAAATTTTTACTCTACGGCTAGGAGCCGTGGTGTCGTCAACGGGTCCATGTAGGAGCCATTAACGGTGAAGAAAATTATGTGAGGCTGTGCACGAAGCTGTACGGGTATGGCAAGTTAAAGTCCAACTATGAAGCCGTAAGCCGTACAGCTGTAAGTGAAGACTAAAACTAAGACAAGCACCTCACTCCTACACTGATCATCCACCTGCAGGATTAAAGGCAGTAGTACTGAGAATGGTAAAATGGGACTGTCAAGCCAAGACGCCCTCCAAACTGTTCTCAGAGTAAAGAATTAAACAATTTAGCCAAACCTTCTCTCACTTTCTCTTGCTTACCATAAGCAGTAATCTGACTCTAAAAACACAGTCGGAACAAGACCAGAAAACAACCCAACTTTACTCTTACCGTCTTGTGATTCTACAGTACGAAGCATTACGAGTTCCTTTGCGACGTGCATGAAGGCAGACCTAGTGAGAAATAAAAGAAATTTATTAAACAAAAATAGGCTCCCTCACCAGTATTGACCTGTCTATCTGTTCCCCCAACCTCCTTCTTGATTTTAGCTGGAAGGTCACTGCTGATCACTGTGGTAGTGACCATTACCTTCTTCTTATTCACTCCAACCTTCAATCCCCCACAGACCACACCCCTAATTGGAACCTCGAGAAGGCCGACTGGCACCTTTTCGAAACCCTCTGCGACTCACACCTCTCCTCCCATCTCCTCAAGGGTGAGGATCACATGTCAAACTTCAGTAAGATCCTTATCAATATCGCCACCTGCTCCATTCTAAAAACCTCCAAACCCCCTAACCACCCCCCCCCCCAACCCCTGGTTCACTGATGACTGCAAAACCGCCAGCAAGAACAGAAAAGTAGGAACTTTAATTTTAACCCGACCACCCACAATCTCAACTTCTTTTGCATCAGTCATGCCAAGGCCAGGCGCACTATCAAGGACAGTAAAATCAACACTTAAAACAACTTCATCTTTTCTTTCACCACCAACACCCCCACTAAGAAAATTTAGAGAATGGTTAAAAGCTTCCGTGGCGGGGTGTGCAAGTCCCCCATCTTCCATCTTTCCTGGAATGATAACCTTCTCACTGCAAAAAAGAATATCCTTAATCACCTCGCCGCCTTTTTCAGCAACATTTCATCCTCTGCCAACTGCCCCAATGCTTTCAAAACCAAAAAAGCTCGCGATGAAGCCCGGAGTATCACCTTTCCCTCAGACAACACCGAGAGCTACAACACATCACCCTTTCTGAATTAAACGAAGCCATCCACGATGCTGGCAGCACCTCCAAGGGCCTAGATAACATACCCTACCAGTTCCCGAACACCTCCCCCAACAAAGCCACTACTACCCTACTCACCATCCTCAACCACATTTGGTCCTCACACTCTATTCCCCCTATCTGGAGGACAGCTATTGTCACCCTCATCCCTAAACCTGGAAAGGACAGTATTGACCCCTCCAGCTACCGCCCCATTGCCCTCACCTAACTTTGCAAAATTATGGAAAGGATCATTAACCAGAGACTAAACTGGTTCCTTGAGACCAACATAATCCTCTCCCCTCACCAAAGTGGCTTTCGGAAACGTCGCAATATCCTGGACCACTTGATTACACTCGACACTTTGCAAAAAAGGAACGCCTCATTGCCATCTTTTTCAACCTCGACTAAGCTTTCGATACTACTTGGAAATACAGCATTATTCACAAACTTTACACCATCGGCCTCAGAGGCCACCTTCTCATCTTTATTCAAAACTTCCTCTCACCCAGGCACTTCCAAGTTCGTATTGGCCACACCCTCTCCAACCCGTACCACCAAGAAGAGGGTGTGCCTAAGGCAGCACTCTCTCCCCCACTCTCTTTAACCTGAACATTAACGACATCCCAGACAACCCTGGCCCCAACATCAATCGTGCCCTCTACGTAGACGACTTCACCATCTTCTACTTCTCCCCTAGCTTTCCTCTTGTCGAAAATAGTCTTCAACTCAGCCTCAATTGGCTCCAAGACTGGTGCAACAATAACTGTTTTAAATTCTCCAAAAGCAAGACAGTCTGCATGCACTTCTGTCATTTTAACAACCTCCACCTCAACCCGAACCTCGTGCTCATTGGCAATCGCATCCCTAAAGTTGAACACACTAAGTTTCTGGGTTTAACTCTAGACCCCAAGCTCTCCTACAAGCAACACATCACCAATATGAAACAGAAATGCAACAGCTCCCTCAACATTCTCTGCCTCCTCTCCAACACCACTTTGGGTGCAAACTGCTATGCTCTCCTCAAAATCTTCAGGTTTACCATTGGTGCCAAGCTTGACTATGAAAATATTGTCTACTGTGTTGCTTACAACTCTTACTTCAACCACATCAACACCATCCAAAATTAAGCCTTCAGGCTTTGTTTGGGTGCCTACAGGACCTCCCCAATCACCAGCCTTCATGTTGAAGCCAACGAACTCCCCATTCTGCTAAGGTGTAGAAAGCTTAGCCTCTCCTATGATTTTAGAATCCTCACCAACACCCAGAACCCTGTTTACAACCTCATTAGGTACCCCAATTTCTCCACTCTCTTTGATAGGACTAAAACCCTATCCCCTCCCTTCAGCCTACGCATCAAATCAGACCTGCTCCATCTCGGCATCGACCCTGCCACTCATGGCACCTTCTCTTGGCCCACTTTTCCTCCCTGGGCCACCCCTCCCTTTCTATCTACTGGGCCTCTCCGTGCACTCATCACAAAACCAAAACCCACCTCTTCATCAACCTCCACAACCAAATCAAAGACCAACTCTCAAACTACACCTCCATCTATACTGATGGTTCCAAGGAAGGCAACAAGTCAGCTGCTGCTGCCATTATCCAAGACATTACCCTCAGTAGCAGGCTTCCCGACTACTCATCCATATTCTAGGCCAAGGCCATAGTCCTCGCCCTTAACTTTATTAAGTACTCTCCACTCAGCCACTTTGCCATCTTCTCCGACTCCAATGCTGTCCTTACTTCTTTACTCAATCCTAAATGGGATAACCCCACATCCCCACCCTCTCCGTAAACTCCTTTTACCCACCCTCTGCAGGAAAAGTATTCTTTTCTTCTGGATACCCAGCCATGATGGCATCCCTGGCAATGACAGGGCTGATGCAGCTGCTAAGCTTGCCCTCAACTTCCCCCTTTGTCATTTCTTAAAACCCTTTCCGACATCAAACCACTTATCGCTTCCCTTCTTCGTAACCGTTGGCAAACCTTATGAGACTCCCAAATTGATAACAAACTCCACGCCATCCATCTCATCATTCCGATTCAACCTACTATCCACAACCTCTCCCGTGTTGACTACGCTCACATTACCTATCTTAAAATAGGTCACACCCACCTCATTCACTCCCACCTCTTTATTGGCTCCCTCCAACCCCTCTGCAACAATTGCCACTGCACCCTCACAATTCATCACATTCTCCTTGCTTGCCCTCTGTACAACCTTCCTAGAGCTCCTTCGCTCCCTACAACTCAATAGCCGAGCTCTTCCAGAAAACCCTCCGGATGAAATTATCTCCTTCATCGTGCTTCCCTCTACAACCATATTTAGTCCTCTCCCACCCCCCTCTCTCTTCAACCATATTTAGTCCTCCTCCCCCACCCCTTCCCTCTACAACCATATTTAGTCCTTCTCTCCCACCCCCTCTCTCTACAATCATATTTAGTCCTCCTCTCTACAACCATATTCAGTCCTCTCCCACCCCCTCTACAACCATATGTAGTCCTTCTCTCCCACCCCCTCTCTCTACAATCATATTTAGTCCTCCTCTCTACAACCATATTCAGTCCTCTCCCACCCCCTCTACAACCATATGTAGTCCTCCTCTCCCACCCTCTCTCTCTACAACCATATTTAGTCCTCCTCTCCCACTCCCCTCTCTCTACAACCATATTTAGTCCTCTCCCACCCCCTCTCTCTGCAACCATATTTAGTCCTCTTCTCCCACCCCTTTCTCTCTACAACCATATTTAGTCCTTTCCCACTCCCACTCCCCTCTACAACCATATTTAGTCCTCTCCCACCCCCTCTCTACAACCATATTTAGTCCTCTCCCACCCCTCTCTCTACAACCATATTTAATTCTCCTCTCCCACCCCTCTTTCTACAACCATATTTAGTCCTCCTCTCCCACCCTCTCTCTCTACAACCATATTTAGTCCTCTTCTCCCACCCCTCTCTACAACCACATTTAGTCCTCTCCCACTCCCCTCTCTACAACCATATTTAGTCCTCTCCCCCCCCCTTCTCTCTACAACCATATTTAATTCTCCTCTCCCACCCCCTCTTTTTACAACCATATTTAGTCCTCCTCTCCCACCCCCTCTGTCTACAACCTACTTTTTTTCCTTCATTTTTTCTACCCATGCACCTCTTCTCTCGATCTCAGCTTTCTAGCATTTAGTTCATGTGTATCTCTCAATCTCCCCCTGTTTTCTTTCCTTGCTACCTCTGGAATGATCTAAGCTTTCAGGCACAATTTAACCCCTGCTGCCGTGGTGCACTTAAGCCCTCATCAAACACACAAAGATTACACTTATAAAGCACATATTAGTACGTAACGAAGCGCAATCTATAGTGCTGTACAAATAAAAACCAATATGTTTGAAACTAAATATAGACTAAAAATGTAAAAGGAAAACTAAAAACCAAAGCAGATGTATGCAGACCAAAACAAACTAACTTAGACTAACATAAGATTAGAGTAAATACAAAAATTAAATCGTGGTCAACAAAAACTTTGCAATAGAAGAGTTCATGAACTGTGATTACCATCTGGATAAACTTTGATAATTACTTTAAAATTTCATAAACAATTTGAAGGCACCAAGTGTGTAACATTGCTATCCCACATTACGCTTTCTGCACCAGTAATTTTAGGGCTGTAAAGATATGCTATTAAGGCATATCGATTATCGTAGAAGAAAGTATTGCGATGTATCGTAATATCACGATGTTCAACCACATGAAAAGCATTGGGCATTTTTTTTGCGACCAAGGACTGTCAATAAATAATTATCTTCCCCAGGGCTGCCCAAAAGGTGAAGAAAGTTTGTGGCACTTACTTTGGTTTATTTTGCAATTTATATATATATATTTTTAAAAATAAATCTTCACAAAAACAACTTTATTTAAGATTCACATATATTACTGAAGCATATCACAATACATGTATGTATAGAAGTATAAATATCATGGCGTGGGGAATGAGATATTGCGATAATCGATGCATTATGACAGCCTCAGTAATTTTCAAGCAAACTTACAATTTATTTATATCATGAATGTAATAAGATATCAATGTAGTTTTACCACAGCTCTGTACCTTAATTTAATAAAGAAGAGCTCCTGCTAGGATCATAATGAATGTTATATCCTCCTGCACCCATTCGTTTATCTGCCTACAACCTTTGGACTGGTTAGCACAATTGGCGGAGCACCCCCTTTCCAGCCCGGAAGATTGTGGGTGCAATCCCTGGTCGATTTATTGATTGATTTAATGATAGATTTAATGATTTATTGATAGATTTATTTATGGATTGATTGATTACTACTATTATTGTTACTACTATTGCTACTACTACTATTGTTACTACTACTATTGCTACTACTATTACTATTGCTACTACTACTACTATTGCTACTACTACTACTATTGCTACTACTACTACTATTGCTACTACTACTACTATTGTAACTACTACTACTATTGTTACTACTACTACTACTATTGTTACTACTATTATTATTACTACTACTATTGTTACTACTACTATTGTTACTATTACTATTGTTACTACTACTGTTGTTACTACTACTATTGTTACTACTACTATTGTTACTACTACTATTGTTAAACTACTACTTGTTACTACTACTATTGCTACTACTATTGCTACTACTACTACTTTGCTACTACTACTACTATTGTAACTACTACTACTACTATTGTTACTACTACTACTATTGTTACTACTATTATTATTACTACTATTGTTACTACTACTATTGTTACTACTACTATTGTTACTACTACTATTGTTACTACTACTATTGTTACTACTATTGTTGCTACTACTATTGTTACTATTACTATTGTTACTACTACTATTGTTACTACTCTTTTGTTTGTACATGATCCTCCCTTACGGGAACTCGGCAAGACTCCTATATGGAGCATAGACACCAAGCTATAGCCTGCATAGCAGATGCCAGTCTCGTGTGACCGGGACGGAAGTGGATGAACACTGGGTTTTCACCCTACTCTTTTGGAGAAGTGTTTAGAGAACCAGGTAGGGTGCGACTGTCCTACCATCGAGACCGACGGCTTAACATCCCCTCCGAAGGACGGCGAGCACCATTCAACCATTGCCACTTTTCTCAACAGCTGAATGAGGAGCAGGAGCTGCAAACGACGTACTTCCGCTTTGATGATCGACGTATCTGTCTGCATAGCTGTGGAAAAACTGCTTAGACCTGTCCGATGCTTGAACCGGGTACCTCCAGCATCTTAGCCATGTGCTCTACCAACTGAGCTACCTGACTCTTTTTACTATTGTTACTACTACTATTGTTATTACTATTACTATTACTATTATTATTACTGTGATAGCTTTATCATTTACTTTGTTGCTGATCACAGATATTCGTGTTGACTGGAAACTCTTTAACCTCCAAGAGGCTGACCATACCATCCTTGACCTCATCATCAACATCGGAGACCCTTTCCCTGTCAGAGATGCACAAGGCAATGAAATAATACCTCCAGAGATCGAATACAATACACCACAGAACAGTCCACAAGCGGACGTCGATGACCTCTACTCTGAATCGACGTTCACTCAGAGTCAGCTCATTTCAGCAGATAACAATCTTTTGTCTCATATCACCAAGGAGCTGGAGAAAGAGGCAGCCAAAAAGGAGGGGAAAGAACCGATTATTACCGTTGACATCAGCGGGCATGAAGGAGTACCTGCTTCTGGGCCCTTTAGTGTTGACAAAAAACAATTGGTAATCTTCTTCTGCCATTATTTTTTACTTGTTCACTTGATATTTTTTTTTGAATATGAGTTGCCATTTGGCTGATTTCATTGCAATATTTCTATAATCAAAACTTTTGTAAATTTGTCTGAGTAAAAGCAAATTTTGTCAGAATCTTGTTGTAAAATTAAAAAATCTTCAGAAATATGGTCTTAATATAAATCCTATGGTGCAAAAACCTTAATATCTTGCTCTGTTTAGAACATCGAATTTCAAATATTTTGCAAGTGTGTTTACAACTGGTGAAAGTTTAATTCAGTAGTAGGATGTCGTAAAGGCACTTACATTGGCGTTATTGATGTATTTCTTTGAAGATGGATTAACTCTAACCAAATGATTGGATTATTTACTCTTCTTTACTTTTCTTCTGATATCTGCAGATAATACCAGCACGCAGCATGGTTGGGATAGTCACGTACTTCACACCAGATGTGCAATTTCTGCAGGATGACCGCAACACAGATTGTGTGAGCTATGCCCTTGGCTTTTTGAGTCTTGACCAAAAGGGACTGAGACACCAGCCAGGATTCGTCAAAAGGGCCCAAGCTTACAATGTCCAGCCAATCAGATTGGATTTTACAGCCCACATGAAACAAGCATTGTAATTTTTCATTCCTTTTCTTTTCTATCATCTATTTTTAACAAATTTGTTCAAACCTTTGGATTGTTTTACTGCACATTAAAGAAAAGACTTTAGATAGCTTTTTTTCATGTAGGAGGATCAGTAATAGGGTACTGGCATTAGGTACATAATGCTGAAGCACAACACTGACAAAATATCATTATATTAGTAAGTTATTAACCCTTTAATTCCCACACGGTTGTGACATGACCGATTGGACATGCACTCTGGTATCATTCTGGTATCATTTGAAAGAGCTCAAATAGTTCTTTCAGCAAATGTATCTTTTTGATGGGGATTATATTAAAGATTTTTGAAAAATAATGAGTTGAAATAAAGAAAATTATAAAAAATGCACAAAATTTAACAAAAACGATTTTGTTTTTATCAAAGACTTACTTGTCTTACTTCCAGACAATGGTTTTGCCTGAAAACCCATAAGGAACTTACAAAGACATCAAATCATCCAATTCCAGTTGAATTTTGACTGCCCCTATCATCAATATCTTTTTTTTGTTTAAAAGTTGTTAAAAAATATCATGATTTTAAGCCTTTTTAAGACCAAAATTTGGGAAAAATCGAAGCTTCTGATTGCAATACAACTCACCTATGCAAAATGTACAGTGAGAAAGGCCAATTCACATGCTTCTGATTGAAATAAAAAAGAGCAACTCCCCCCCTTTCCCCCCAACTCTTTACTCACATGCTGATATTTAAGTATCAAAACAATCCACAAACTAGGACATACACAATGTAGTCTAGCGGTAATGTGTGGGATTACAGTGTGGGCGCACCAGGTTCCATTACCGCATCACATGTGCGGCATTGTTTTCACGAGTTATTACTGCAGTGATTTTTATTTTATTCATTTTCATTGTTTTTACAGGTTTTGCTTTGAGGAAAAATTCAGACTGGTATCATTGGAAAGAAAATTTCACAAACAATCTAAATATGTAAAAAAATCCTTCAAGAAAAATTGCAAGCTTAAGAAATTAGCCTAATTTTGCATAAAATTTGTATATTTATGTCGATATTTTCTTTATTTTGACTTTTTTTATCAAAATGTTTGTTGTCTTAATATTTATATAAATAGAACACGTAGTTGATACGAAACAAAAGGAAAATTATAAAAATTATTTTTGAAAAAACAAATTTTGGACAAATTTTAGTCACGTTTGAACCCCTAGGACTCACAAGGGTTAAGGACAGAATGAATATAAAGCTTTTGCTAGTCTTAGTAGATGCTTATTGGTAATAGATGTCAAAGCTACAAAAGGTAGCAGTCAGAGCTCATTTGCTTTTTGATTTCTAATATATTTTCTCAATGCTTCATTTTCATCATAAGAGTATGGGATGGGGGAGGGGGCAAATACAGATGAGGAAACTTGATGGATAATTTAGAAATGGCAGTGAGAAGGCAAAAAAAATGGAAAATGCAACAATTTAAACAATCTAACATTTAGTCAAATGAATTTATTCTTGTGCAATGCAATAGATTATTAAAGTCATTTTGCTTATATAACATATACATAAAAATGATATACATTTTTTTTATATCCAAGACCTGTGTTAAGAGGGCCAGGCATTACTTTTATTTAAAGGCAGAAAAAATACTGCTGCCTATTTTTGAGAAATTTAATTCTTCCTTACTTCCTAAATCATCTTTCATGAAATGGTTTAATTCAAAATGAATTATATGACAAGACCTGCTCACGCGTATTGACACAACAGTTAGTACAGTATGCAAGGTGTGCTCACACGTATTGACACAATGGTTGGTACAGTGCGCAAGGCATGCTTACATGTATTGACACAACAGTTGGTACAGTATGCAAGGCGTGCTCACACGTATTGACTGTTCAGTTGGTACAGTATGCAAGGTGTGCTCACACGTATTGACACAACAGTTAGTACAGTATGCAAGGTGTGCTCACACGTATTGACACAATAGTTAGTACAGTATGCAAGGCATGCTCACATGTATTAACACAACAGTTGGTACAGTATGCATGGCGTGCTCACAGGTATTGATTGTTCAGTTGGTGCAGTATGCAAGGTGTGCTCACACGTATTGACACAACAGTTGGTGCAGTATGCAAGGTGTGCTCACACGTATTGACAAACAGTTGGTACAGTATGCAAGGCATGCTCACATGTATTGACACAACAGTTGGTACAGTATGCATGGCGTGCTCACAGGTATTGACTGTTCAGTTGGTGCAGTATGCAAGGCATGCTCACATGTATTGACACAACAGTTGGTACAGTATGCATGGCGTGCTCACAGGTATTAACTGTTCAGTTGGTGCAGTATGCAAGGCATGCTCACATGTATTGACACAACAGTTGGTGCAGTATGCAAGGTGTGCTCACACGTATTGACACAACAGTTGGTACAGTATGCAAGGTGTGCTCACACGTATTGACACAACAGTTAGTACAGTATGCAAAGTGTGCTCACACGTATTGACACAACAGTTAGTACAATATGCAAGGAGTGCTCACATGTATTGACACAACAGTTGGTACAGTATGCAAGGTGTGCTCACACGTATTGACACAACAGTTGGTGCAGTATGCAAGGTGTGCTCACATGTATTGACACAACAGTTGGTACAGTATGCAAGGTGTGCTCACACGTATTGACACAACAGTTAGTACAGTATGCAAAGTGTGCTCACAACAGTTAGTACAATATTGCTCACACATTGACACAACAGTTGGTAGTACAATATGCAAACAGTTAGTAGTGCAAAGTCTCACATGTATTGACACAACAGTTAGTACAATATGTTGGTTGACAGTTGGTGCAAGGTGTGCTCACACGTATTGACACAACAGTTAGTACAGTATGCAAAGTGTGCTCACACGTATTGACACAACAGTTAGTACAATATGCAAGGAGTGCTCACATGTATTGACACAACAGTTGGTACAGTATGCAAGGTGTGCTCACACGTATTGACACAACAATTGTTACAGTGTGCAAGGTGTGCTCACACGTATTGACACAACAATTGTTACAGTATGCAAGGTGTGCTCACATGTATTGACACAATACTTGGTACAGTATGCATGGCGTGCTCACAGGTATTGACTGTTCAGTTATGTGTCATACTTGCCATCAAAAAATCATTAAAATGTTAGAAGAGACATTTGCAAAAATAACCCCAAATAACAAAAAACTCTTCTGCTGAATGTATCCAATATTCAGTGCACATTGTGAGTCACTGGAATTTATATAAGCTTGCTAAACATCACCTGAAACAAACTCTTGAAGCAATACTCCCAAAATCAGCAGTAACATTTAGGTTAAGTTAGATCAGCGGATGAGAAAACAGTGAGGGTAGGAAGTGAGACAGCTAAGATCCTAGAAAAGCCTGAGTGGAGGGGGCAGTCTATAAGGATGTGTTTGATTGTCAAGTGGCTGGCATGCATGTTTAATGCAGAAGTTAAGAACATAGAAAGTTTTATGTTGAATGGATTGAAATCAAACGTTTTTAGCAACCTGATCCATGTCTTCTCTTTATAGCTTGCGGATTGAGACTTCTGAGGAAGAGGGCATGATATACAGAATGGCAGCAAGCAGCCTCCTTCAGCCCTCACAAGATACACCATCATGGACACTCCACTCATCATATGCACCCGCAATAATGTCTACACTCACCAACCCAACACAGACTCCCTTGTCATTCCAGCTGGTGACCCCTGAACCCTTTATGTTGGTAGGCTTGGATCCAGTCCCAAGGCGAGAGGGTGAGGAAAGGAAAAAGAGAAGGTCATTTGTGGAGTTTGGTGCAGATGAGATGATAGTGCTGCCATCACAGAAGAATGTTAAGGTGTGTATGAGGTTGTTTACTTTCTTTCATACTTTGTATTTCCATCTCCCATTGGCATCTCAAAGTGTGTTGATACATGAATTTGTTACACTATAGGAAGTATTCAATATTTAGATTCCACATGTCAATTGATGCCTTGCAAATCTTACATTCATCACTGTAAGGCCATTCCAAAGTCTGCCACACATGCAACTGACTCCAGGATGGCCCACTAACAGATCCATATGGTCTCCTAAGGATCTGCTAGGGTCGGTATGCCGTCTGTCACAAATGTAAGTGACTGGAGAATGGCCCAACTGCTAGGGCAATTGCCCTGTCTGCCACAAATGTAACCAACTGGAGAATGGCCCACCAGCAGACCCCTAAGGTCTCCCAGGGATCTGCTATGGCTACTCCCCTGTCTGTCACACACGTAACTGACTGGAGGATGGCCCACTAGCAGCTCTCCCAGTGCTCTGCCAGCAAATAATGAGTTCATCATTTTGGGATCTTGATATTGACTTGAGAAAATACAATATTGTTGAATTCACTGCTCTTGTATTCAAGCCATGCAACAAAGTCTTAGTCTTTTGTGTACTGTGATTCATCATGTAATTTTTCAACGAGCGAGCATCACTTAATAAAATAAGTTCAGCAGCCAGTTCTCATCAGCTTGCCAGTTCTTGTTCAATTGTCCAATTCTCATTCAGCTCTCCAATTCTCATTCATCAACCCGATTCCCATTCAGCTGGCCAATTCTCATTTTAAGCTTGACTATTCAAAGAATAGTGAGAGCTATTCTACTACCCCTGGCATCGGCATCGGCGTCCGATTTAAAGTTTTAATTTCTTTGTTGCTTAAAGTTTTTGGATGAGTTTGTTTGTTATGATTATGACATTCCTGACATGAGTAGCAATTAGAGTATTAGTTTTGGGATGAATGAAGAAGCAAACAAAAGATTCCTTACCTTAAAAGCATTGAAATTAGGTTTCTTGGGTAAAAATAAATATAAACAAGATTTTTAAAGGAGTTCATTTATTATGTTAATGACATCCCCTGACATGAATAGCAATCAAAATGTTTTGTCTTGATATGAATGAAGAAGCAAATACAAGATTCCTCACATCAATAGAATTTGAATTTAGGTGTCTTGGATATGAAAAAAAATTAAACAATAAGTGAAATTTGGGGTAGAAGATGGAATGATGATAAGTAGATGTAGGATTAGGATGAGGGTGGAATTTCATGTGGGACAGGGTGGAATTGGGCAGGGTGGGGTGGCGGCATGTGGGGCAGAAAGTGGGGTGGCGGCATGTGGGATAGAAAGTGGGGTGGCATGTGGGACAGAAAGTGGGGTGGCATGTGGGATAGAAAGTGGGGTGGCATGTGGGACAGAAAGTGGGGTGGCATGTGGGACAGAAAGTGGGGTGGCATGTGGGACAGAAAGTGGGGTGGCATGTGGGACAGAAAGTGGGGTGGCATGTGGGACAGAAAGTGGAGTGGAATGTGGCACAGAAAGTGGGGTGGCATGTTGGACAGGGTAGGTTGGCATGTTGCTCAGGATGTGGGGTTGGGTAGGGGTTGGGGAGGGTAGGGGTTGGGGAGGGTAGGGGTTGGGGAGGGTAGGGGTTGGGGAGGGTAGGGGTTGGGGGGTTGGGGAGGGGTTGGGGTATGTTAGGGAGGGTATAAGTTGGGGGGGGGGTATGGGTTGGGGAGGGTATGGGTTGGGGAGGGTATGGGTTGGGGAGGGTATGGGTTGAGGAGGGTATGGTTGGGGAGGGTATGGGTTGGGGAGGATATGGGTTGGTGAGGGCATGGGTTGGGGAGGGCATGGGTTGGGGAGGGCATGGGTTGGGGAGGGCATGGGTTGGGGAGGGTATGGATTGGGGAGGGTATGGGTTGGGGAGGGTATGGGTTGGGGAGGGTATGGGTTGGGGAGGGTATGGTTGGGGAGGGTATGGGTTGGGGAGGAGGGTTGGTGAGGGCATGGGTTGGTGAGGGCATGGGTTGGGAGGGCATGGGTTGGGGAGGGTATGGGTTGGGGATGGGGGGTTGGGGAGGGTATGGGTTGGGGAGGGTATGGGCTGGGGAGGGTATGGGTTGGGGAGAGTATGGGTTGGGGAGGGTATGGGTTGGGAGGGTATGGGTTGGGAGGGGTATGGGTTGGGAGGGTATGGGTTGGGGAGGGCACAAGTTGGGGAGGGCACAAGTTGGGAGGGCACAAGTTGGGGAGGGCATAAGTTGGGGAGGGTATGGGTTAGGGAGGGTACAGGTTGGGAGGGTATTTGTTGAAGACTGGGTGGGGTGGGTTGGAGAGGGCTAAGGGGTGAATTATATAATGAAAAATAACAGACAAATTGTATTCTGCTTTCAAAAATGGTTTAAGATGAATAGAGAGTAGTTTGGTGGGTAAATAACTAGAAACATAATTGCATCAAGCCACAAGACTGCTTTGTGATATTTTAATCTTTCAATGACATTGGCAAGTCAGGGCTTCTCCTTTCTTTGTTGTTCGATAGATCTAAAAGAGGTATTTTAGTTATAAAGATTGCTAGCTTTCACATGTTTTCCAAGTTACTTGGTGAGGTTGTAACCTAAAACCTTTTTTTTGTCTTAAAATAGCTTGGACAACTTAAAGGTATTTTGAAGCTTGTAGTAAAGTGTGAAAATCTGTGAAAATGTAAGTGCATCCCTCAAAGCTTAAGTAATTTGAAGTCATCTGCCCCTAGCCCTTCTGCTTATACTTCTCTCAATAAGCCCATTCTCTATACTAGCTTTGAATAGTCGAGCATGCTGTCCTTCCGACAGTTCTGGTTGCCCTTCTTTCATTTTGCTTTATTCTGTCAATCCACTTGCCAGCTTATCAATAACATTAGTAGGTGTGTTGAAAGTTTGTCTCATAGTACAAGTTTTGTAAAGCATTGTGTCTCAATTCAGGTATTTGATGATTACTGTTTTCATTAATAATGCATCTTTTACCTTCGTTTACAGATCAATGTGGCTTTCAATTTGACTTTAGAGCTGATAATGCATTACATACAGAGTCTGTCACCCAACACCCAAATGGATAATGTAGGTCTCACCTCCAGTGAAGGAGAACGAAAACTTCACATCAAAAGAGATTTGCAAATTTGTTACAACAACAGCACTGTACAAGTAAGGAATTGGACATTCACTCATATACTGTAGAAGACCGTGATCTAGCGGTTAGAGCACCAGATTGGCATGCTTAGAGGTCCCGGGTTCAATCCCCAGTGGGTCTTCCTTTACCAGTGCTTCACAACTGGTTTTTATCAAATGGCCATAAACATCTCTTTATAACCTTAACTGTTGAGAAAGGGACATAATATAACTAAAATGCCTACCATATACTCTAATCTTGTGATAATCTTATATGACTTTAGTAGATGTCCCAAAGTACAAGATTGATAAAAAAAGTTGATAAAGATCACTCAAGTTGCTAACAATAAGAAACACCAAAATAACTTCAAATAGAATTCTGACAACTTTCTGAATTAGCATGCCTGTTTGTTTAAAGATTAGTACAAAAGGTCAAGCATGTCCATCTTATATGAAAGAGGACTTCAAACGAAACAAAATGGTGAAGAAAGCTTTAAAAAATCTTATTCTGTTTAAGAGATATTAAAGTTTAAAGCTCTCATCTTATCTGTGTAGAAATGACTGGTGTAGTAAGATTACTATGGAAAGTTGGTGTCTTTATCCTCACATTCTTAACAATTGTAAATGTATTTAAAAGAAAGTTTATTTATTTTTTCACTATTTAAATTATTTTTCCTTAAACTTTCTTCAGGTGGTATATTATAAATACCCTTCCTATATTCAGCTTTACTACTTTTTTGAAATATTCCATGGTTTACAAGTCACAAAATCGCAGGACAAAATATGATAGAATACATAAAGACTGAGGAATCTGAGGCTATGACATCACAAATAGTCTGATTTCAGTCGTTTCTACACTCTCTATTGTCCATCAGGTTGCATGCGACCCCTGGTGACATCATGCACGACTCTTCCCCACTTCTTTCTGTCCTTTATACTTAATTACTTTTAAACTTGCAATTTCTTTCCTGTACTGTCTGTAATTTCCTGCATCCAGTGTGTATGCTGCATTCCTCTCCTTACACCTTTAACAAGAATTAGGTCCCTTCCTATTCCATTTGTACTTCTCATCACGTGGCCAAAATATGACAGCATTTGCTTAATGACCATTGCCTCAAGCGAGACTGCTGGCTAAATGACCATTGCCTAAAGGGAGACTGCTGGCTTTATAGCTGCAATTACCTCATTGCATACTTTTTGCATCCAGGGAAGAATGCGCAGAAGTCTTCTCCAGCACCACAGCTCAAATGCATTCAATTTTTCTTTGTCTTTTATTTTCAGTGTCCAACTCTCAGCTCCATATAATACTACTGGGAAGACTAGAGCATTCATTAACCTGACTTTTGTGATTTGTGGAAAGTCATGGTTTTTCATGACTAACAGTCAGTTTGTTCATAACAGCTCTGCCACATGAAAGTCATTTTCGTAGCTCTACCTCACTTCCACCCTCCTTGTGTACCATGGAACCAAGGAAGATGAAGCTTTCCACTACTTCATTGCTTCTCCATCCAGTGAGAAGTTTTTCAGCTCCATGTTGGACATAATCTTAGTTTTCTTTAGATTCAAGTATAGCTCGCAATCACCGCTGTCATGACTTGTGCCAGAAGTGCATTAGGATCTTCCGCTGCTTCAGCGATCAGCGTGGTACCGGCAGCATACTGTAGCTTATTGATTGTTCGCCCACCGATTTGTGCACCAATCAGTGTGTTGTTAATGACTATCCACATTATGTGCTCCCAGTACAGATTGAATAGTATTGGCGAAAGTATACACCCCTGCCTGACTCCTTATCCAATGGGGAACCATTCTGTCAATCGAACTCTGTAATGGCTGCCGCTTCTGATTGGTGTATAAATTCTTTGCAAGAGCAGCTAGATGAGGTGGCACCCCATCTCAATAAGAATCATCCATAATTTGTTTTGATCAAGCAATCAAACGCTTTTGAGTAATTGATAGTTGCTTCTGATATTTTCTTGCAGTCTCCATGATCCATCTGAAGTTGGTGATTTGGTCGAGTGTTCCTCGTCCCTCTCTAAAACCAGCTTGTGTGTCCGATAATTCAAGATCCATATACGGCTCCATTCTTTTCTGAATTATCTTCAAACAGAACTTCACTCGCGTGAGAGATTAGTGCAATTGTTCTATTTGTTGCCGCATTTTCTCGCATCTCCTTTCTTTGCAACCGGTACAAACACCATTCGTTTCCAGTCAGTCAGCCATACTCCACTCTTTGCTACATAGTTTCACCATAACTGCCACTCCTTCCTTCCCACATTCCTGGATTAGCTCAATCGAATTTCATCATATCCTGGATTTATTGGGCTATAACTTTCAGTGCCATTCCACCTCTGACTTGAGTATGTCCGTCTCACTGGCAATGAAATCAAGGTGGAACTGTTCTGTCATACTTGGATCTCTTGTGTAAAGCTGTTGTGTTTACTGTTTCCATCTCTCCTGTATTTCCTTTTCTTCCACTAATATGTTTACGTCCTAATCTTTCAGAGCACCGAGCTTAGTTTGAATTCCCCAATAAGTCTTTCAATTGTTGTGAAACCTCCTTGCTGTTGTTGTATCTGTTGCTTTCTTCCAACAGCTCAAATTTCTTAATGATGAAAGCTGTTTATCATTCCTTACCTGTCTTTGAATTCACCATTTAATCATCTCACATCTATGTGATGACCTCTCACCTTGGGTAGGTTTCGTTCTTCCGCAATTGATATGTCTCATTTGATAACCATTGGCTCTTCCTGCTTTTTTGTGCTTTTAGTATGTTTGGATGCTGGTAGTTGCACTGCATTCTTAATGCCATCCCATAACTCATCACGCTCTGCTTCCTCCACTGCCAACTCCTAAAATCAATTCTTCACTGCAACTCTGAACTCATCTGTGATATTTTTGATATCATAGCATTCCGTAGCAGTACCTCGTTTTATTTTGCGCAGTATAAGTTTGATCTTTGCAACCAAGAGTTCATGGTCTGTGCCACAATCGGCCCCTAGTCGGGTCTTGCAGAGCAGGTGGAATTGCACCATCTTTTCTGGACAGTGTTGTAATCAATTTAGTTACGGTATAGCCCGTTTGGGGAGGTCCAAATGTAGTCTGCATTTTGGTTGCTCAAACAATGTATTGCTGATTAACTAAGTTGTTCTATGCACAGAACTGTACCATTCGCTTGCCTTCTTCATTTCTTTTACCCAAGCCAAACCTGCCTGTGGCACTGCCTGCTGTTGTTTTTCCAATTTTTCTCTTTATCAATCTCCAAAACCAAATCAAAGACCAACTCTCAAATTACACCTCCATTTATACTGATGGCTCCAAGGAAGGCAACAAGACAGCTGCTGCTGCCGTCATCCAAGACATCACCCTAAGTAGCAGACTTCCTGACTACTCATCCATCTTTTCAGCCGAGATTAAGGCCATTCTCCTTACCCTCAACTTTATTGAGTACTCTCCACTCAGCCACTTTGCCATCTTCTCCGCCTCAAAGGCTTTACTTACTTCTTTACTCAATCTTAAATGGGATAACCTAACATGCCACCTCCTCCTCCGGAAACTTCTTTCTCCCACCCTGTGCAGGAAAAGTATTCTTTTTTTCTGGATACCCAGCCATGTTGGCATCCCAGGTAATGACAGGGCTGATGCAGCCGCTAAGCTTGGCCTCAACCTCCTTCCTGCCCCTTTTCCCAAAGCCCTCTCTGACATCAAACCGCTTATCGCTTCCCTTGTTTTTGACCACTGGCAAACCTCATAAAACTCCTAAATTGATAACGAACTCCATGTCATCCAGCCCACCATTCTGATCAAACCCAGTACTCACAACCTATCTCGTGTCGACAACGTCCACATTACACGCCTCAGAATAGGTCACACCCACCTCACTCACTCCCACCTCCTTACTGGTTCCCCCCACCCCCCTGCAACAATTGCCATTGCACCCTCACAGTCCACCACCTTCTCCTTGCTTGCCCCCTGTACAACCTTCCCAGAGCTTCCCTCCCTGCCCACAACTCAGTAGCTGAGCTCTTCCAAAAAAACCTCCAGATAAAGTTATCTCCTTCCTTCATTATGTTTGTTTGTTTGTTTGATGAGGTCTTAACGGCACCACGACAACGAAGGTCAAATTGTGCCTGAGAGGTCAGATCATTTTAGAGGTAGTAAGGAAAGAGACCAGGGGAAGAAAGAGAGAAATTCAAGAACAAAAGCCAGAAAGCTGTGATCGAGAGAGGAGGTGCATGGGTAAAACTAAAAACAAAGTAGAGAGGGGGTGGAAGAGGAGAATTAAATATGGTTGTAGAGGGATGTATGCTGAAGGAAGGAGACTATTTTATCTGGAGGATTTTTTTGGAAGAACTCAGCAATTGAGTTGTGGGGAGCGAGAGAAGCTCTGGGAAGGTTGTACAGGGGGCAAGCAAGGAGAACGTGTTGGATTGTGAGGATGCAGTGGCAATTGTTACAGAGGGGTTGGGGGAACCAATAAGGAGGTGGGAGTGAGTGAGGTGGGTGTGACCAATTCTAAGACGGGTAATATGAACGTTGTCGATCGAGAAAAGGTTGTTGATGGTGGATTTGATCGGGATTGTGGGCTGGATAACATGGAGTTTGTTATCAATTTGGAAGTTCCATAAGGTTTGCCAGCGGTCACGAACAAGAGAAGCGATAAGCGGTTTGATGTCAGAGAGGGTTTTGGGAAAAGGGGAAGGGAGGAGGTTAAGGGCAAGCTTAGCGGCTGTATCAGCCCTGTCATTGCCAGAGATGCCAACATGGCTGGGTATCCAGAAGAAAAGAACACTTTTCCTGCAGAGGTGGGAGAAAAGAGTTTCCGGAGGAGGAGGTGGCAGGTGAGGTTATCCCATTTAAGATTGAGTAATGAAGTAAGAACAGCCTTTGAGTCAGAGAAAATGGCAAAGTGACTAAGAGGAGAGTACTCAATAAAGTTGAGGGCGAGGAGAATGGCCTTAGCCTCGGCTGAAAAGATGGATGAGTGGTCAGGAAGTCTGCTACTGAGGGTGATGTCTTGGATGATGGCAGCAGCAGCTGTCTTGTTGCCTTCCTTGGAGCCATCAGTATAGATGGAGGTGTAATTTGAGAGTTGGTCTTTGATTTGGTTGTGGAGATTGATGAAGAGATTAGGGTGAGTTTGAGTTTTGTTATAAGTGGAGAGGTCTAGGTGGACAGAAGGAAGGGGGGTGGCCCAAGGCGGAAAAGTGGGCCAGGAATAGGTGCCGAGAGTGGCGGGGTTGATGCCAAGTTGAAAGAGGTCTGATTTAATGCGTAAGCTGAAGGGAGGCGATAGGGTTTTAGTCCTATCAAAGAGGGAGGAGAAATTGGGGTACCTAATGAGGTTGTAAACAGGGTTCTGGGTGTTGGTGAGGACTCTAAAAGCATAGGAGAGGCTAAGCTTTTTACATCTAAGTAGAAAGGGGGGTTCGTTGGCTTCAACATGAAGGCTAGTGATTGGGGAGGTCCTGTAGGCTCCTAGACAAAGCCTGAGGGCTTCATTTTGGATGGTGTTAATGTTCCTTCATTATGCTTCCCTCTACAACCATATTTAGTCCTCCTTCCCCACCCCCTCTCTCTCTACATTATTTTTTCACCCATACAACTCCTCTCTCGATCCCAGCTTTCTGGCTTTTAATTCTCGTGTTTCTCTCAATCTCTCCCTGTTAACTCTTCTTCCTACCTCTGGACTGATCTAACCTCTCAGGCACAATTGCTGTTGTGGTCCGTTAAACTCTCATCAAACAAACAAAAAATATATAATTCTACAGAGAATATAAACCATAACTGATGTCTGTGATAAGGATAGCCTAAAAATTGCTTAGTCTTGATTAGATGTGCACTTCGTTCGAATCAAAACGTAAGATCTTTTCTCATTTATTTTGATCTAGCGACTTCCTCTGTATGCAGTAGTAGCCCTTCCATCCCTTATCATCACCCCCGATGAGTTGGATTTTGGCACATGTTTAGTTGGTCAACAGAGGTCATTGGAGGTCACTGTAACTAACCTCACGGGGTCCGCCACGCTTTGGAAAGCTTTTTTGGGTAAGTTTAATTCCGGTAGCAAATAATGGATGTTGGTCCACACTAAAGAATATCTTCTGACAGAAGTACGGTCAATCTTTTAACAGAAGTATGGTTAAAAAATGGGAAATCATAAGAAATTTTATATCTATATCTATCACTTATTTCTGAAGAAAAGGTGAAATGCAAAATGTTATTTCACTTTCTTTTTGTAACTAAGATACTGCACAATAAATATATTCCATGCTGACATTTATCATTTTCATCACCCTATATTATATGATAGGATTCCATTGTTAGAAATTTTGATAGCAGTCCACTTATGTCAATTTCATCTGCATTTGATTTAGTGGGACATATCTTTCTTCAAACGTTTTCTAAAACTTGTTTTCACTGAATTTGAAATCAAAACAAATTTATAAAGATATTTTTAATCTTCTGAAGCACACCTCTTTTAGTTTGGCACTTTTAACTCTGACTCGCTATGCTGTATATATACTCAATAAACAAACTGAAGCTAACTTAATAAAGAATTTTCAAAATGAGAAGTTACTTCAGACTTGGTATCAAAAGGTGGTGTGGTCATATGGCCATTTTCAGACGTGAGTGACACAACATTGGGAAACCCTTGATTGCCCATATCTTCAGAAGAAACTTCTGGGATCATGAATAGCATTTCATGATGAACGTGGACAGATATTAATCACTATCAGTTGGATGTCTATATGCCATTGGTTGTCTTACTTAATTGGGTGTGTGAGTGACACAACAATTCTTGGACATGGGTTTCTGACTTTGATCCATTATGATAAGACTCATGCCAAACCAACTGTACAAGAAAGGTATCAAGAATAGGGCATTTACCTGGACAGTCAACCCATCTAAGTTTGGGTTATCAAAAACTTCCACCCTTACAGAAATAATTTAGCTATCTTTGTTGTGAGTGACACGACATAATAATTGTGAGTGACACGTCATGATAATTGTGAGTGACACGACATAATAGTTGTGACACGACAAGTGCAAATCAAATTATTCTTTATTCCTACATCGCAAGTTCTTGTGAAAATGTTATAATCACTATAATTATATAAACACTGTACACTTTGAGGGGAGTTTCAGAGATAAGAAGAATATATTCTATCTAAAAATAACACTCCAAGGTACATCAGTATCTTAACATATCCAAATTTCCACGCATAATTGCACTTTTTAACACCTAATTTTTCCGTCATCAAATCCTTATTGTTCAAAGTAGGAAAACAAAATTAAATTGATATTAAGAGAAAAAATATGTTCCAAGTATTCCAGCTTCAAACAATAGGGATTTTCTTGCCGTTTTTAACTTTTCTCACATGTCCACTTATGTTTGAAAGTGGACATACGTGAGCTCAATCTAAACTCTTTAAAATGAAATATTTAGAGAATCAAACATCGATATAAAAGGTTTCTCTGCCAGCAATGTTGTGCATGCATTTACTTTTTATTGCATGGAAATAATTCTCCCTGAGTAGAATGAAAATAAACATGGTATGTTTATACATGAATAAGGAATATTTGGTCTCTTTCCTATGGACTTCTGTACCATTTACAGACTTGGCAGTGTACTTGTCATAGTATTAAATGACATGCAAAGGCAAGCATTTGGATAGTTTGTACCCTTGCATCATGAGAACTCTGGTTTTAAAGGATAAATTCCTATGAAGAGACATTACTCATTTTTCTCGTGATAATCATCTTAAAATGGGAAAGTATTTTAAATTTACTTCAAATTATACCTTACCTTCTGTGCTATTAAAATATGCAACGTAGTTACTCTCTCTGACACACCCTGGTCATGGCGCTAGCACCATATACACTCACTACTTTTCAGCGCTTGTACCCGATCAGGTCCAGCACGGATTATATTTTCCCTCGTTCTGTCCCGACTTTTCACGCCCTTCGTTACTAATACAGCGGTCCCCATATAGTGGTTCCGCGATTTTTTTCTAGCTGCCTCGGGTCTCTTGGCCCTTGGTTTTTCTTTCATAATGACAAAGCGCCTATGCAGTGACCTTGACCTTGACCCCCTCCCCCCCCGTGACCCACCTGCTACCATCATTGACCATTCTGCAACCCCAATCCCAAAAATCCTTATAATCCATGCCACCAACAAGCAGGAAAGCTTTAAAAAAGTTTCTCCTTTCCTCATCCATAAAGCCCTCTTTGGCCTTGTCGGTACCCTCCCCAAAGTCTCTACCCTTAGATCCGGTGATCTCCTGGTGCACTGCACCAGGGACACACAAGCCACCACCCTCCTTTCCACCAAAACCCTATCCAACTCTGGTATCGACATCACAGTCACCCCCATCGTTCCCTAAACTCCAGCAAAGGCGTCATACGCACCAGCGATCTTGCGTGCATGACCGATGACGACCTCCAAGAAGAACTAGCTAACCAACATGTAACCGAAGCCCGTCGTCTCGTTCTAAAGAGAGACGGAGCCGAAACTCCCACCAACACCATATTTCTCACTTTCGCAACTCCAACTCTCCCTCCCACATCATTGCCGGCTACCTGAGAATCCAGGTCGCCCTTATATTCCTAACCCTTTACGTTGCTACAATTGTCAGAGGTATGGCCACGGAAAAACTCCTGCCACAGCCAAGCGCTGTGGTAACTCGGAGCCCCGGACCATGACAACACCTCCTGCACCAACCCCACTCTGCACAAATTGTGACGGTAAACACCCAGCAAACCATCCCTCCTTCTCGAAAGACTGTCCCACCTGGCTTCAGGAAAAACAAATAACAAAACTTAAAACCCTTAACCCCAACATAACCTACCCTGAGGCCAGGAAACAATTCCTCGCTTCCCTTAACTCCAAGCCTTCCTACTCAAACGTAGTCTCCTCTAACTCTAATTCCGCCCCCAAACACAACTAACACAACAAAAACTAACTCCCATGCCCAAACCGACCTCACCTGGCTCTTCTTACCTAGTCCTAAGCCCATCACCATTTCCAACAACCCAATCACACCCAATACCCACACCACCTCCACCACCACTTCTCTCCTCAACCCCCCTTCCTACTCTAAAGCCCCTACCGTCCCCTACACCAACTCCACTAATACCTTCATACATCAAGCTAAAACCAGCCAAGCAAACAACCAACAAACCAACAAATCAACCAGCAAACAACCAACCAAAAACAACCAATTAACAAACAACCTATCAACAAACAACCAATCAACAAACAACCCACCTCCCAAACCCACACTGAAGAGAGTATGGATTGTTGACACGAACACACCGATCATACTTCTCGGCCCAATTTTCAAAACAATCGCTCCCAAAGAAACAAATCCAAAGAAAAAACAAGCGAACTCAGACCCAGCAGATCTTCCTCCAGATAACCCCCGCCTCCTTTATGGCATACACCACAATCAATTACAATAACACCCACAACATCATACAATGGAACATTAGGAGCCTTAAGGCCAATTCTGAAGAAATCGACCTTCTGGCCCCCACCTTCAACCCGGTCGTCTTCTGCCTACAAGAAACTTTCTTGAAAACCACCGACCATTACTCCCTTAACAACTTTGCTTGCTATCACAAACATCAAGTGGATGCTGACAGGGCCTGTGGTGGCGTCTCCATTCTCGTTAGACACGATATCCCACACAGCCCTGTACGTGTGCACACCGACCTTCAGGCCATCTGTATTTCTATCTCCCTCCACAAAACTTTCACTCTCTGCAATATCTATCTCCCTCCCAACACCAACATTCAACCAACCAGCCTTAACAACCTCATCTCTCAGCTTCCCACCCCTTCATCCTTCTTGGTGACTTCAACGCTCACAACCCTCTGTGGGGCTCTAATACCACCACCCCTAGAGGCAAGTTCATCAAAACGCTCTCCGTCAGCACAGCCTGTCCTTACTGAACACTAACTCCCGACCTACCTTCATCCTGCCACAGGCTCTCTCACCTGTATTGACCTGTCTATCTGTTCCCTAACCTCCTCCCTGACTTTAGTTGGAGAGTCACTGCTGACCTCTGTGGTAGTGATCATTACCCTCTTCTTATACACTCCAATCTTCAAATCCCCACTGAGCACACCCCCAACTGGAACCTCGACAAGGCTGACTGGTCCCTTTTGAAACCCTCTGTGACTCACACCTCTCCCCCATCTTCTCGAGGATGAGGATCCCATGTCTAACTTCAGTAATATCCTTATCAACATCGCCACCTGCTCAATTCCCAAAACCTCCAAACCCCAAATCATCCCCCAACCCCTGGTTCTCAGATGACTGCAAAACCGCCATCAAGAACAGGAAAAGAGCCCTCAGGAACTTTAAAACTAACCCGACCACCCATAACCTTAACCTCTTTCGCATCAGCCGTGCCAAGGCCAGACGCACTATCAAGGACAGTAAAACCAACACTTTAAACAACTTTATCTCTTCTCTCACCACCAACACCCCCACTAAGAAGATTTGGAGAATGGTTAACAGCTTCCACGGCAGAGTAGGCAAATCTTCCATCTCCCATCTCTCTTGGAATGGAGACCTTCTCACCGCAAAAAAAGACATCGTTGACCACCTCGCCGCCTCTTTCAGCAACATCTCGGCCTCGACCAACTACTCCAATGCTTTCAAAATCAAAAAAGCTTGCGATGAAGCCCGAGAATCACTTTTCCCTCTGACAACTCCGAAAGCTACAACACCCCTCTCACCCTTTCTGAATTAAACCAAGCCATCAGCGACGCTGGCTGCACCTCCAAGGGCCCAGATAACATCCCCTATCAGTTTCTGAAACACCTCCCCATCAAAGCCACCACTACCCTACTCACCATCTTCAACCACATTTGGTCCTCACACTCCTTTCCCCCTATCTGGAGGACAGCTATTGTCATCCCCCTGTCCTTAAACCGGGAAGGATAGCACCGACCCCTCAAGCTACCGACCCATTGCCCACACTTGCTGTCTCTGTAAAATTATGGAAAAAATCATTAATCAGAGACTAAACTGGTTCCTCGAGACCAACAGAATCCTCTCCCCTCACCAAAGCGGCTTCCGAAACGTCGCAATACCCTAGACCAGTTAATTACGCTCGACACCGCTATCCGGTAATCCTTTGCAATAAAAGGAACACCTCATTGCCATATTTTTTGACCTCGAGAAAGCTTTCAACACTACTTGGAAATACGGCATTACCGGCAAACTTCACACCATCGGCCTCAGAGGCCACCTCCCCATCTTTATTCAAAACTTCCTCTCACCCAGGCAGTTCCAAGTTCGTATTGGCCACACCCTCTCCAAGCCGTACCCCAAGAAGAGGGCGTCCCCCAAGGCAGCATCCTCTCCCCACTCTCTTCAACCTGAGCATTAATGACATCGGGAATGACCTTGGCCCCAGCATCAAACGTACCCTCTACGTGGATGACTTCACCATCTTCTACTCCTCCCCTAGCTTTCCTATTGTTGAAAATAGGCTTCAAACCAGCCTCAATCAGCTGCAAGTCTGGAGCAACAATAACGGTTTTAGATTCTCCAAAGACAAGACAGTCTGCATGCACTTTTGTCATTTCAACAACCTCCACCCCAACCCGAACTTTGTGCTCAATGGGAATCGCATCCCTAAAGTTGAAAACACAAAGTTCCTTGGTCTAACTCTAGACCCCAAGCTCACCTACAAGCCACACATCACCAACCTGAAACTAAAATGCAATAGCTCCCTCAACATCCTCCGACTGCTCTCCAACACTACTTGGGAGCGAACCGCTATGCTCTCCTCAAAATTTTCAGGCTCACCATTCGTGCCAAGCTTGACTATGGCAATATTGTTTACTGTGTCGCTCACAACTCATACCTCAACCACATTAACACCATCCAAAATGAAGCCCTCAGGCTTTGTCTAGGAGCCTACAGGACCTCCCCAATCACTAGCCTTCATGTTGAAGCCAACGAACCCCCTTTCTACTTAGATGTAAAAAGCTTAGCCTCTCCTATGCTTTTAGAGTCCTCACCAACACCCAGAACCCTGTTTACAACCTCATTAGGTACCCCAATTTCTCCTCCCTCTTTGATAGGACTAAAACCCTATCGCCTCCCTTCAGCTTACGCATTAAATCAGACCTCTTTCAACTTGGCATCAACCCCGCCACTCTCACCTATTCCTGGCCCACTTTTCCGCCTTGGGCCACCCCCTTCCTTCTGTCCACCTAGACCTCTCCACTTATAACAAAACTCAAACTCACCCTAATCTCTTCATCAATCTCCACAACCAAATCAAAGACCAACTCTCAAATTACACCTCCATCTATACTGATGGCTCCAAGGAAGGCAACAAGACAGCTGCTGCTGCCATCATCCAAGACATCACCCTCAGTAGCAGACTTCCTGACCACTCATCCATCTTTTCAGCCGAGGCTAAGGCCATTCTCCTCGCCCTCAACTTTATTGAGTACTCTCCTCTTAGTCACTTTGCCATTTTCTCTGACTCAAAGGCTGTTCTTACTTCATTACTCAATCTTAAATGGGATAACCTCACCTGCCACCTCCTCCTCCGGAAACTCTTTTCTCCCACCCTCTGCAGGAAAAGTGTTCTTTTCTTCTGGATACCCAGCCATGTTGGCATCCCTGGCAATGACAGGGCTGATACAGCCGCTAAGCTTGCCCTTAACCTCCTCCCTTCCCCTTTTCCCAAAACCCTCTCTGACATCAAACCGCTTATCGCTTCTCTTGTTCGTGACCGCTGGCAAACCTTATGGAACTTCCAAATTGATAACAAACTCCATGTTATCCAGCCCACAATCCCGATCAAATCCACCATCAACAACCTTTCTCGTATCAACAACGTTCATATTACCCGTCTTAGAATTGGTCACACCCACCTCACTCACTCCCACCTCCTTATTGGTTCCCCCAACCCCTCTGTAACAATTGCCACTGCATCCTCACAATCCAACACGTTCTCCTTGCTTGCCCCTGTACAACCTTCCCAGAGCTTCTCTCGCTCCCCACAACTCAATTGCTGAGTTCTTCCAAAAAAATCCTCCAGATAAAATAGTCTCCTTCCTTCAGCATGCATCCCTCTACAACCATATTTAATTCTCCTCTTCCACCCCCTCTCTACTTTGTTTTTAGTTTTACCCATGCACCTCCTCTCTCGATCACAGCTTTCTGGCTTTTGTTCTTGAATTTCTCTCATTCTTCCCCTGGTCTCTTTCCTTACTACCTCTAAAATGATCTGACCTCTCAGGCACAATTTGACCTTTGTTGTCGTGGTGCCGTTAAGACCTCATCAAACAAACAAACAAACGGATGCTGGTCATCTTTTTCTTGGGGAAAAAGAATATCTTCTGGGTTTTTTTCACCATTTTTCTTACCGTGCCTGCAGGTAGCATAAATGTTTGCTTGCCTTAAGAGTCCAAATACCCAAATCTACCGATTAGGGTATGTGGCCATGTTCATTGAAAAAGTTGCTCCACACACTAAACAAAAGTCAATGGGATTGAACACATCTCAAAAAAAAAAGGTTCCAGACTTTTCTGGGAGCATTTGTTTTGGGATATCAAAATAAACTCCTTTTTTTTTAATATCAAAATCAACCCCCTTCTTTTGTTTCCACTTGCAGTTGTAAATAGATAATGATAAATGGTCAAAATTTGAAGAAAAAAAAAAAAGAAAAAAAGACAACAATTACCAAAATCAGATTGGTAATTACTTATTCTATGAATATTTTAATAGGGGTAACACCTGAACATTTGTTATTTCATCTACAGCATCTCCTGTCGATGAGAGCCAGGGCAAAATATTCGAGATTGACCAGCCTCATGGATACTTAGAAGCCCATGTTACTTACGTTTCCCAAAGCAAAGCTATACTTAAAGTGTTGTTTACAGCCAGGTATGTAAAATTCCCTTTGTGAAGAATATTCTTTGCATAGGATATCTTTCACATCTCTACAATTCCCTCTTTTCCCGAGTACTTAATATATCACTGTAGACATGTAAATGCTGTTCTTATTGTCTGAAAAGAAGAACTTGCCAAAGGTACCTCCTCCAAAATTAGAAGTGCCAGTGCACTGCCTCTTTCAAAATAGACGATTTTCATCTGAATATAATGCTTGTTAGATACATTGGGCTGGGCCATTGGTGGTAGCCAATACCAAAATCATTAGTCAAAATTATCTTTGAAATTATATTCTTCACTAATACTTTGCACTGGACTGGGTGATATGTTGAATGAAAGCAGACAAATGGAAGTGTCAAAATAAAGATTAAATGAGGCTGCATAATTCATAAAGAAGTCCCTGGTTTTCCGTCCTTTAAAGAATTAGTTCAGTGGTCAAGCAAGTTCATTTTATGTAAAAGAGAACTTCAAACTCATTTTTAAAATGGTGTAGAAAGCATTAAAAAAACTTATTCCTTTAAGGAGATATTTAAGTTTAAAGTTTGGTATCATTTGTGTAGAAACACTGAAGTCAAGACTAGTTGTGATGTCATAGCCTCAGATTCCTCAGAGTCTTTATGTTTTCTATTATATTTTGTCCTGCGATTTTGTGGCTTTAAAACCATTGAATATGTCAGAAAATAAGTAACTTAAGCAGAATCTAGTAAGTAAAATTATTATCTACCACCTGAAGAAGGTTAGAGGAAAGTAATTCAAAAAGTAAAAATTGTTGACTAAAATACAATTGTTGAGAATGTGAAGATTGGTGTGCTTGACTCACAACACCAGTCATTTCTACACAGATAAGACAGAGCTTTAGACGTGAATATCTCCTTAACGGAATAAGCTATTTGAATGTTGTCTTCACCATTTTGTTTCTTTTAAAGTCTTCTTTCACAAGTCTTCTAACCACTCAACTAATCTTTTAAATTCTAAATTTTAAAGAAATCCATTAAATTCTAAATTTTAAAGTAATCTTTTAAATTCTAAATTTCAAAGTAATCCTTTAAATTCTAAATTTCAAAGGGATCCTTTAAATTCCAAATTTCAAAGGAAATCTTTAAATTCCAAATTTTAAAAGAATCCTTTAAATTCTAAATTTCAAATGAATCCTTTAAATTCTAAATTTCAAAGGAATCCTGTAAATTCTATTTTTCAAAGGAATTCTTTAAATTCCAAATTTCAAAAATTCTTTAAATTCCAAATTTCAAAGGAAATCTTTAAATTCCAAATTTCAAAAGAATCCTTTAAATTCTAAATTTTAAATGAATCCTTTAAATTTTAATTTTCAAAGGAATCCTTTAAATTCTAATTCTCAAAGGAATTCTCTAAATTCCAAATTTCAAAGAAAATCTTTAAATTACAAATTTCAAAAGAATCCTTTAAATTTTCAATTTTAAAGGAACCCTTTAAATTCTAGATTTTAAAGGAATCCTTTCAATTTCAAAGAAATCCATTAAATTCTAAATTTCAAAGTAATCCTTTTAATTCTAAATTTCAAAGGAATCCTTTCAAAATTTCAAAGCAATCCTTTTAATTCTAAATTTCAAAGGCAGTTAAAGATTGCATATTTTTATGCAATCCCATTATCTTATCAACAAAGAATGCCTTTTGTTCTTCTTTTGTAGGCATGACATTACATATGAAGGCACATTCATCTTTAAAGGGCTTCTCGGAGAAGAGGAGAGGCAATTGAAGGTCAGGGGTATTGGATCGTATGATAACAGACATGAAGCTCTTGTCAATGTATGATTGGAACTGAAAAGAAGCTTATCTCAACAAAACCCCAAGCAAAGCAGTCTTTGGAAGAACAAAATGAGAATTTAAAAGACTGCAAGAAATATCCTTTCTGATGTAAATATCAGCTTGTGGTATTTATTCAATGCAGTATTATTTAAAACTTTGTCGTTTACTGATTTTAATTTGATTTTGATGCACTTACTTATGCAACAATGTATGGGGAAAAGGACAACAATAAAACATTGTGGACCTGTTTTGTCTTTACCAAAAGAGTTCCTTTTAAGACACAGTAACTACATTACCTCTAAATAATGAACCCTACTGACCTTGTACCACTTTTTTAAATATTTTGTACCACACTGGTATTGTACCACTTTTCTAAATGATATTTTATCTTGAATATTTTCAAAATCCGTCCTCACAATGTCAACTGCAATTGCCTGAATTTTCGTAAACAACCCATCTAGTTGTAAAGCCTTGTACATAAAGAATATATATAATATATATATATATATATATATATATATATATATATATATATATATATATATATATATATATATATATATATATATATATATATTTATATATATATATATATATATATATATATATATATATATATATATATATATATATATATATATATAGAGAGAGAGAGAGATATTTGCTGTTATTTAAAAAAGTTAAAACAATATGTACATATGATGTATTACAAATGTCATTCTATATTTGCATTTGCACAGAAATTTGTACAGAAAATATAAATGATATCTGACATTCGTAATATCCTGTTTCTCTTTAAGCCTACCTGCACCCGACACCTAAGTTACCAACCCGACTTCCTGTTCGGTCGGTGTATTGTGTTTCCACTGCACACCACAGCCAAGTAACCCAAGGTTATTTATGTGCATAAGATTACAGAAATCCAGTGCTGAATACACATGGCACTTTTGTGATTGAAATAACTCATCCTTAGTGAGAGAATTTTTTTTGCAAACTGGTGGTAAAAAATAGCTGTATATCATATGCCTGAGGTGATTTGTGCATTAACTGTGAATGATTGATGGACCATTTCTCCTAAGGAAAGATATTGCTTCATGTATGTGTTTTCTTCATATTCATATCAACAATCATATGTGTGGTGTGTATTTGAGATGACAGTTGCTTCATTGAAGTATTGCACAAAATCATGTTTATTCTGTAAACACATCTTCAAGGACGTTCCACTCTGCACCAGGTCCTTTGTATAAGAAACAGCTGACGTGCACGTTATCAATGAGTCAAATTGACAACCTATAACATAAATTCCCAGTCACCGCCAATCATGATTCTTTGGGTTTTCTGTATTTACATTGTATCCAAATTCTGTACATTGTCAGCTGGCGGCCTCTGTTGACTTGTAGACGTCTGTCTATGTGATTTTGTTCCTCAACTAAGCCTGCTTTTGTGAAGAAATCTTGGAGTTCCTCTAAAAAAAAAAAATTATAAAGAGAGACTGAAAAAAGTATTGTGGTTCCTTTTGATTGAATGGCACAAAACCTACCGTATTTCCCCTAATAAACACCAAGGGGAGAGGGGACGGGGGAAGGGGGGGCCTTACATTTTCAAAAGGGTGGCATTTATTTGAGGTTAAATTCCAAGTAGTTTTTTAGTCAATTATTTTGTGCATAGCAAGTTCAACTCTTTTGATTGTGTATTTTTCGGGCACTTTTACAGTTTTTAAACGAGTTTTGGCTCAAGCCTAGTGTTAAATCACACTGTGTTTAATATTACGATATTACCAATCAATTTATGTGTGACTTTACAATTGTCATTGCACAAAAAAAACATGGGGGGGTGTGTTTAATTAAAGAGGTGGCATGGCGTTTATTAGGGAATATATGGTATGTCTTTTTATTAGTAAAAACAAATTTTGATTAAAACATATGACCTTTTGTTAGTTAAAATATTTTTCACTCTGATCAAAGTATAGAAGAATAGTCATCGATTGGACATCAACATCATGCGCACTATTCACTTGGTTGGATATCCGGGAACTTCGTGATCCGAGGTCATCAAACCACATAGTAACTGGTAATCGCGCACATGCAGTAAAAAACAAAGCGATCAGCTGTATTTGTTTATATATTTCATATGTACCATATACAGTAAACACATTCAGACTTGCCCACGTGTATCACGCAAAACTTTGTTTTCACTCCTGCAAATGATGTCATCTCCTGGATGTGACGTAGCACCAACCAACATAATATCAATTGAAGATTCCATTTTTGTTGAAAATTAAATGAATGCTAAACATGATGGCAAAAAGATATAGAAAAATAGCAGCCTCTTTGGAAGTAGAGAAAGAGAGTTTGCACTTTACAAAGAGGTCAAATGAAAAGATCAGGAGGAATACATACAAACATCAGCTGTTGGAAGAAAAGTTATCTCAAGGCCCCTCCCCACCAGCTTAGAATGTATTCATTTAGAGGTATACGAACTGAAAGCTTTTATGTTCATCAGAAAGAGCTGTAAATTCTGAATAGAACAGTCTTTGCATTATGACAAAAGCAAATGCAGCTTCCAAGTTGTGGCTAATCAAAGTTTGAAGAAATTTTAATGTATGGAAAAGTTCTGATGTATGAAAGAGAAAACTTTAGATTTATTTCAATTTCTGTCCTAAATTTCAGTCACTGGAAATAATCAAAACTGTTTTCTCCTCCTAAAATTAAAAACATGGTATGATGGAGATTTAAAACCTTTTGGCCAAGTTGATCTCCTCTTATTAACTAACGTTGGTGGAGGATTGAAAAACAAAAAGTTAACAAGGAAATTCATGAGTTTTCTAGATGTGAGGTCACAAAATTTCAATGATTTATTTACAATAGGCCTATGGCATGAAAAGTCAAAATGGTATACTTCTTAACTGATTTTGCACCAACAAAAAAAAAGTTTTGCTATTTTCCTGGTCTATAGCCTATTTCCTTCCAATTAAGCTCAAATTGTTGCTGCCTGTCTAAAGATCTAAACTTAACATACAGTTCAGGCATGTGAGACTTCAGCTATTTAGCTTATTTCAGCTATTTAGCTTATTTCAGCTATTTAGCTTATTTCAGCTATTTTCCAAGCTAATTTCACCTATTTTCTGCATAATTGACAATACTTAGCTATTTTAATGAAAGAATTGATCAATTTCAGCATGTGACTTCAGCTATTTAGCTGATTGCAGCTATTTTCCAAAGTAATTTGACCTTTTTTCTGCATAGTTGACAATACTTACATTAGCTATTTTGATGTGAAAATTGATCAATCTTAGCTACTTTTATAAATCATCACTCATATGTTAAATTAAGTGGTGCATATACTTAGAGCAATGCTCACTGCAAAAAGTAAACTCTACTTCCTTCGCCTCTGACATAGAAATTTTCTGATAATGTAAAACAAATCATTTGTAAGATAATATTGGTGATCTAATGCTTTTCTGATGCTCTTCACATTATTCAGAACTTGCTGATTTTGTGACATGAAGATGACTTAACCTGGCAAAACAGGTACGTTTTTCAATGTTGGTCAGTTAGAAAATTCTTTCAACATGATGACCAGTAGATATTTTTGGTTTAATTTTGGCTTGTTTGTTTTGTGACATTTTTCGTCTTATCTTCTTTATGGTTGGCTGCCACACTCCCCAACAGCATTTGACAAATCGCCCAAAAATTCACTAGCCCGCCAGGCAGACACATGCGCAGAAAAGCTTGCCGGGAAACAAAATCCACTTGCCCATAAATAATCATGATAATATTGCACTTTATGGTAATATTTCTTACGGCAATATTTACTGAGAATGCTGCATAAATAATAAATTACTGTTACCAGTCGGAAAGTTGACTTCGATAGACCCGAAAACTTTAATCAAAATCACGTGACAATGAATTTGAATTCGAGTTATGAATTTCCATTTATTCTCTGTTGTAGGTCTAAGCAATTTGCTCTTAAACCGAAGAACACATATTTATCGTATGAATGCACGATAAAAGATACGACTTTTAAGAATTAACGACATCGTTTTATGTCACAATGTGAGCACTACTTTTCGCACAACAGCCTATGAAAGATTAAAAACTGATAAAATTGACAACCGACCGAAACAAAAAAAGATGGAAATTACGAAAAAACAACTTACCAATTCGTGAAGTAAAACCAAATGTTGTTTAAAACTATAAAAACAATTATTTCAAATTCATCTTGGGACAAATCACAAACCAAGAGCCTAATAAAATTTCTATCACAATTCAATTAGACTGCCGGCTTTAATTGGACGCCATGATTATATAACGCATGCGAATTGAGTGTTAGTCTGTAAAACGGATGTACTACACCAATAGACGATCTACAGCGCTCCTGCCTCTCTAAAATAGCTGATGCTATTGGAGGGGAATTAAACGCTCGAGGTTTACGAAATACTCATAGATTCTATTGTATATTAAAGAAAAGAGTTTATTTTGTGATTTATAAGAGTAATTTCAGACCTTATTTCGAGATGTGTACCCGTCATATAAGCTTTAGCGTTTGAAAAGCTAGATGCCTCCAATTTTTATAACTGTCAAGTTTAGATAGATAAGTAGGCCCCATAGGTATTTTAGGGACCCAATTTACCTAATTTGATAATATGAGGTAACATTTATCTGTTTATTACAAATTTGGTCATTTTGGTTTTTATTCCTATTAGTCAACAATCGTACACATTTTTTTGAAATTTAGTGAGCGGGGCTCTGGGGCCCAAAAAACCGTGACAGCTTTCATATTTCGCCTGGAACACGAGTTGTTTATATATCTATTCCTTCTTTTTTGTATTTTGTGGCAAAAGTTGGACATTTTTTTACCATGACGCCCCCCCCCCCCTCCCCCCTTCCCTCTCCCCTACAGGTCCAGCACTGTTTAATGGAAACCCCTTTGTTGAATTATTTAGAACACATCACTTTGAAGGGGCAGGCTCCCAAAATAAGTTGATTTTTTTTTAATTTGCAACTATTCTCAAATACCTAGCATGGGACTTTAACATGCTCTGTTGGCAGTGGTGTGTCCATTAAAGAGGGGGGGGGAGGGTACATCTTTTTACAGGAAATTTTCCAAAATCGCGATAAATGTTTATATATATTTCGCTTTTTAAAATTGACTTTAGAATATGGGCTAAATTTGAACACTTTGGTTTGGGAGGGGGTCTTGGACCCCTCACTTTTTGAATGCTGGCTACACCACAATCAGTGGTGCAGCTATCGTCCATGAAGGATATTGTGGTCGGGACCCTTGTCCAAATATTTGCAATATGACATTGCTTGAGCCGCTTACATTTACGTTGAGATGTACACAAACACTTGAATCACACTGGCATAATATGGAGGTTTACCCATTAAATGTGGTACCTCATTGGTTAGAGACCCTGGGATTAGAGGTACACACCTGATATGCTGGCACTTTTAACTCAAAGTCACTTGTGTCTCCTAACCAAGAATGTCGCTGGGGTATTCTGATTGGGCTCGGGGTCTATTTTGAATGGTGGTGATAAAAGGCGGGGGGGGGGGGGGGGGTAAGGGGTGGGAGGGCGGGTTAAGGCATCAGTTTCCCAACTGGGTGGATTTATGAGGGTTCCCCGAAGAGGAACAATTGGATTTCCAACTGCCATGTTAATTTTCCAACTGGCGTCCCATTTTGGGGGAGGCACTTCAACCCCGCACCAACCCCTTATAGTGACGTCTCTGCTTACCAACCATGTTGTTCCACACTTGGTAGGAATGTTTACCTTGAAACATTTACAACTCACCCGTGTAACATGGAACTCCAAACTTGGTTGAATTAACATTCCAGCTTTAAATAAGTCTGTCTGTCTGTCATGAATTCAAGTGGTTCTTCTGTGCAATGTGGGGCAAACTGTCAGTTGGGAGTCAGTAGGGTGGGACATGAAGGGCACTGTCACTTAGCAATCTATTGGAGAATAAAACTTGACCAATAGAAGGTCATGAATAGTCGCATGTAAGGGGTATACATAACACCGCTTAGGAGCAGTCCCCACCACGGGAGCTCGGATAACCTATAATATTAAAGCACTATTATGAGGGCTGGGGCAACCTATCGCAAACAATCATGGGAAAGGCCTGAGAGGAGTAAAATGATAGGGAAATCAATGACTATAAAGGCAAACAAGTGATGTAGTCAAGAGGGCTGTGCCGCGTCTCCTTGTCACTAACTGTCAGTTTGCATGTCAATGTTGTGATACTGTTTTCATCTGGATGTGCTTGAAGATAATCTGAATGATCCAAGGTGCTTCCAAGTTCCAAACAGAAATCGATTTATTTTAATTCACTGCAAATTTTCCATTCACCAATTCCATCCCCTTTTCTGTGTGAATTAATTAAGCGTTTTCAGGAAAGGCTGAATGTTTAATACAGGGTCTTATATAAGGCTTCACATGGGTGATTTAACCCAATAAATAACCAAATGTGGCACCACCACAGTACTAGAGAGTCCCCAACCAGAGTCTCCAAATTATTGGATTGGTTTAGTGTTACACAACACATTACTTTGCGAGTGCAGGACATTCATGTGTACCTTGCAGGTCTGTTACAATAAGCCTGTCTGCTATTTTAACTTAAAAAGTGGCTCCATCAAATCTACAGTGACCTAAAACACAAAATACATACAAAACTGGTATGTCTATCCTTGTTTGAGGCAGATTGATTTATAGATAAATAATTAGGGGATAAATGGTACACAAATACAAACATTGACATAACACTTAAGAAAAGTAAAAGAAAATACTTTTTTTGATAGTACAATTTATTTATCTCTTTTGGTTCAAATGTAAGTCTTCTTTCAACTTCATCACAAATAAGTGAAACCAACTGAGGGGTTGGGGATTAGCCCCCGGGGTGGCGAGGAAAATCGCTGGTTGGGATCTATAGTACAAAAATGACGGCTGAACACACACAAACTTGAAAGCACAAGTACATAACTTTTAATGAAACCAACTTCCAATATCCCACATAAACAGTATGCAATAACTTCTTAGCGAAATACCCTTTATCTTTATGAATGATACCAAAACACTTCTTGAGAACTTGGTTAGTTACATGTTACACAATCTTCGGCTACTAACTCAACACCGGAATTACATAGCCTTTCCTAATAAAAAAAAACATAGACCAATGACCTGCAGTTCAACACAGCTGTACACAGGAAACATCCAAAACCAACTCATTATTTTGTTGACACAAAACAAACCACAAATAAATTCCAAAAAATAATCCCATGACAGCAAGAACTCTGTCTTCACTCTAGATTCCTATTCCACCCTAACTAGGATCAACTAATCTAAAATAACTCACAATACCCTTGGACAATTTCATTATATATGAAACTATGAAATACAACAATAACAATCAAAACCAACACAAAGAATAAGACTGGTACAGACAGGTCCCTAATTGAATAAATCAACGTCTCCTGACTCTTTACTTGTACACAGAACGTATATTCTTACAAACACTTAGAATAACGTTGTACACGAACACTCAATTTTATCTCCTTGGACTTTCACAGTACAGACGGCCTATATTATATTAAACAACCTGAACCACTTTCATAATATACTGTATTAGCATAGTAACAAAATACAAATGAAAATAATCAATTTTATCAATACATTTTCAATATTATCAACAATATGATAATCACAGGCCTAGCAAAAGAGAGCGGTTATCCAGCACATCATCTTTCTGAATGAGACTTTATTTCTCATTTCCTAATAAATACCTAAATTCACAATACAGGGCCTAAAAATTACATGGTACACAACAAGATTCTCTTTCAATCCACAATCATTTTGACTTTCACTCAAAATCGCTATACTTGGGGCATCGCTATAGAGCTGGAATTATTACTTTATACGCTTGAAATATTCAATATATATATACGCATAAACATCAATGTCAGAGAGCCCGAATACTCCCATCTGCAATGCCGATACTATTCAACCGCAAATTTCTTTACACTCCACATCCACCAACGCCACAGAGCTTATTTGTCATCTGCAATGCTGACAAACCAGTTAGCTTTTACAGTGAACCACACTGTTTTTAATGTAACGTAATATAATTTCAGCAAATGGTGACGCCATCCTGATTAAAGTTGCAAACTTACGAAAACTTGTCAAAAGTCACTCTACAAACATCGCAAGAGTCATTGATACGGTTAAACACAAAGAAGAATTACTGGGGATACATTTGATTATGGGAATTGACCAATTTAGTTAAAATATAGCTCACAAACTTAATGACGAACTTGGAACTCAAAAGTCCGGAGCTGCTGGCAAACGATATAGGTCCTCATGCAATGACTCCAGCCAGCAAACTAAATAGGATGCTACCTGAATATAAACATCCTGTTGACAACTGAGTACAAAGTAGGCCTTTTGTCCACATGGCTCTGTTTGTTTACACACTGCATCTCAGAAAGGTCAATGTCACTAAGCAGAAAACTCAGAGCAAACGGTGGCGCTCCAGCACAATCGCATGAATAAATATACAATGATAACAAAATTCCACTTTACAACATAAGCAATGCATTAAACCTTTCATATATATAAGTCCTTCTTTAAAGAAGCAGTAACTTATGCTAAATTACTTTGAAATTCATGGAAAATAGCAACAAAAAAATCATCCAAATCGGTTAACAATTGACCATTTCTGAGCATTTTGAATTTTCAGGCCACAATATGCAAATTTGTGTAACTCTTTATGTTCCTCTTCTGATGTATGAGTGGATGGAAGTTCCTATATCCTTATGTAACCCCTTTGTTTTGTTTTTTGATTCATTGTCACACATTTTTTTGAAAGATGGAAAGGAATTTTAACCAAACGTTTTTAAGTGTTGCCCATACCCTTAACCATAATCTAGCAGGAATAGACTTTGTCCTCATTTTCAAGAACTGAAATTTAGGAAGGAATTACATAAAGCTTTTCACCTACCTATTCGTAGACTTTTAAACTTTGATTTGGACTACAGGTATATTTCACTTTACATCTGAGCAAACTATGAGGTAAATGTTCTAGATGTCACTAGTCTTTTATGACAGCCTTTCGAGGTATGTGTCTATGAAGTGCTACAAATAAAAGACCATTCGATATCAACAAATCTATCAATACATCACCCTGGTGTCAGAAAATGGAAACAAAATATCATTAATATATTCTAGAAAGAATTCTTAAAAGTTCTACTTATTTTCCTGCTCCTCTCCATCATTTTCTTTTTGTATAGAAATGCTTAACATGATTTTGCACTATACTAATTAATCATTGTTTCATAATAGTAACATTATTGGTAAAGATGGTAATTTTTGACCATTAAACAGTTACATGGCACTTTAATTTTTCTAAGTTGAGTTTTCTAAAGGACCGATAATGATAGTTTGCATATGACATTAAATTATCTGGATCTTGTTTACCTTTTCTGTTGATGCAAAGATATTGTGGTACCCATATTCATGTCTTACTCTGCTCCAATATCAAAATGTACTGATCAAATTCTTTACTGCAGGTAAAACAAAGAAAGATATAATATGAAAGAATCATCTCATGAAACAATATTTCACATATAGCAACACGCGTTTTCATCTTATCATGTATGAAGTATGCTGTAAAAATACAGGATCATGGATGGAGACATTATTCGATGCTGTATAACTGTCAGTCACAGCATTCTTCTTTAGTTTGTGTTGCTGTCGCTTCTATGCAACCTAAACAGCTAAATGACTGATGGGTAAATACGGATCTAATCCTGATATTGCACTTATTTCAGCACATTTTTTCTTTTAGAAATATAGTACTTATTTGTTTTCTCTGTTGCTCTGCCAATCTTTGAGGGAAAGTAAAAGGTAGTGATAAGTTAATATCAAGACAATGTGGTGCTGCAATTATTTCTTCTCAAGCAACTTAGGAAGCTTGTAAAAATTAACATCAAATAATACTAGGTTAGGAATAAAAATATAACATGTGAGGTAAAACAAAACTTGTGATGGTTTTGCTATACAAATTGTTTTGACCAAATGTGTTTTTTAATTGAAGTTTTGAGCTCTTTCAGTATTTGAGCAGAAGCAGAATTCAAACATTTTTGCAAGTACCGCAAAGAGTAATTTCAAGTAAATAAGACAGCATTTTAACACAAAAAACATTGACCCTTCTTACACTCTGGGCTGCAAAAATCAGTGATTTATATTCAATATCTTAAATCTTTTTCCCCTGATATACACTGTTCTGAAATGAATACGATTTGTTGTTTCTATATATACAGTATAGGTGCCTTGAAGCAGCATGCATGAAGGCAATTTGTATAAATCAATTTTTAGCTTTCTTAAGAATGAATGTATGAAGGTGAGAAAAATGGCTGCAATACAATAGCAGAATATAAAAGAGAGTAACACTCCATATGGAACCGAACTACATTCAATTTATAATCTTTTCAATGTACAAAAACAATATGACAGAATATATGAACTGTAACGACACGATTTTTGAAGACGGTACATAATGTTACTGTAAAGTCCTGACAACAGTACGCTACTTTATATACTGTGTGTCTAAGGGATCAAACTGAGAATAAACAGAGTTAACCAAATTTGTTGTATATCTCAGTTTTGCTAAAGAAAAAAAATCAGATTAACTTGTACCATAAGATTGGTTTATGGGGCCTGTGAAAGCATAAAATTATCACAAATCTGCAATGTAGAACAACAAGCATAACATATTTTAAATGATATCAGTTCTGAAGTGAGAACCAGACTGAGAACAAGAACATCAAAATAGTGCATAGTACTGTAGCTTGTTCCTTACTCAGAAAAAAAACAAAAAAAAACAGTTATTTCTGCATTAATGCTCTATGCTGATCTAGCCAGATAATGATGCCATAATTTTGATGAAATTGTTTTTGGAAGAAACAAAAAACATTTCGTTGTAGTTTAAAGTAGACTAGTTAACATTTCAGAAATTTTCTATATTAAGGTGTTGTGTAAGGTAAATATACAATGTATGATCTGTCACTGCAAACTTATGTTTAAAACCAATATCAGTTTTATGTTAAGCTTTTGTATTATTTCTGTGATCCAAAACTAAATTGGCACAATTTTGACAACAAAAAATAAGTTGCAAAAAAGTAGCAAATAATCAACATTTATTAACAGCACCACAATGCAATGTTAAGGCTCATACTATTTTGTAAGTGTGCAGCCTGCATTGCGTCTGCATGAGAGTTTCGGAAGTTGACACAGGAGTTTTGATGTCAAAGATGACATAATAATTTTCAAATATTTCATAGTAGTCTGAAATTATCTGAGTATGACCATGACTACTCCAACAAACTTAGTAGGAATACAGTATATTAAACTGTTACTTTAGTTAGGACATACCAGAGAAGACGGTAAATACTAACAAATTTCCAATACTTTGGGACACGCAAACTAAAGGGGGATACTACTATACTTCCAAAATTGTGTTAGAATCTGCAGTTGCTCTTAAGAATGTTACACAAAAGAATGAGTAATATTAGAGCTTATTATCAATGTTGTATGCTTACGTTTTAAAACACTAAGAATATCAAAAGGAACCATACATTTTGCTAAAAGGTCCAGAAATTTTGCTAAAAAGGACCATACACTTTGCTAAAAAGTCTAGAAATTTTGCTAAAAGGAATCATACATCTTGCTAACTTTAAAAGGTCCAAAAAGTTTGCTAAAGTAACTATACATTTTGTTAAAAGGTACATAAATTTCGCTAAAGAAATCATGCATTTTGCAAAAAGGTCCAGAACTTTTGCTAAAAGAACCACACATTTTCCTAAAAGGTCCAAAAATTTTACTAACGGAACAATACATTTTACTCAAATGTCCAGAAATTTTGCTAAATGAACCATACATTTTGCTAAAAGGTCCAGAAATTTTGCTAAAAAGGACCATACATTTTGCTAAAAAGTCTAGAAATTTTGCTAAAAGAAATCATACATCTTGCTAACCTGAAAGGTCCAGAATAACCTAAATAAATTATACAAATTACTACAACTTTACAGTTAGCCTAATGAATAAGACAAAGCGTAATGCATATGAAGATGAAGTTCGGCGTTATAGAATGCCTACCAAAATTTGGTTTGTTTTCAAAATTGCAGCCGGATGACGTCATTTTGCGTTTGATGGATTAGGTCTGTTAAAATGTTGATGTTGGAGAATAGTTTGTAAATGCTGCCACCACTCCATCAGTGAAAGCTGGTACATTATGTGTTTCCTTTCTAGCTCCATATCGTAACCAATACTAGTTCAAGAAACACCACAACACACAACCTAACCCCAAACACAGCCCGTGACACAGTCATTAATAATATGATACGTGCCGAAAAAACTGTGAATACATAGCTGCATAAGTTCTAACAAAAGATCACCTGTCTAAGGAGCTGTTATTTAGACAGTCCGCTGGGGTTACTTGGGAAAATAACGTTAACACAACGCAGCTACGCAACACAAGGACCCCGGACTAGGATCTGCAAGTACAAAAAGAACCTGGCTATTAAATTGCCTATAACTCAACTTTCAGATACTTTCATGTCACATTCTTAGCATATTGTGTAGATTACAAAAACAGGGGTGCTACTAAAACGAATGACAACTTACTTGTACAGAGCAAATGATAATGTTTTCTATGCAAAAAAAAAAAAAAAAACTGAAAATATCAAACCAAATGCAACGTGGGTCAAAACGAATGACAACTTCTTAACCTAACCTTACCCTATTTTTTCATTCGTTTTCGTTCATTTTAAAACTCAATTGTCACTCGCTTTGCAAAACGAATAAACTGTCATTCGGATTTTTCAGACTGTTTGTGTGTAATGTTTATTGTCATTCGTGTCGTTCGCTTTAGTCTTTCCCCAAAAACGGTACATACCCATGGGAAAGACTCAAACGAATAGCACGAATGACAATATTCATTACACACAAACAGTGTGAAGAATCCGAATGACAGTTCATTTGTTTTGCAAAGCGAATGACAATTGAGTTTTAATATAAACGAAAACGAATGACAAAATAGGGCTACAGTTTAGGTTAGCTTAAGCTGTCATTCGTTTTAGTAGGACCCTCGCTGTCATTCGGTGATTTCATTTTTTGTGCATGAAAACGGTACTGTCATTCGCACTGTACAAGTTAGTAGTCATTCGTTTTACTACTAGGCCTACTAGACCCCGTTTAATAGACCCAGTGCAGCCCCGTTGCCGTCAATTTTCGAGCACCAGGAACACAACAAACAATACATAACATAGGCCTATTTGAAACAGAAAACAATCAAAGCGACAATTTTTGAAATCAAGTGACCTTTATTCATCCTAACCTCCTACCATTGAAACTAACGCCATACGCCGCATGAAATTGCGATATTGATCATGACTCTAAAATCTGTTCGCTTCTCTGCTAATGTACATATCCAATGTACTGCATGTACCTGTATACTCCATAAGACCAAAATGGAAATTGCGGAAATAGCATTCATTGAGTGTATTCGCTCAGAGAAATTGTCTGTGGAGAGACTTTCTATATACTAGGAGCAGGAGTTGCCATTTGTGGGAGCCACTTTCTATATACTAGGAGAAAGTGTCTGTGGGAGCCACTTTCTATATACTTCAGGAGAAAGTGTCTGTGGAGCCACTTTCTATATACTAGGAGAAAGTGTCTGTGGGAGCCACTTTTCTATATACTAGAGAAAGTGTCTGTAGGAGCCACTTTCTATATACTAGGAGAAAGTGTCTGTGGGAGACACTTTCTATATACTAGGAGAAAGTGTCTGGGAGCCACTTTCTATATACTAGGAGAAAGTGTCTGTGGGAGCCACTTTCTATATACTAGGAGAAAGTGTCTGTGGAGACACTTTCTATACTAGGAGAAAGTGTCTGTGGGAGCCACTTTCTATACTAGAGAAAGTGTCTGTGGGAGCCACTTTCTATATACTAGGAGAAAGAGTCGGGAGACGAAAATCCCGGGAACAAAATCTCCGGTTACAGCGGCACCAGGGCGGGTCTGGAGGAATGGGGTCGGGGAGACCTCGAACCCCGTCGGGAAGCCTCGACCCCCGGAAGACCTGGACCCCGGAAGGCCTGGCCGATGATTCCCCGCCTAGAAGGCCGCTGAATCCCCTTCGGAGAGACCGCTAGATCCCATCGGGAAGGTCGCTGGATCCCCACCATGTGAGGCCCGCTGGATTCCCGCCAGGGACGTTGTGGTAAATTTCATCGGGAATCACCGTCGAGTAATGCAGTGAAAATCATTTGTCAGACCCATAACTTGCCCCAAACCGTGTCTAATACGGCTCAGCCTGCTGCAAATACTGAGGAGCGGCCCTCCGTGGTCGATAGGGGAGGTCACACCTCTCAGACTCGACCCCGTGTATTCCTTTGAATCTTCATCAGAGGCCTACGGCGCCCTGTCTGGGCGGCGCTGACAACGCCCATGACCCTCTATGATTAAGACTCAGTCACATAAATTTATTTTTATGTAGTAAATGTAATGTGAAGAAAACGGTCAGTTTTAAAGATGAATTAAAAAAACCATATCATGGCAATTCTTTAGATTTACATGTAGTTTGACATGAGCTTTATTTTGGTTTTAATTCATTTCTGTTAATTTTTAATATATTCTGTTTAAATGTTAGCCAAAAGGTGCCTTAGTAGATTTTAATAATTGCACTTTAACTGTCAGTGGCAAGCGTGACCAAACAAAGGAATTGACCTAAAAGTCTAAACTTGGTGAAATTGCCTCTCATAAATGGACAGTTTTGAGCAAGTTTGAAAATATGTTAGAAAACTGGTTCAAACATTGAATTCAAGATGACCATTGTGTGTGTTTTTTTCCCCTTCTGGACAATTCCAAATTAACTTACACATGCATCATCCTCAGAATCCCTAACATGATCACAGCACCCTTCTAGCTCCATACAACTTTAACACAATGGAGAAAGCACACTTTAAGTGCACACCTACAATCTTGGACCAAAGTCTTTAAAACACTTAGTAAAAATATGTGATGCTTTTATGAACCTACTTATTGTAAATTATTCTACATTTAGAAATCATAAATACTGTCATTTTTTTATTGCTTCTTCAATCCCTATATTTTCATTTCTAATTAATATCTTATGATTTTAAGACATTGTTATAACCTAATTTACGCCGCTATATCCTCCTCCTTACCTCACTATAGTAACCTTCTTATCCTCCCGTCCCCAATCAATGTTGACCATTGTTAATGGGTTTTTTCCTCTGAAATGACGTTAAATTAGAAATATATC
>JAIGNY010000439.1:77500-135672 GCA_020152595.1 Chiridota heheva | reverse complement strand
TAACATTTGACTCTGTTATCTTGTCTATTGTCAGATTGTGTACATTGCATATATTCTCATGAATTGATGTGTTGTGACTGAAACTTTTGAAAATATGATACTGACTCTGTATATTGTGGTAACTCATTAATGTATTCTCAAACAGTCAAAGGAGGAGACAATGTTAGGTTCTAGATAGTGTGCCTGGCAATCAAGAAAATGTTGATGTTGGCTTTGGTGAAGTGGGAGTGCATCCGGATCCCGAAAGGTGGGGGATGCATTTGTTGAGATGAAGAGGTTGGTGAAGGGGGGAGAGAGGATGGAATGGAAGCAAGGGTTCGTGGATCGGTGAAAATACATAGAGCAGAGGAGAGGCTGGTCCTGGTGCACCTGACGTCAAGAATGTGCACAACAAACATCGCCCTAAAGTGCAACAAAACGTGCAAATTGCTTCACTTCACATGCACACAGTCAATATCTACTTTATCTATCTAAGAACGAGTTTGGCAAAAGTTCCTTTAATTGCCAGAGTGTGCACGATAGCCAAACCAAATTTCAAAGGGGAGCATGTTTTGTTTGGAGACTTAAGGAAAAATACTTATGGCGGTGACCTCAGTATTGTCATAGACTGCTGCACCCCAAAGATTTTATTGTCAAGTTCAACAGTGCACTTTTACAGGATTGTATGATTGAATAACTGTTTTCATACATGTATGCATCTCAGGCTCTATATGCATATCTGATTCCTTTTGATGGGTTCAAACTTGTTGAGAGACTCTTAGTTGTCAGAACCAACTGGAAGTTGAAAAACTTTGCAAAACTTTAAGTCCATCGTGTTTCGCAATAACAAAGTAGTCTACGATACCTTCTTTCAATTTGTATCTTTTTGAAGTTTTCTACAGTTCTTGATGTATTTCCTTCTTTTTTGTTATTAAAAAGAAACCCATGTATAGTGTGAGATAAAGGAAAAGTTTCGGAAAATGCACAAATTATGAGATATGTTTATGGAAATTTATTTATATGTATTATTGCTTTCAGTTGTATGGTGAGTTATCAATGTTTACTTGTCAAAATTCTATCAAATCATATACTTTGTAATGTGTACACAAACAATATAGAACGTACAATTTTAATGTATTTCGAATTGCAAAAGAGAGTTTGGTGATATTTTTATATCAAAGTAATATCATTTATGACCTGCAAGGCATGATATCAAAAATACCAGTAGGTCCTTAAAATGGACTAAAACTAATGGTATGTTTACACAAACTTGCAGCGAGCAAACATTTTTAGAGAAGTTCTTATCAAGGAACGTTTTGCATTAAAATATTACCAAAATGATCCTTACTTACCTCAAAACCGCACAAAATAAGAAGATCCGAGGAAGTTTTTCGATATGTTATGGTGGGTTTTTCGGGAAAAAGCCTCTGTGGTGTAACGATAGGAAAATTTCCATGATGTGATTCATACATAATGTACACAGGTAAATCATGTAAATACACTGTATAAGCCATTGTGAATCGAATATACTATAAATGTGTGTGTGTGTGTGTGTGTGTGATAATGGGTGGACCATTATAATGAGTATATGATGAGACATTCTGAGGTGCACTGTTCATGGGAGTCACAAACGTGAAGTGGGAAGCTATTAGTCCCATTGGTGTCTGGCATTTACAACCAATTACTGATTATCTTGTCATGAATTGAGACAATATTTTGACCAGAAACTTTAAATTGTATTGCTAAAGATTTATAATCTCCATGTTTAAAAAAATGATGTATAGGAAGACTATATATTAAATCAATTACACAAATGACAACTATGAATTAAACCCATTGCTAATTCTTTCAGTACTTTGATTTAAGGAAAGTAATACAAAAAAAAGTCCCAAAAGAAAAGGAAATCAATTCAAACTAGTTCACATGCTTTGTGTGCACGCATACAGTTTAGTTCTAGTTTTCACCATTCAAAGGAGGTCAAGGGCCGTACAATGGGTTATATACGCGACTCGTTGACTGCAGACTTCTTTCTGTGCACAACTCAACTCAACTTTATTTTTGTTCATAATCACCTTTTACCTTTATCATTTCCAAAACTTTCTTCAACAGAACAACTTTTCTGTTCATTCTCTTCAAGACTTGGTCTCTTCTGTTCATTTCCACTGGATCTCTGGTAAGATCTTTCCATTTTTTCTTCGTTCCTCAGCCTACACCCATCCTCCACCTATCCTAGCACACATATCGCGCCGGGGCTTGCCTCTCCCTACTTTCCTCCACCTCCTTTCACACCTGGGTTTCCACTTTCTTTGGTCCACTGTCACTCCCTGTTCCCCGAAGTGTCTGCTACCTTTTTCCCTTCCCCCCTTTTTTTTAATACTTCGGTCATTTTTTTTTTTTACTTCGGTCACATTTTTTTTTTTTAATTTGGTCACCTTTTTTGTCTTCTTCCACTCCTCACTATCCTCAATCTCGGATCTTTTCAAAAACAGTTATTCCTCAAACATCAACTTCCTCCGCAACAACAACCTCTTCTACCACATTTAACTCCCCCCTTCCCTCCCTTTCTACACCTAACCTAACTAACCTCCTTTTTTGTTGTGCTTTTCTCCCTTACAAACCTTCCAACTCCTTACTATCCTAACTCTTACACCATATTTTATTAACAACCTCTTGGCACATTTGACTCTGACCGTCGCGGTGCCGTTAAACATCACCAAACCAAACCAATGGGTTACAAGTACAGTATGCACCCCTAATTGAAGACTTCACAGTGCTACCACTCAGGAGATTGAGACATGCACAGCAAGGGTTGATTTATGACAGCAAAGCTTTTCCATACTCTGCAGGGCTGTAATTCTTATTTGGATAGTGTGCGGGGTGAGGGAGCATGGCATATGGTCCAAAAAGTGAGGGACAGACAAATTTTCCCCAAAATGTACTAAATTTTGCTGAAAAGTGTGTGTTTGGGTGGGCGGGGGTGGGGGAGGGGAGGAAGCATGTCCTTCTTGCCCCACTCCCTCCATTATTTGTCAGTATGGTTTTTTGTTCTCTTACTGTTTGAATCTTAATGTTATATACTGTTTGTATCTTAATGTCATGTAATATTTGTTTATGTAAAGCGCATTGAGACCGTTTGTTATAATGCGCTATATAAAAATGTATTATTGTTATTATTATAATAATATATGTCACAAATAATCATTGAACCATATCTCACAGTGAAAATATTATTTTTGTCATCATATTTCATGGTGAACAAATTTGTATTTTTAAAAATAAAGTATGCAGAGGTTTGGTTTCCCGCACACTCAATTTATCTGATACCTACATGATTGTACCTACATGATTGTATACAACATTTGGATTTGGATAGATGCTTTGTGGGACTCGTAACAGACCTCCCGACTTGATCAGCAAAACAAAGCTGTTCTTTTGATCGGGATGAGGTGGACCACCTCTTGATAATTGTTCACGTCTACTGAATCCTTTCTCTTTATTCATTATTTTATCACAGTGTAAAACCCCAAATTGTGATAGTGGGTTACCTTTTAGGTTCATCTTAGGCCTGGGACAAAATTTGTCAATATGTTACCCATCCCTCGTTATAAAATATGAGGGGTAAGCTTGACTCTGTTCATCCTATACTTACTGAATTCAATGATTGATTTAATGCAGGAAAATGATGACAATTCCCATAAGCTTTACTGAGGACCCCCTTCTTGCTTTTCACATTCTTTGTGACCACATGATTCTACTGAGGGCTATCTATAGGGTGACTCGAGTCGACACGTCGATGATGGCTCTTTTTGGAGCACAGTGCCTTACTGGTGTAGCTACTGTACACTGTTACACTGTTACTGTAGGGATAGAAACCCTTACAGAAATGGCAAGCAGGCCGTGAGCTCCTGTTGAACCGCTTGGACAAGCTCGCTGTCAGCTTGCGGTGATCTCGTCAATATGTTAAAATAAGTTGCAGCGAGCTAGCAGTTTGAGCCTTTACGAGCTCGTCAAAATTTCTTGGCGAGCTCGTTTTTGGCCAAAATGATCTTGTCAAATTAGTGAGCTTGTCAAAGTGACGAGCTCATTAAAATGGCGAGCTCATCAAATATTCAGCACAAATGTGCTCGTCAGAGAAACGGACTTGTCAGGGAAATAGGCTCATCACGGAAACGGGCTCATTAGGGAAATGAGCGTGTCACGAGCTCGTCAGGGAAGAGAGCATGTCACGAGCTCTTCAGGGACACGAGCTTGTCAGGGAAATGAGCTCACCACAAGCTCATCAGGGAAATGAGCTCGTTTCCCTGACAAGCTTGTCAAGGAAACGAGCTCATCAGGGAAAAGAGCAGGTCATGACCTCTTCAGGGACACAAGCTCGCCACGAGCTTCTTTGGGAAACAAGCTTGTCAAGGAAACGAGCTCGTCGGGGAATTGAGCTCGTCAGGGAAAAGAGCATGTCTCGAGCTCGTCTGGGAAACAAGCTCGCCGAGAGCTCATCAGGGAAATGAGCTCGCCATGAGCTCGTTAGGTAAAGGAGCTCGCCGAGAGCTTATTAGGGAAATGAGCTGGCAAATTCGAAAGTATGAATATTGTATATTCCATGTCTAACATAAAAAAGTAAGTTTCTTTCAAATGGCAGAATAAATTGTATCCTTATTGGCAGAATCTGTCATGCTGAAAGCGAAAACATCATTATCACTTCTTGTGACTCACATACTTTTGCAAAAAGAATATCTTTCCCAAATATCTATTTTGAATCGCTCTGTAGGTTTACTCTGGAAATAAGCACAAAGGAATTATACACACAAAACTCTATAGGCTCAAAATGAAGGCCTGCTGTCTCTCAATACAAGATAGGGTCAATACTAAATACAAAATAAGTTCAATAATAATATATTTTTGAACTTATTCACTTCATTATTAAAACTTTGATCATTCATTAAACACTGCTTTTAATATATTATAAGATATTTTTGCAAAAATAAAACATATTTTGATGGCAATAATTCTTAAAGTTTTACTGTCAATTAATTGCACTGTGCCTGTATACATTTTCCTTCTTATATGAAGGAGGCAAAATCACTTCAAAATGCAGGTTATGTCCAATAATTGGCCTCTGCATGAGGAACCCTCTATTCAACATGTCAACATCTTTTAAACCATTTTTGAACTTAAGTTATTCATATCTTTGCTACACAACCACTGCTTAAAATACCCTACATGTAGCTAACAGTTCATGAATCATTCAAGTTGATCACCAGCCCTTTGTTAAAGTATTGCAATCAGTAAATAAATGAATTAAACTACTGTATTTCTAAATCCACCAAACTCTATGCCCTCATCATATTCCATCTTTGAAGCACATCAGTCCACTGCATTGTGGGTCCTACCCTTACAAAAAAACCTGTGTCAGCTGTTCCAATTTCATGCATTAACACGCATGAAAACACAGGATAATCCTTGGTATTTGCCACTGTTTGACACTCTTTTTCACTCATTCCACAGAAAACACTGATTGACACTCTTTTACACGTAAAACATGGAAACTACACTTCACAGGTTTTCCTGTGTCGAATAGAGACAATGCATGTCATACATGAAACAAGAAAACCTGTGTCATAAACACATGACAACACATGATTTCACAGGACACAAATTTTATTTAGCCACTGGACTATTCTTAAAAAAAAGACTGCCACCAATTTAATATTATTAAAAGAAATAACTTTTTATGAGTCTTTGCTAAAATACTGACAGTGGCAAGTTAGGCAGGTGAGCCAACTTTGATTCATCATGGTGGTCATTATGACCATAATGCTTGCAGGTAGATGTTCATTGTAACTTAAGTTTTATTACTTGAAGTATATTATATATTATACACTAGCTTTTAATGCCAGGGTGGGTGCATGGGGTGGGGAGGAGGGACAACCAGGGTCATATCTAGCTTTTAATTACCTTTAGGGGTAAACCCATTAACAAAATTGTATCTACTATCAATTTCTCCTCCTAAATTGGTTCAAAATTAATAGTCTCTAAAAGTTGGATTGCAGTCAAACTTAAAGACTATTGGCCCTAAATTGTACTATTTGTTTCAAACAAACTTGAAGATTTTTGGTCCAAAATTGAAGATTTTTATGCAAGCTGGAAGAGCTTTGTTTAGATAATTTAGTTGATATAAATGATTAATATCAATATCTCTGTCAGTCTGTTCTCCATGAGTCACTTGATATGTAGATTTTTTAATTTGTGACTGACAAAATATGGGGGTGGGGTAGGGGAGGATTTCTCACTTCTGGAGAATAATTAAGCACCCAATATCCCACCTAAGACATGTCACTGGGGCAAGCGATAATTATTGGAAAGTTGAAATTTGCTAGGGGCAAAGTCATTACCAAATTGGGCCTATTTTAAAATATCATCAGCAAATTTGGGTAATTGATGATTTTATGATATCTTCATTTAAATTTTAGTTTATTGCCCGAATATGTACAGTATAGCATATTGTACTGGTATATCCCACTTAAATTTTTCACAGTGAAGAAAATTCATATTTGTTTCTCTTTCTCATTCATTGTTACAGGTAAATATTCTCTTTCTTATTTTCTAATTATTGTCAGTGGTTTAATTCAAGTTTTCCATAACAATGATTTCATTACAGTTTGCAATCATGCATCAAAATACTACTACTACTACTACTACTACTACTACTACTACTACTACTACTACTACTACTACTACTACTACTACTACTACTACTAATAATAATAATAATAATTGTATCCAAATAATGGTTATAGGCCTTTGTTTTGGGATTAGCAATGCATCAAAAGGCATGTAGGCACATGAGGTACATTCACATACCTGAAAGGCTACTTAAAACGCAATGTAGAGTTAAGAAAATTATTTTTTCGTTCACTAAGTGAAAATAAATGCATTAGATTCGAACAAATATTGATATCTTGAAATGAATTATGTTCCTTTAGCTAAATTTTCTGAATGTTAATACTTTTATGAAATGAAAATATTGAACAAGTATTAAATTAAACCCAGGGGCATAGGAAAGGTCACTTCTCAGGGGTAAATACTCCCCCTTCATATTTCCTGGTGACAAGTGGAAAAATTGCAGTAGTTAATAAAGTTTCCATCAAAAGTTGCTGCTAGATTTTTGGGGTGAGTTTTCCAGGAACTTTTGGACAAAGCCTCGGAAAATGTAACCCAAATATCCAATAATAATTTCAAAATTTCTCTCATAGGGGAAAGTTTCCCTCTGCCTCCCTGATTCTAACACCTCTGATTATGGGTGGGATTCATGCCGGCATTCAATGCTGGCATTCAGCCAGGGCTGGTTTCTGATTTAATTCATTTGTTTTGTATATTAACTTTTGAAATGAAATACTGAAAAGGAGAGCAGTTAAGCACTAACAAAAATCAACATAAATGCTACATAATTATATTCAAGTTCCTTTGGAGATATCTACCATGCATATGCACAACTCACCATTGGGGCAATAATACACTTCCCCCTCCCCTTTCCTTCTCAAAGATGATCTTTTATTTTGTATTTAAGAATACAAAACATCCTTAATTATCTATATAATTAAGAGGATGTTCATCCTTGCCTCCCCCCAACCTCTTTCCCCCACACACAAATCATTGCCTTCCAATTAAATATTCTAGCTACCTATGCTGGGGCCTATGCTACCATGGATTCCTTTTAACACAAAACAAGGTTTTATATTTAACACATAATCTAATAACAACCACTAATCTTGTAGGTCAAATCACCAAACTCACTCAAGCATGAGAGCAAACAGCCTAGGATTTGTTTGTAAACAAAGAGCTTTGCCCAGATTTCTTAGAAATGGCTGCCATTGTGACTGTCCAATTCCCAAAGTTTATTGTGGAGGCAACAACTAGTCTGTAGCTCTGCTAACTTGAATAGGAGAAATTGTATCATGGAGCTCCATGACTGCATGTATGTGCATGACATGATCTGCATATTTTTGTAATGCAAAAGTAGGCTGGTTTCATTGATATTTCTAATGTGGGTTGGATGAAAATAGCACAATATAAAACAATTTTATAAATCACTTCAACTATACTACAAACAGTCTTATAATAAACTCAGAAGCATGTATGTGCATGACATGATCTGCATATTTTTGTAATGCAAAAAGTAGGCTGGTTTAATTGATATTTCTAGAGGGGTTGGATGAAAATAGCACAATATAAAACAAGTTTATAAATTACTTCAACTAAGACTACAAACAGTCTTAATTTAAACTCAGAGGCATAGGCAGAGGAGGCGAGGGCATAGCCAGAGAGGGCAGAGGCATGAGCCCCAAGGGGGCATAGCCAGAGAGGGCAGAGGCATGAGCCCCAAGTTTCACAATATATTGTAATTATTAATTGCATCATTAATATCTCCCCCCGAAACCCTGCCCAACTCCCCCTCCTCCCTCCCAAATGCCAGTGCCTAGCCACGCTACTGGACAAACTTAAATTAATGTTCACAATATATGAAAAAGCATGCAAATTTTAGTAGTGTAGCTGCATGATAAAGGTAAACCAATGAAACTTGTGAATCTTGCACATCCAATTATCAGAGATTTTTAATGTTATTTTGATTTATTGCCTCTTTATGCCTTGTACATTTAGTTGACATTACATTTTCATAAGTTCCTACTGTGTAATTATTAAATGGAACCAAACATTCACTCTACGTATCTTGTGAGAGAAGTCAATCATGAAACTTTGAATAACCACATGACCAGGGGTGCATAGGAAGCTTAGGTGAGGTGGCACAGCCTCTTAGGGGCTACTTCTTAAGTCATAGACATATGTCCTTCAGTCTGTAGATATAGTGAGTCCAAATCAACAGAGTAAATGCAGCACTTCATTTTAAAGGGGCACTTAATTTCATTTTTTTCAAAGCTGCGCATGCCACCAGTAATTGCACCTTCAACTATTATTGAGGGCCTGCACTTTTGAAAGGGGACTCTTCGTTTGTCATTTTCAGAAAAGTGGGGAGGGGGAACATGCCCTAGCTCTGCCAAACTCCCTCCCTTGGTTCCATTACCTGTGCACATGACTTTCAGCTCCAATGTGATAGGTTTTTAGTAAAACTAAAACTTATAATGTATTCAAAATTTTGACTCAACATGTGTATATCAACAAAATAATTTTAAGAAAAGTAAAGCTTCAAAATTTGGTAAAACACAATTCTTCCAAGAAAATAGATATGAAGTTAAAACAGATATTTGGTATATTATATTATAGGTATTTTCATTCAAAACATTATATATGTATATTTTAAAAGACATAACATGCATAATTTGAGAAAAGTCAGGCTTTCAAAATTTGGTATTACACAATTCTTCCTAGAAAATAGATATGAACTTAAAACAGATATTTGTGCCAAGCACACAGTAAATTTATTTAACTTTGATAGTCAACTAAAGTGATCTCCACAGAAGCCTTTGTTGTGACTTCCTGCTTGACTTTCTTTGCCTTATTATGCACTACCTGCTGGATTGTTGTGGTCTCTGACAGTGGAGAGGTGTGAAGTGTGTTTTTCTTTAAAGAAAGCAGGATTACACTAATCTCGTTAAAACACAATAGAGTTACCCAGTGAATCAGGCAGTGACTTAGCTAGACTTTTTTGAAGGAAGTGGGGATCATAAATAAAACCCCAGTTTACCCTCCCTCCCCAACACACAGAAGAAATGCAATTCTAAGAGAAATACTTTGAGAATTTGGGTATTTTGAGGAGAAATAAGAACATTTTAAAGAAAATTAAGATATTTTGAGGAAAACCTGAGAAGTTTTTGGGAAAATGTTGCATATTTTTTTAGAAAAGATACTTCAGAAATTTTAGGACAAGTTATAATATTTTAAGGAAAGTTTTTGAGTAAGATAATTTGAGGACAAACATCTAGAATGTTAGGAAATAACTTGATAACTCTAACCGGCTAAGTAGGCCTAACTTAAAGATTCAATTTTCAGAAATATTCTATTAATTTTTCTCAAGATGGCTTTCATCAGGATTACCAAAACAATTCAACATACTGATTTTTCTGTTGTGCAAATTTTCTGGATTTTTGAAAATTCTGACAAGGCCCTTTTCCTTCCTTTTAGATATGCCACTGGTTTAGGATAAAGATGTAAAATATAATTATCTCTTCAAGAGACCATGTAAACCAGTAACTTCCTCTACTTGTTCAGTATTAAAAGTAATAATTCTGAGGAAAGTCAAGCTTTAAAATTACACAATTCTTCCTAGGAAATAGATATGAACTTAAAACAGATATTTGTGCCAACCACTTCATCCTGTGAATTTATTTACCTTTGATAGGATTAAGACACGCATTGACACACTTTTTCACATAACTTTTCATTGTTCTGACACAGGTTTTCAGGGTTTTACATGCATTTCCATGTGTTGGCACATGATTTTGGCTTAAAAGTTTATGAAGTATTATAGGTATTTTTATTCAAAAACATAATATATGCATTTTGTAAAAGACATAATATGAGGAAAGTCAAGCTTCAAAATTTGGTATTACACAATTCTTCCTAGGAAATAGATATGGACTTAAAAACAGATATTTGTGCCAACCACACAGTTAATTTATTCAGGTTTGATAGGATTAAGACACGCATTGACACACTTTTTTACATAAGCCTTTCATTGTTCTGACACAGGTTTTCAGGGGTTTACACGTATTTCCACTTGTTGGCACATGTTTTGGGCTTAAAAGTTCATAAAGTATTATAGGTATTTTTATTCAAAAACATTAATATGTATTTTGTAAAAGATATAATATGAGGAAAGTCAAGCTTTTAAAATTTGGTATCACATTATTCTTCCTAGGAAATAGATATGAACTTAAAACAGATATTAGTGCCAACCACTTGATCCTGTGAATTTCTTTAACTTTGATAGGATTAAGACATGCATTGACACACTTTTTCACAGAACTCTTTATTTGTTCTAACACAGGTTTTCAGGGTTTACACGTATTTCCATGTGTTGGCACAGGTTTTTGGCTTCAAAGTTTTTGAAGTATTGTAGGTATTTTCATTCAAAAAATAATATATGTATCTTTTAAAGACATATGAGGAAAGTCAGCTTTCAAAATTTAGTATTACACAATTCTTCCTAGGAAAGAGATATGAAGCTAAAACAGATATTTGTGCCAACCACTTGATCCTGTGAATTTATTTAACTTTGATAGGATTAAGACATGCATTGACACACTTTTTCACAGAACTCTTTCATTGTTCTGACACAGGTTTTCAGGGTTTTACACGTATTTCCATGTATTGGCACAGGCTTTTGGCTTAAAAGATTATGAAGTATTATAGGTATTTTCATTTAAAAACATAATATATGTATTTTGTAAAAGACATAATATGAGGAAAGTCCTGCTTTCAAAATTTGGTATTACACAATGCTTTCTAGGAAATAGATATGGACTTAAAACAGATATTTCTGCCAACCACACAGTGAATTTACCTAACTTTAAAAGGATTAAGACACGCATTGACACACTTTTTCACATAACTCTTTCATTGTTCTGACACAGGTTTTCAGGGGTTTACACGTATTTCCATGTGTTGGCACATATTTGAGGCTTAAAAGTTTATGAAGCCTTATTATAGGTATTTTCATTCAAGAACATCAATATGTATTTTGTAAAAGACATAATATGAGGAAAGTCAAGCTTCAAAATTTGGTATTACACAATTCTTCCTAGGAAATAGATATGGACTTAGAAACAGATATTTGTGCCAACCACACAGTGAATTTATTTAACTTTAATAGGATTAAGACACGCATTGACACACTTTTTCACATAACTCTTTCATTGTTCTGACACAGGTTTTCAGGGTTTTACAGGTATTTCCATGTGTTGGCACATGATTTTGGCTTAAAAGTTTATGAAGTATTATAGGTATTTCTATTCAAAAACATAATATATGCATTTTGTAAAAGACATAATATGAGGAAAGTCAAGCTTTAAAATTTGGTATTACACAATTCTTCCTAGGAAATAGATATGGACTTCAAAAAGATATTTGTGCCAACCACACAGTAGATCTTATTTAGGTTTGATAGGATTAAGACACGCATTGACACACTTTTTTACATAAGTCTTTCATTGTTCTGACACAGGTTTTCAGGGGTTTACACGTATTTCCACGTGTTGGCACATGATTTTGGCTTAAAAGTTTATGAAGTATTATAGGTTTTTTTATTCAAAAACATAATATATGCATTTTGTAAAAGACATAATATGAGGAAAGTCAAGCTTCAAAATTTGGTATTACACAATGCTTTCTAGGAAATAGATATGGACTTAAAACAGATATTTCTGCCAACCACACAGTGAATTTACCTAACTTTAAAAGGATTAAGACACGCATTGACGCACTTTTTCACATAACTCTTTCATTGTTCTGACACAGGTTTTCAGGGGTTTACACGTATTTCCATGTGTTGGCACATATTTGAGGCTTAAAAGTTTATGAAGCCTTATTATAGGTATTTTCATTCAAGAACATCAATATGTATTTTGTAAAAGACATGATATGAGGAAAGTCAAGCTTCAAAATTTGGTATTACACAATTCTTCCTAGGAAATAGATATGGACTTAGAAACAGATATTTGTGCCAACCACACAGTGAATTTATTTAACTTTAATAGGATTAAGACACGCATTGACACACTTTTTCACATAACTCTTTCATTGTTCTGACACAGGTTTTCAGGGTTTTACGTATTTCCATGTGTTGGCACATGATTTTGGCTTAAAAGTTTTTGAAGTATTATAGGTATTTTTATTCAAAAACATAATATATGCATTTTGTAAAAGACATAATATGAGGAAAGTCAAGCTTCAAAATTTGGTATTACACAATTCTTCCTAGGAAATAGATATGGACTTAAAAGAGATATTTGTGCCAACCACACAGTGAATCTATTTAGGTTTGATAGGATTAAGACACGCATTGACACACTTTTTTTACATAAGTCTTTCATTGTTCTGACACAGGTTTTCAGGGGTTTACACGTATTTCCACGTGTTGGCACATGTTTTGGGCTTAAAAGTTCATAAAGTATTATAGGTATTTTTATTCAAAAACATTAATATGTATTTTGTAAAAGATATAACATGAGGAAAGTCAAGCTTTTAAAATTTGGTATCACAATATTCTTCCTAGGAAATAGATATGAACTTAAAACAGATATTTGTGCCAACCACTTGATCCTGTGAATTTATTTAACTTTGATAGGATTAAGACATGCATTGACACACTTTTTCACAGAACTCTTTCATTGTTCTGACACAGGTTTTCAGGGTTTTACACGTATTTCCATGTTTGGCACATGATTTTAGCTTAAAAGTTTATGAAGTATTATAGGTATTTTTATTTAAAAACATAATATATGTATTTTGTAAAAGACATAATATGAGGAAAGTCAAGCTTCAAAATTTGGTATTACACAATTCTTCCTAGGAAATAGATATGGACTTAAAACAGATATTTGTGCCAACCACACAGTGAATTTATTTAACTTTAATAGGATTAAGACACGCATTGACACACTTTTTCACATAGCTCTTTCATTGTTCTGACACAGGTTTTCAGGGTTTTACACGTATTTCCATGTGTTGGCACATGATTTTGGCTTAAAAGTTTATGAAGTATTATAGGTATTTCTATTCAAAAACATAATATATGCATTTTGTAAAAGACATGATATGAGGAAAGTCAAGCTTCAAAATTTGGTATTACACAATTCTTCCTAGGAAATAGAAATAAACTTAAAAACAGATATTTGTGCCAACCACACAGTGAGTTTATTTAGGTTTGATAGGATTAAGACACGCATTGACGCACTTTTTTACATAAGTCTTTCATTGTTCTGACACAGGTTTTCAGGGGTTTACTTGTATTTCCACGTGTTGGCACATGTTTTGGGCTTAAAAGTTCATAAAGTATTATAGGTATTTTTATTCAAAAACATTAATATGTATTTAAAAAAATATAATATGAGAAAAGTCAAGCTTTTAAAATTTGGTATCACATTATTCTTCCTAGGAAATAGATATGAACTTAAAACAGATATTTGTGCCAACCACTTGATCCTGTGAATTTATTCAACTTTGATAGGATTAAGACACGCAGTAACACACTTTTTTACAGGACTCTTTCATTGTTCTGACACAGGTTTTCAGGGTTTTACACGTATTTCCATGTGTTGGCACATGTTTGAGGCTTAAAAGTTTATGAAGCCTTATTATAGGTGTTTTCATTCAAGAACATCAATATGTATTTTGTAAAAGACATAATATGAGGAAAGTCAAGCTTTCAAAATTTGGTATTACACAATTCTTCCTAGGAGATAGATATGGACTTAAAACAGATATTTGTGCCAACCACACAGTGAATTTATTTAACTTTGATAGGATTAAGACACGCATTGACACACTTTTTCACATAACTCTTTCATTGTTCTGACACAGGTTTTCAGGGTTTTACACGTATTTCCATGTGTTGGCACATGATTTTGGCTTAAAAGTTTATGAAGTATTATAGGTATTTTTATTCAAAAACATAATATATGCATTTTGTAAAAGACATAATATGAGGAAAGTCAAGCTTCAAAATTTGGTATTACACAATTCTTCCTAGGAAATAGATATGGACTTAAAAAGAGATATTTGTGCCAACCACACAGTGAATCTATTTAGGTTTGATAGGATTAAGACACGCATTGACACACTTTTTTACATAAGTCTTTCATTGTTCTGACACAGGTTTTCAGGGGTTTACACGTATTTCCACGTGTTGGCACATGTTTTGGGCTTAAAAGTTCATAAAGTATTATAGGTATTTTTATTCAAAAACATTAATATGTATTTTGTAAAAGATATAACATGAGGAAAGTCAAGCTTTTAAAATTTGGTATCACAATATTCTTCCTAGGAAATAGATATGAACTTAAAACAGATATTTGTGCCAACCACTTGATCCTGTGAATTTATTTAACTTTGATAGGATTAAGACACGCATTGACACACTTTTTTACAGGACTCTTTCTTTGTTCTGACACAGGTTTTCAGGGTTTTACACATATTTCCATGTGTTGGCACATGTTTTGGGCTTAAAAGTTTATGAAGTATTATAGGTATTTTTATTCAAAAACATTAATATGTATTTTGTAAAAGATATAATATGAGGAAAGTCAAGCTTCAAAATTTGGTATTACTTCAATCTTCCTAAGAAAGAGATATGAACCTAAAACAGATATTTGTGCTAACCACTTGATCCTGTGAATTTATTTAACTTTGATAGGATTAAGACATGCATTGACACACTTTTTCACAGAACTCTTTCATTGTTCTGACACAGGTTTTCAGGGTTTTACACGCATTTCCATGTTTTGGCACATGATTTTAGCTTAAAAGTTTATGAAGTATTATAGGTATTTTTTATTCAAAAACATAATATATGCATTTTGTAAAAGACATAATATGAGGAAAGTCAAGCTTCAAAATTTGGTATTACACAATTCTTCCTAGGAAATAGATATGGACTTAAAACAGATATTTGTGCCAACCACACAGTGAATTTATTTAACTTTAAAAGGATTCAGACACGCATTGACACACTTTTTCACATAACTCTTTCATTGTTCTGACACAGGTTTTCAGGGGTTTACACGTATTTCCATGTGTTGGCACATATTTGAGGCTTAAAAGTTTATGAAGCCTTATTATAGGTATTTTCATTCAAGAACATCAATATGTATTTTGTAAAAGACATAATATGAGGAAAGTCAGGCTTCAAAATTTGGTATTACACAATTCTTCCTAGGAAATAGATATGGATATTTGTGCCAACCACACAGTGAATTTATTTAGGTTTGATAGGATTAAGACATGCATTGACACACTTTTTCACATAACTCTTTCATTGTTCTGACACAGGTTTTCAGGGGTTTACACGTATTTCCATGTATTGGCACAGGCTTTTGGCTTAAAAGTTTATAAAGTATTATAGGTATTTTTATTCAAAAACATCAATATGTATTTTGTAAAAGATATAATATGAGGAAAGTCAAGCTTTCAAAATTTAGTAGTACACAATTCTTCCTAGGAAATAGATATGGACTTAAAACAGATATTTGTGCCAACCACTTGATCTTGTGAATTTATTCAACTTTGATAGGATTAAGACATGCATTGACACACTTTTTCACAGAACTCTTTCTTTGTTCTGACACAGGTTTTCAGGGGTTTACACGTATTTCCATGTGTTGGCACAGGTTTTTGGCTTCAAAGTTTTTGAAGTATTATAGGTATTTTCATTCAAAAAAATAATATATGTATGTTTTAAAAGACATATGAGGAGAGTCGAGCTTTCAAAATTTAGTATTACACAATTCTTCCTAGGAAAGAAATATGAAGCTAAAACAGATATTTGTGCCAACCACTTGATCCTGTGAATTTATTTAACTTTGATAGGATTAAGACATGCATTGACACACTTTTTCACAGAATTCTTTCATTGTTCTGACACAGGTTTTCAGGGTTTTACACGTATTTCCATGTATTGGCACAGGCTTTTGGCTTAAAAGTTTATGAAGTATTATAGGTATTTTCATTTAAAAACATTAATATGTATTTTGTAAAAGATATAATATGAGGAAAGTCAAGCTTTTAAAATTTGGTATTACACAATTCTTCCTAGGAGATAGATATGGACTTAAAACAGATATTTGTGCCAACCACACAGTGAATTTATTTAACTTTGATAGGATTAAGACACGCATTGACACACTTTTTCACATAACTCTTTTATTGTTCTGACACAGGTTTTCAGGGGTTTACACGTATTTCCATGTGTTGGCACATGTTTGAGGCTTAAAAGTTTATGAAGCCTTATTATAGGTATTTTCATTCAAGAACATCAATATGTATTTTGTAAAAGACATAATATGAGGAAAGTCAAGCTTCAAAATTTGGTATTACACAATTCTTCCTAGGAAATAGATATGGACTTAGAAACAGATATTTGTGCCAACCACACAGTGAATTTATTTAGGTTTGATAGGAATAAGACACGCATTGACACACTTGTTTACATAAGTCTTTCATTGTTCTGACACAGGTTTTCAGGGGTTTACACATATTTCCACGTGTTGGCACATGTTTTGGGCTTAAAAGTTCCTAAAGTATTATAGGTATTTTTATTCAAAAACATTAATATGTATTTTGTAAAAGATATAATATGAGGAAAGTCAAGCTTTTAAAATTTGGTATTACATTATTCTTCCTAGGAAATAGATATGAACTTAAAACAGATATTTGTGCCAACCACTTGATCCTGTGAATTTATTCAACTTTGATAGGATTAAGACACGCATTGACACACTTTTTTACAGGACTCTTTCATTGTTCTGACACAGGTTTTCAGGGTTTTACACGTATTTCCATGTGTTGGCACATCTTTTGGGCTTAAAAGTTTATGAAGTATTATAGGTATTTTCATTCAAAAACATAATATATGTATTTTGTAAAAGACATATGAGGAAAGTCAAGCTTCAAAATTTGGTATTACACAATTCTTCCTAGGAGATAGATATGGACTTAAAACAGATATTTGTGCCAACCACACAGTGAATTTATTTAACTTTGATAGGATTAAGACACGCATTGACACACTTTTTCACATAACTCTTTTATTGTTCTGACACAGGTTTTCAGGGGTTTACACGTATTTCCATGTGTTGGCACATGTTTGAGGCCCAAAAGTTTATGAAGCCTTATTATAGGTATTTTCATTCAAGAACATCAATATGTATTTTGTAAAAGACATAATATGAGGAAAGTCAAGCTTCAAAATTTGGTATTACACAATTCTTCCTAGGAAATAGATATGGACTTAGAAACAGATATTTGTGCCAACCACACAGTGAATTTATTTAGGTTTGATAGGATTAAGACACGCATTGACACACTTTTTTACATAAGTCTTTCATTGTTCTGACACAGGTTTTCAGGGGTTTACACGTATTTCCACGTGTTGGCACATGTTTTGGGCTTAAAAGTTCATAAAGTATTATAGGTATTTTTATTCAAAAACATTAATATGTATTTTGTAAAAGATATAATATGAGGAAAGTCAAGCTTTTAAAATTTGGTATTACATTATTCTTCCTAGGAAATAGATATGAACTTAAAACAGATATTTGTGCCAACCACTTGATCCTGTGAATTTATTCAACTTTGATAGGATTAAGACACGCATTGACACACTTTTTTACAGGACTCTTTCATTGTTCTGACACAGGTTTTCAGGGTTTTACACGTATTTCCATGTGTTGGCACATCTTTTGGGCTTAAAAGTTTATGAAGTATTATAGGTATTTTCATTCAAAAACATAATATATGTATTTTGTAAAAGACATAATATGAGGAAAGTCAAGCTTCAAAATTTGGTATTACTTAAATCTTCATAAGAAAGAGATATGAACCTAAAACAGATATTTGTGCCAACCACTTGATCTTGTGAATTTATTTAATTTTGATAGGATTAAGACATGCATTGACACACTTTTTCACAGAACTCTTTCATTGTTCTGACACAGGTTTTCAAGTTTTACATGTATTTCCATGTATTGGCACATGATTTTGGCTTAAAAGTTTATGAAGTATTATAGGTATTTTCATTCAAAAATATAATATATGTATTTTGTAAAAGACATAATATGAGGAAAGTCCTGCTTTCAAAATTTGGTAATACACAATGCTTCCTAGGAAATAGATATGGACTTAAAACAGATATTTCTGCCAACCACACAGTGAATTTATTTAACTTTAAAAGGATTAAGACACGCATTGACGCACTTTTTCACATAACTCTTTCATTGTTCTGACACAGGTTTTCAGGGGTTTACACGTATTTCCATGTGTTGGCACATGTTTGAGGCTTAAAAGTTTATGAAGCCTTATTATAGGTATTTTCATTCAAGAACATCAATATGTATTTTGTAAAAGACATAATATGAGAAAAGTCAGGCTTCAAAATTTGGTATTACACAATTCTTCCTAGGAAATAGATATGCACCTAAAACGAATATTTGTGCCAACCACACAGTGAGTTTATTTAACTTTGATAGTCAATAAAGATAAACACTGCTCTGTGCAAGCTACATGTACCTATAGTATAGTTTCACTTAATTTTACTAAAGTGATCTCCACAGAAGCTTTTGTTGTGACTTCCTGCTTGGCTTTCTTTGCCTTACTATGCACTTCCTGCTGGATTGTTGTGATCTCTGACAGTGGAGAGGTGTAAAGTGTGTTTTATTTAAAGAAAACAGGAATACACTAATCTCGTTGAAACACAATTGAGTTACCCAGTGAATCAAGCAGTGACTTAGCTAGACTTTTTTAAAGGAAGGGAAAGTGGGGACCATAAATAAAATCCCAGTTTACCTTCCATCATCTACACACAGAAGAAATGAAATCTTAAGGGAAAAGTCAGAAGTTTTGAGGAAATACTTTGAGAATTTTAAATTTTGAGAAAAACCTGATAGATTTTTGGAAAGTGTTGCATATTTTTAAGGAAAGATACTTCAAAAATGTTAAGGACAATTTATGTTATTTTGAGGAACGCTTTGAAGTTTTTGAGTAAAGAGTAAGATATTTTGAGAACAAACATCTGAAATCTTAAGAAATAACTTGATATTTAGGTAACTCTTGCCTGCTAAGTAGGCCTAGCTTAAAGATTCAATTTTCGGATATATTCTATTAATTTTTCTCAAGATAGCTTTCATCAGGATTACCAAAACAATTCAACATACCGATTTTTCTGTTGTGCAAATTTTCTGCCACTTCCCTTCCTTTTACACTGGAATCACATAAAGATATAAAATATAATCATCTCTTTAAGAGACCATGTAAACCAGTAACTTTCTCTAATTGTTCAGTATTAAAAAAAAATTGTTTGACGAAAGTCAAGCTTTCAAATTTGGTGTACGATTTTGTCTTACAGGAGCAGATATTTGCATCTACTGAAGAGTAATTTAAGAAAAGAAATTTGATAAATAATTTGGTATCAAACTGCTTTTGCATTTACACCATTCATTTTGTGTACGTTCTAGTCTAGTTCTAGTCAAAAATGTATGTTTAAAGATAGCCTAAAGATAAAACAGTTAGAATCATCCTGTGAGGAATATAAATATAAAATTTAAAAAACTGATTAATGATTAGTTGTAATAATTTTGTCATACATAAAATGATCCTTCTCTTCCCCATCGCATAATCATATTGCTGGTAATCATTTAGAGGATATCATATCTTTCCTGCAGTATTCAAGTTGTTACCACCTTAACAAAGTAACACACTTTCTTTGATTCTGCCAACTAAAGTATTATACCAATCCTCAAAAATGTTGTATTGATCCATCGTAACAATGTAAGGTAAATCGTCATGTCGAAAAGCAACTGTGAAGGCCTGGGGGAAGCTAAATTTAATTGTCTCAAGAAGTGTTTTGAAAGTTATGCAAAAATTATGCTTTTGATACTTAAATTTCAAAATATTTTAAAATCATCTATGTACAACCAAAGGAAGTTTCATGACATAGAGTCATGAAAGTAGTCTTAAGCTAAAATCACAAGTATGCTGTGATAAAGTAGTTTTATCATGACCAATAAAACCAATTAACATAATAAAATTTATTTGTCCCTCTTGAAATTTTCCCAGGTAGTCCTCTTAAAAAAACATGTATTGCCGGTTTTCAACAAGAGGACATTCTAATTTTCCTGCATTATATTTGTTTTTAAGAAGTAGATTTAGGGGTTACATGTATAAAACATCACGTCCTTGCATTTTATCATGTTCTTCCAGAGGCAAAACTTTTTAAGTAACAGTTTCATAAGTTTAATATTATTGGATGAACACAACAAAATTGAGAGTCATAAAACATTTGAACAAGGAAAGTGACACTTAAATTGTAACCTTCCTATTTAAACACATTTTGCTTTTACAACTTGAAAGAAAACCAAAATTTTTGACAAAACCTTGCATAATACTTATAATGTGGCAATGACTGTGTCTGTATGTCTACATATCCATAGAACATATATTAACTTTCACACACTTCCAAAGGAGGGCCTCCTTGCATAATGCAATGGCTTAGCTGTAAAGCTGGTTAAAAAAAAACTTGCAAATTTGCCACGCTTTGCCACACTTCTTGTCACAGGTTGGAACTTGTTTTACCACACTTTTTCATGTCTTGTTAAAACACTTATTTTCACACATTTACATGCATGTCAGCCACACGTGAACACATGTGTGATTACCTGTTAGACACGCAGGGGATTAGTTCCAATTTCATGCATTGTCATGTGTGTCACTTTTGTTTGCCACACATGAAGTCTTTTGTCTGCCACATGTGTTCCTGCAGGAACACAGACAAGGTTTGACACACTCTTTTTGTAAGGGTAGTGTTAATAGATTTGAACAGTTTCTTACAAAATAGACAATCTTCCCTAAAATTATTTAAATAAAATTGGCAATCATTAAAACATGATGAAGAAAATCCTTGTTAACAGTCTTAACAACTCTATAATCGAAAATAAAAGAATGAAATCTCACTTAAATGTAGGCCTACTTAAAATCCTCCATCTTGCTTGAAGAGGAATCTAAACTAAACTGCCCTTTTCAAATTAACAAACGAATTTCCAATGGAAGTATGCAATTGTTTGTAATATCATTATTCATCATTCTATTGCAACTCCCTGCTCAGAGGCTGGCCATGGAGATGCAAGGTCGATTTTAACATGGATGATCAAACAAAGGGTATTTCAAAATGTTAAAAGCTACAAAAATATTAAGCTACAAGTAAAAGTCTGTGAACTGTTCATCCAGGAATTTAAGAGGCCATGCATGGTCCATTGCACAGTGCATAGAGGCATGAAAATGGATCCAGTTTCTGAAACTTTGAAAGGTCGTTTATAGTCGGTTATATTGGTCGGTTATATTGGTCGGTTATATTGGTCGGTTACATTGGTCGGTTACATTGGTCGGTTACATTGGTCGGTTACATTGGTCGGTTACATTGGTCGGTTATATTGGTCGGTTATATTGGTCGGTTATATTGGTCGGTTATATTGGTCGGTTATATTGGTCGGTTATATTGGTCGCTTATATTGGTCGCTTATATTGGTCGGTTATATTGGTCGGTTATATTGGTCGGTTATATTGGTCGGTTATATTGGTCGGTTATAATGGTCGGTTATATTGGCGTTATATTGCTTTCGGTTATATTGGTCGGTTATATTGGTCGGTTATATTGGTGGTTATATTGGTCGGTTACATTGGCGGTTACATTGGCCGTTACATTGGCCGTTACATTGGTCGGTTACATTGGTCGGTTACATTGGTCGGTTATATTGGTCGGTTATATTGGTCGGTTATATTGGTCGGTTATATTGGTCGGTTATAATGGTCGGTTATATTGGTCGGTTATATTGGTCGGTTATATTGGTCGGTTATATTGGTCGGTTATATTGGTCGGTTATATTGGTCGGTTATATTGGCCGGTTATATTGGCCGGTTACATTGGCCGGTTACATTGGTCGGTTACATTGGTCGGTTACATTGGTCGGTTACATTGGTCGGTTACATTGGTCGGTTACATTGGTCGGTTACATTGGTCGGTTATATTGGTCGGTTATATTGGTCGGTTATAATGGTCGGTTATAATGGTCGGTTATATTGTTCGTTATATTGGTCGGTTATATTGGTCGGTTATATTGGTCGGTTATATTGGTCGGTTATATTGGTCGGTTATATTGGTCGGTTATATTGGTCGTTATATTGGTCGTTATATTGGTCGGTTATATTGGTCGGTTATATTGGCGGTTACATTGGTCGGTTACATTGGTCGGTTACATTGGTCGGTTACATTGGTCGGTTATATTGGTCGGTTACATTGGTCGGTTATATTGGTCGGTTATATTGGTCGGTTATATTGGTCGGTTATATTGGTCGGTTATATTGGTCGGTTATATTGGCCGGTTATATTGGCCGGTTACATTGGCCGGTTACATTGGTCGGTTACATTGGTCGGTTACATTGGTCGGTTACATTGGTCGTTACATTGGTCGGTTACATTGGTCGGTTACATTGCTCGGTTATAATGGTCGGTTATATTGGTCGGTTATATTGGTCGGTTATATTGGTCGGTTATATTGGTCGGTTATATTGGTCGGTTATATTGGCGGTTATATTGGCGTTATATTGGCCGTTACATTGGCCGTTACATTGGTCGTTTACATTGGTCGTTACATTGGTCGGTTACATTGGTCGGTTACATTGGTCGGTTACATTGGTCGGTTACATTGGTCGGTTACATTGGTCGGTTATATTGGTCGGTTATATTGGTCGGTTATAATGGTCGGTTATACTGGTCGGTTATATTGTTCGGTTATATTGGTCGGTTATATTGGTCGGTTATATTGGTCGGTTATATTGGTCGGTTATATTGGTCGGTTATATTGGTCGGTTATATTGGTCGGTTATATTGGTCGGTTATATTGGTCGGTTATATTGGTCGGTTATATTGATCGGTTATATTGGTCGGTTATATTGGCGTTACATTGGCAGTTACATTGGGCGGTTACATTGGCGGTTACATTGGTCGGTTATATTGGTCGGTTACATTGGTCGGTTATATTGGTCGGTTATATTGGTCGGTTATATTAATAATGTTAATAAAGGACAAAAAGTGCAAATAAAATATTTTGATAGTGATGCAAGGTGGTGGCAGAGGGACTGAGGAGGGGGGGGAAGTCCAGTGAACCTTTCTGAGAGGGCGCCGAGTGCTCAAAATTGTCCTGAAGGATTGTTTGTAGGCCCTGGGAAAATTTAGGTGTTGATCAATAACTTCTTCTTATGTACTATTTTCTTCAATTTCCAAACAATCTTCTACAATTTCTGGGAATTCTCCTTAAATATTCATGAAATTTCCTTTACAAAAATTTTCTTCAATTCTAGGGAAGTTTTCTTCTTCAATTTTCAGAAAAATTCCATCATTTTTGGAAAATTTCCTTCATTTTAGTGAAAATTTGCTTCCATTTTCATAAAATTTACATCATTTTGCAGATATTTTCTTCAATATTCAAGAAATTGTCTTTAATTTGGGGAAAGTTCCTTCATTTTGGGAATTTCTCTTTTTTTGTGAAATTTCCTTCATTTTGGGAAACTTTTCTGTAATATTTAGAAAGTTTGTTGTCAATTTTTGGGAAATTTCCTTAATTTTAAAGTTTCTTTCAATATCGAGAAAATTAAACACATATTTATGAAAATTCATTCATTTTGGAGTATTTTATTCAATATTGAAAAATTTTCTTCAATTTTCGGAAAATTTCAATTTCAATTTTTTAGAATTTTTTCTCTCCATTTTGGTGAAGTTTCCTTCCATCGGCATTTTGGGTAATTTTTCTTCAATTGTTCTTCAATTTCCTTCAGTTTGGAGATATTTTGTTCAATATTTAGGAAGTTTTCTTCAATGTTTGTGAAATTTCCTTCATTTTGGAGATATTTTCTTCAATATTTAGGAAGTTTTTTTTCATTTTTTGGGAAATTTCCTTCATTCTACAGAAGTTTCCTTCATTTGGAGGAAATTTTAAACGATGCCATATAAACAGTGCATGCCAATTTAGATCTATGTGCACGTTTTACTTAAGAGCATTTTTATTTGGGAAGGGGGCGCCAAAATGTCCTTGCCCCCCAGTGAAACATGACCCACCACGCCACTGATGCAAGTAATAAATTGAGTGTAAAGTGATGAACAAAGAGATAGGAGCGACAGCCAGTAAAAATAATAGTAAAAATATTGAAAATATAATCTTGATCTCATATTACATAGGCCTATATGGTCAGTGTAAAATTATGGAAATAACTGAAAATAACAGAGGTAAACATACCTAACAATGTAGGGAGTAATTGCTTAGTTCCTGTATTTGCGTCTCTTGTCATATGTCAATAGGATTAAAGGTCGGGGAGGGAGGGGGTAAATATGATCACGCAAATGTAATATAAGAGTACAAGCTAATTCCAGAGAGCTATCAGTTTAGATAATGACAGTTACCTGCTAATATCTTATTGATTTCTTGTTCACATTTGTTTGTGTCAGGTATAAATTAAATGTTATTGTTAATTTCCATTAAAATTTGCAAATGAACAAACCATAGTCCTACAGGTAAGCTTTGCTTCCAGCAGTCTAACAGACACGTAGCTTGGGCTAGCTTGCAAACTCCCATGTTGGCTTACATAAACATAATCAACCTAACAAAAAAATTATGTTAGCTTGTGCAAGCTTACTTAAATTTTGACGTACTTGTCAATATCAAAACTGTTTTGGAAATAGGCTTGTTTCTATATGACGATGATTGAGCTCTTCTATTCAACAATATTTTGACGAGCTCGTCTAAGTTTTGACAAGCTCGCCACGAGTTTGTCTAAGCTCGCGACAAGCTCGTCTAAGTATTGACGAGCTCGTCTAAGTTTTGACAAGCTTACCACGAGTTTGTCTAGGTTTTGATGAGCTCACCACAAGTTCGTCTAAGTATTGACAAGCTCGCCTGAATTTTGACGAGCCTGTTACGTTCTTGTAAGTATTGACGAGCTCACCAAGAGCTTGTCTAAGTTTTGACGAGCTTGCGACAAGTTCGTCTAAGTATTGACGAGCTCCTCTAAGCTTTGACAAGCTCGCCACGAGTTTGTCTAAGCTCGCGACAAGCTCGTCTAAGTATTGACGAGCTCGTCTAAGTTTTGACAAGCTTGCCACGAGTTTGTCTAGGTTTTGATGAGCTCACCACAAGTTCGTCTAAGTATTGACAAGCTCGCCTGAATTTTGACGAGCCCGTTACGTTCTTGTAAGTATTGACGAGCTCACCAAGAGCTTGTCTAAGTTTTGACGAGCTTGCGATGAGTTCCTTTAAGTATTGCCGAGCTTGTGATGAACTCGTCTAAGTATTGGCTAGCTTGCAACGAGCCTGTCTAAGTTTTGATGATCTCGTCGGAAGCTCATTTTTCTGTAAGGGGAGCCCCCGTCCTTGCTAATCATTTGCATTGAATTATGTGTATAATTAAAAAGATGTTTATTTTGCACCCTTCCCCCTCCCCCCCTCCCTTCCCGTCTAGTCATGTTTTTCCTCTCCAACTAAAATCTCTTACAGTGGCATATGCACACATTAGGATATGTTGCGGTGCAGCATTTGAGAACAGTTCATGAACAACATTTTCATTTGATTGTACATGCAAACAGCAGTCAGTGCTAACACATTAATACATTGCATAGTGCATGGTCTTATAAGACTAACTTGTCCAGTCCAGCTGGAGTGTGGGAGAGAGAGGGGAAGAGGGGGGACTGTCTATAACATTCTACTGCTGCATTGCTTGGAAACCTGGATCAGTGGGCAAACTCAGTATGAGCATTAGCAACATTCCACGATAATCATTATGGAAGGGGTATATATATGTGCCACCCGAGCAGATGCCTTTTTGTACCATTTTCGTAGTGCAGGTGTTTTCTTTAGCTTTAACAAAACTACTAAAAACTGAAAACAATAGTCTTTTTCAACATTTTGATAATAATGATAATCATTCATCCGGGAGGGAGGGAGGGGAGGGGAGGGGGGGCGGTGCGGAACCACTTTTCAGCATTTTGATAATAATCATTCATCCGGGAGGGGGTTGGGGTGGAACCACTTCCATATGTGAGGTGTATATATATGTGCCGTGGTGGGGGGCGGAACCACTTCCATATGTAAGGTATATATATATATATGTGCCGTCCAAGCAGGTGCATTCTTTTGCACCATTTTTATAATGCAGATCCCAAAAATTGTGGTTGAATTTCGTTGAATACTCATACTGCAGATATCAAAATTGACTTCTGTCAGTAACTGCGGGTATCAAAATTAGATAATTTCATACTGCAGTTACCAAAAATCTGTCATACTGCGCGTATGTTTTTCGTTTAATGAGCTACACCCCTACCACTTTTAGTATGAAGTGCCCCCTCTCCGGGATTCATCTGAGCGATACTTTTTTGTTTAAATTACATCACACATATGTCCATCTAAGGCCTTCTGCTACAATGCAGTAACATTTCCCCTCACTGATTGTATTCATGTGTATCTCTCTTCAGAATGGTGTATGGCTCGGTATGCAAAAGCAAGAGAGTGTTTGGTGAGTTACAGCATTTTTGCTTTTACCAATATTTAATTTATTACATGTATATATATTCTAGTCTCACATACAGTCAGTACTTACTAGAAGGTTTGTGTATATGTTGCGTCTTATCATGGTTTATTCAAACCAAAATAAAATGCACTGAACAAAATATTTATTGAAAGATAGAATGTAAAATTATTTCTTAAATTTCTTCAAGGACATGTCAATACTCAATAAATCTTATCATCATTTCAGTTTGCCATTTTGGTCTGCTGTTATGGCTCATTCCACAGCTACACTTATCCATGGGAGCACATGTATGCAATAATACACGGATGCTTATTTACAGTACTAAGATATCGGTATTATGTTTTAGAACCATTTTATCAATATCATAAAATATTATATTAGTGTAAAGAATTATGATAAATTGCCTGTAAAAGCCTAGACACAGCTACAAAAAAAATAATTTTCTCGTCAAATCGCGTAAATCTGGTAAATCAACCAAAAATTACTTTTGTATAAATTTGTGTTATATACGAAAGGGAATATGTAGGACACAAATCTCAATCAAATTCATTGTTTTTGTCCTGGATTAATTTATGATATTATGGGAATATATTTTGTATTAGCTACTCCCCTAAATGTGTGGATGAAGAACAATGAAAGATCTGCATTCTGCCGATTCATATACTGTACATCAAAATTTAGCGTAGTAAATTTCATATCAAATAGTAGTTAAAAATGCACAGAGCTGGTAATAAATAAATTGCCTTTTTCATATAATAACTTTAACAAATAAATGCAGTTTTTTCAAAATAAGGCTAAAATGTTGCTTTTCCATCCCCATCAATCTTTAATGACAATAATTACATAATACAAATACATCATATTAATATGACATAAAAATAACTATCAAAATTGACAATGAATATCATGCTTATGGGGAATTTAAGAATGATACGAAAACTTCAGATTTGCGTTGTGTGGAAGTTGTACTGAATCTGTCACGGTATAACATGGTGTAATGAATGTTGTTGATCCTCATCGTAATATGTATCTTTGTTTCTTATAATGGTCGATGACACTCACTGCGAAGGACTTGGAACAGTGGAAACCCCATTTCCTTTAGCAACTGGGTGGATAATAGGGATGGTGAATGTGCTAGTAAGTATTATTTAATTTTGTTTTCTTTTGTGTGGTATGTGAATGTTGATTACTGTAAATCTATCACAAAATAGGGTGTTATTTTTAGTGACAGAAACTTGTAGTAGACCGTGTCATTAAAAGATAAGGCAATTAAATCATTGTCACTTCCTTTGGCATTTTAAATATTGCAACCTGTGAAGGGCGTATTCCAAATCCTACTTTATCTGTTCCTTGATTTTGAAAGCTTTCAAAAGCTTGATTTTTAAAAACGACTGATATCGTGAAACTAATTAGCAGAAGGTAGCATCACATTCTTCTTTTCTTGTTATTTGTTTCTCAGCTAATAATTGTCAAACATGAAATTACATTAAAGACACAAGTCTTGTAAAGCAATGTTGGCTATCTGAAACACTTTGTGAATATTTCATGAACATAAGAAATAATTCATTTGATTCGATAGAGAGATGAACTTCCTTCTGTTGACAATTACTGAAGAATATAGTCTAATCACTGAGGTGCAGATCTTATCAGATTGACATAAATATATAAAACCTGATTAAGTTTTTCTGCTATAGATATACTACATTTAATTCAAGTGCAGCATGTAAACAATGATCTTTGATATTCGAGAGGTGCCTGTCCACCTCTCATGATGCCCTCTTATTCCAAACATATTCCATTTAGGTTGTACTCTATAACCTTTCATTCAAAGTCATTATGATTCTCCATTTTCGGTATCATCTAGTAACGATAGTGTAGAAAATCGTATTTGCCAACAAGATTAATGGAAACATAAAGAAAATGCACGTTATATTTTAATTCCTATTTTAGAAATACTATTTTAGCTACTACATCTGATACCCTTTTCAGAGTTGTGTAATTCATTCATATTTGTTCAAATCAAGTCAAGTCACAAGTCATTTTTGGCAAGTCAAGTCGCAAGTCACAATTCTTCAAGTAAATTCAAGTCACAGGTCAAACTTTCAAATTAAAGGCGTAACTATATCCTGTCATAGTATAATGTAATTGTATAAAAGTATACAACAATTGAAAGAAAGACAAATTTACCTTGATTAAAAATTAAAGTATATTTAACACTCTGTTCGTTCTGTTTGCACTGTGTGTAAGCTTCAGTAATCTTTTTTTACAAGTTTGTTTGCCATCAGCCCATAAAATGATTTCAGTCCTTGGTGGTTGGTATGTGGTGGATTGTTTTTGACTCCACGATCATCCAATGTTGAAAGAATATATATATATTTATATATATATATATATATATATATATATATATATATATATATATATATATATATATATATATATATATATATATATATATATATATATATATATATATATATATATATATATATATATATATATATATATATATATATATATATATATATATATGTATGTATGTATATACATATATATATATGTATGTATGTATGTATGCATGTATATGGGTATGTATGTATGTATGTATATATATATCATTATATATATATATATATATATATGGTTAAAAACAAACTGGTGAGTGAATCATTTTGATATCTTATTACCTTAATGAGTTACTACAGATTTCACCAGTCTGTTGATTAGTGACCTCATAAAGGCATTGTGATTTCATAAAGGCAAATCCAAAAATATTGTTATGTTTCGCTTTAAATTTAATTCCGTTTCAAAATTATTGGAAGCATTTGTTATTGTGATACTGTAGGGAATAACATACCCTTTACAGGAACATACTTTACTCATCTGTTCATGAACTTTACACTCCAGTAAAGGAAAAAGCACTGTTTGTAATAGAACCTGAATCTGCTTTTATGACATCACACTGTACACTGCAAGGTCCCTCTGGTAAAATCTTTGAAATGCAATAATTCTTCAACGGAATAAGATCAACATGATCTTATACACCAATTTGTTTCTTCTGTATTCCTGTATCATATATATGAAAATTCATGGCAATATTCCTGTAATCTATCTATATATATATCTGTATATCTGTAATCTATCTATATCTATATATCTATATATCTGTATATCTATCTATCTATCTATCTATCTATCTATCTACCTATCTATCTATCTATCTATCTATCTATCTATCTATCTATCTATCTATCTATCTATAGATACAAAGGGACATTTGGCTACACCATTCGGACACTTGGAGACACACTATTTCTTTTGTAAATTACACAAATATTTATCGTCTTGTGGTATTCAAATCTCAAGAAATGTTGAGAACTCATGCTTTTGATTATAATATAGGAATATTGTGGGTGAAAAGCGATCCTCCACGAAATAGCGCCCTCTCTATGTCGTGTCGCCCAAATTCCCTATTTATATGCGATTTTTCTGTTCCCAATGAATGATTGGTGTCGGATTAATGGTTAGGGGTTATCTGACCCCTTTCAAGATAACCAAAAACCGGAAGTAAAATTCCACATCCGGTTTTAGTATCCTCAAAATCTGTTGAAGATTTTGTAAACGATCAGTGCCCATATGCGACGGAACGTTGATATTTCTGAATTAACAATGAAAAGACTGATGGCTCTGAAACTTGGGGGGTGGGTAAAGAATATTAACAAGAACATTATATCTAGTTTTTGTAATGACGTCACTTCCGGTTTGGTAGAAATCGCGATTTTCTGTGTGACGCCACCTAAAAATGCATTTTTCAAAGGAAACAGAGTAAACCTTTGAAACTTTGGTTATTAAAAGTTTATATAAAGAACATGATTTCTACAAAGTTTGGGGTCCCTGTGACGTCATCTTAATGGGTCAAAATGGGGTCAAATTTGGTAATATTTTAAATTCCCTTCAAAAAATTAATTTTGGGGTGAAAATTGTTTCTGACGAAGTGAAAATAACAAAAGTAGTTTTTTTTCACCATACGATGGCGTATATCAAAATGGCGACCAATGCAAATTGAGCTTTTTCCACCTTTTTGTCTGAAAAATGATATTTTGGAAATAACTTTTGATCCGTAGACAGCATAGTCTTCCAACTTCAATCGTTTGATAGGAAACGTACTGTGACTTTGATTAAAAAAAAAAAAATTGTGTTGGTGACGTCACTTCCGGTTTAAATGACATTCATAGAATTTCATTTCAACGTTGATTTCAAAATACTACGCAATGCAAGGACTTTATATTTATACGAGTGATAAAGGGGGTAATTCTGAGCAGCATATATGTCGAATTTTGTTTGGTATCCCTTCAACCGGAAGTGACGTCACAAAAGGTACCCAAGCTGGTATCTTCTATTGCGAAATAATATTTTCATTTTTTTTTACAATTACTAACAAGTGGAACTCTCTAGTATTTGTACATTAAAAAATATTCTGTTCGAATACACAAAAACAAAATGGCGGACATTTTAAAAAGTATAAAAAGTACCAATAAACTGGCTCCTATTTTCAGTAGGAAGCTCGTTTAAGAATTTAATAAGCAAATTTGAACGGGCAATTAAAAACCATTTTCATTGATGTATCATTTATAAACGTTGAAACAACTTTAAATTATAGCCTGAGACCCCCTGCATTGTTTTGACCGGAAGTAATAGAAAAACAGTATTTTTAACGCTTATTGACTTAAAAATTGTAGCTTTTCGGAAACGTCTGTGAACGAAGAATAGAATGGCGCAATGTTTGTTTAATTTAGGTTGGTAAGTTTAAAGAAAAATCCATCTTAAACTTGGCACAGACAGGTGTAAACAGTGCCCTCTAATGTGTATATCCAAGGCACAAGAAATTTTGTAATACTTGAGTACGGGCCTTGTGACGTATTTAAACTTATTAAAGAGCCCAGCAACAACAACGCGGCTATGAACGATGACAAGAAAGTAGAACTTGAAGAAGACAAAAACTACTAAGCGGGTCTACCAAAAGCTGAGAAAATGGTCACTGATGGTGAGGAAAAAAAAATCATTTTGTAACATTTATGAGTTTAAGAGTCTTTGTTGCGATCTGATCAAATGTAGGCCTATTTCGCAGAAGAACAACTTGGCCTAATGTTACAGCCTAACGACGTATTCGAGACTGAATTCTGCAGACTGTAGGAAGTAGGCCTAGGCCTTATATTTAAATTCTATTGAGTTAAAGCCTGTTAAGTATTTATATGTTTTGTGTTCCTGATGTGGAGGAATTCCTTATGTTGTATTGTATTTGGCACTGCAGTCTCAGGTCAAACTTAAGACGAATAGCATTATAAATTAATACAGGCAGTCAGTAATAGTAGTACTAGGCCTAACAATGTAATGTCTGATGTTAGTCGTTCTGGAGTTGTCTTTATTTAGGGTGGATCCCTGTACAAGACCAAGGACTTACTTCACTTTCTCCAACTGGAGGAGTCGTAAGGCCTGACATTAATTATACTAGTCCTAGACTTGGGAGAAAACCTAGCATTTTGACAGGTTTTTAGTTTTACAAATACATTTATGGTGGTTAGAGAAAAATCTGGTAGTCCGATAATGGCAGCAGTGGCACTCAAGACCTAGGCCTAACAAAGTTTGCTGATACAAAACGTATAGAATTGAATAACATCGTGAACTAAGTATATTCCCTCGTAATACCGTAGACAGATTTAGCTGTCGCATAAACCCCATATAATTCACGCAGAAGCCCTGTATAAGCCAGGTAGACACTCCATGCAGAGTCACGTATAATCCACCCCACAAAATATAATCCCCGTATAAGTTTATAAGCATAAATGCGTGTAATTTCTTCTCACATCAATTTTCGAAAAAGCAGAAACCTAACCACACACATGCACCACCGATTAACTGTGTACACCCTGGCGATAGCCCGTTGTAGTGTTTGCACCGGGTCCAATAATCCGACCGGGTACTCGACCTGCATTATCGGCTGGGTATCTGATGCACCGACAAAGCCTTTGCAATATTTTTTGCGGAAGTACATGCAGTAATTAGTATATGTGTTAAAATCTAACAGGGTACCTTGTAAAATCTTGTGATATTTCTTATTTTTTTATTCGTACACCTGTTTTTGTCAATGAAGAAACAGAATATAAATGTTTCTTGTCTCTTTTATTTACCCGTTTCCATAAAACACCGTAAAATAATAAAATACGCACTTCCTCGAATTTCATGGGACGGGTCACTTGGTATTCTGGAATGTTAAATACACGATTCCACCTCATTAACACTATGCTGGAAATTACTGACTGATTTCACGATTCTGTTACGTGCATGCTCAGTAACACGTAACAATTTCATTTGTACACAACTTGTGATTGGTTCATTATAGGTGTTGCAAATTTTTTCAGCAAATAGCAGACATGCTTTCAAAACAGTTTGGTAATGTACAATCGCAATGTATTTTTTCTACAGCATACTACACACACACTGCTTGTTGCGCACTGGTTTGGATATTTTTTTAAATGATTTTTTCTGTACTTTTCTTTAGTGTTTTACTATTACTGTATACTGTATGGAACTACATATTACAAAGTTTTTGACAGCATTTCTCAATATTTTTGTGGACATATTTCAGGAGTTGATATTTTACCCGACTGTTTCAATACTATATATTTCGGAAAAACATGGAAATCTCAGTAAGTTAATCTTGTTTGTTTTTATTTCGCAGATCCTTTTTATTTTGCTCATCATTTTAGTTTTAGTTTATTTTAATTTATTCAATTTTCATTTTATGATTTATAAAAAATGGCAGTGCCTGCCCCAATTGTGGTGAAGCAAGTTACGTTGGGGCATGGTTCCTTACTATTCAGGTTGTAATTTTGTTGTTGAACTTATTAAGAATAAAAACTTATTGAAAATAGATATTGACCGTAAATCTTTGTGGTACAAATCTGCATTGTCGCTACCAATTAATTGTGGGCTGAACTGTGTCCTTTGAAAAGACACGGGAAATTAAATACTTAATTTTGCTTAAAACGGCAATTTGCAATAAAGGTATTATCTGAACCAAAGATGATTGAGTGAAATTTGTAGGTTCGGTACGACTGTGCAGACGTTAATACACACAGTAGACCGAGTATTTGATGTACTTTCCCTACCATGTATACCATGTCCTTTCCCGACTCCATGCAGGTTTATAATTTTTTGAATGCTTATAAAAAGAGACATTAAACAAACCTGCAGACAAAGGATGGTTTCAATATCTTAATATATAAACCCCAAAAGCGTCATGACAATGAATGCACATTGGGCCATTGTACCCAAATGAGAGAGACTGGGACATGTACATAGGTCCTATATCAGTCTGGTCTATACTATAGTATTCACTTCATTAGTAGCCATCGAAATAAATCGTTCATGCATGGAACGGAAATACATCATCGATTCTGACAGTATTGTGCAGCAATTCATTTTAATCAAGATAAGTGTTTAATAAACATCTTACCATTGGGTGGGAAACTGTGAATAAATATAAATAGAAGCAGGGATTGCCAAAATTAAAAAATAGGTCTGTAAGATGCCGAAAATCTTTGAGCTTTGCCCTTGGTCCTCATAAGATATCACAATGGTGTTTTTAAAGATAAAAACATACTTTCCTTGCTTTGATATCCACACAAACGTATACACAATACTTAAAGTTCTTTTCCTCTCAAAACCATTTATTTACAAATTTTGATTTGATTATGTATGTTTCGACTTAAATGTGTGTCATTTCCTTCCTTTTACAAGTTCAACGCTATCTTAATTTTGAGATTTTTGTAACTTCCGATAAATTTTGGCATACATGTAGCAACAACCTTGCAAAGTGATGCAGGCAATGCACAGGCAGACAGGGAAATGTATAATAATTGCACATTCCGGAGCAGTTAACGCAATTGCATGTTGATCGATAACTTTAAACTTTGAGTAGAAGAGCTCATAATTTAGCTCTACACTACTGCGCCTGCCCTTTTCCGCATATGGGCACAGGCTTGTGGGGGGTCTAGGTGATATATTTATGCTTTGTGACATTTATGTTTTTCTATCAGCAAAAATAGTAATCAACCATCAAATATTATTTTTTGTAGAAAAAAACAAACATGATCACATGAGGAAGGATATCCAGGTTTTTTTTTTCATTTTAATACGGCGTCGTTTAGTGTAATAAACGTTCTGTTCATCATTTATTTCATTGTGAAACAGCAAAAATGGCAGATATTTGGTCTAGTCTTACCCCCTATGGTTTCTGTTTTGCAGCATGTTACACTGTAGGCCCTACTCCATGACAAGATAAATTTCTTGATTTATCTTGTCACTATAGATTTAATTGTCCTGATTTGTTTTGCTTTCATGGGACAATGGATATGGTTAGCATTTTTGTAGTTGCCAGGACTGCTCTTTTGTGGATTATTTGTTGCCTATTAGTGGCTTAAATCCATTCCTCATTGATGCTGGACAGAGCAGTGTAACACATGAGTATCGTCATGTGAGAAAATCAATAGATAATGGATTAAATCCATTCATCATTGATGCTGGATGGAGCAGGGTTCTCACGAGTATTGTTTATGTGAGAAAATCCATGGATAACGCCTATTGTAGCTATTGTTTTGTTTTGGGAGGGTATTTGGCAAAGTCTGCAGGGTTTCCATATTTAAGAAGTTTTCAAAAGTTATGTTTCCCATAGCTTTGTATTAAAAAAAGTTATGTTTCCCATAGCTTTGTATTGAAAAAATATGAATTGTTACTTTGAATATTTTTGATCAGACTTGATAAAATAAATTGTAAAATGAATTATTCTTTGATCAAGTATGCAGGGGCGGACTGACCAGACGGTCCATCGGTTAATAACCGATGCCGCTCCTCCCATCGTCCTAGTGCTTTCCAGTCCTATCCCCTCACCCCAATTGAAAGAAATTTCCCGAAAATTGAAGAAAATTTGGGTCACCCAGCCTCGTCTTGGAGCCCCTTAGGGGCACCTGACCGATGGAATTTTAATCCCCATCGGGTCGAAGTACAGTTTTATTATGGTGTAACTTAAAAGTTTAACGTGATTTTGTTTTAACATAGATAGCGAAAAGTAAAAACGTATATGACGCTTAAAAGAATCTGTATAAAATAGATATGTGGAAAGGTTTTCTTTTCTGTAAGTGTATTTTCCACAAAAAAATATTTGACACTTAACATACATATGAAAGAATTAAGCCACACAAACAGAATAATATCACCTCCAAGATTATACAAGGATAATGATGTGAATATACTAAGATCGTTGCCCTTAATTTTGTACAGTGGTCTATCCATCATGACTTTCTTTCAGCATAAATGGTGAAAAGTACACAATTTATGGCATTTAAAAGACTCCATACTAAAGTAAAAGTATGGCTTCTTTGTTATTGTATTTTCCAAAAAAACTCAATGGTTTATTGTAATATTTACATCATACAAAACACATAAAATATATCACCTCCGAGACTCTACAACGATGATATAAGTCCATGACATGTAAATCCGCAGCTTTATTCTTGCACGGTGGCCCTTGGTGAACGTTTGTCATGTCCTAGTGTTTTTCATATCTATAGGAGTTGTTATTTGTTTTCTTCTCAGCCTGGCGGACAGTGGGGGAGGCATGGAAGGGAAGGGATTATCTCAGGCTCAGCTAACTATACCACTAGACATTTCTTTCCAATAATTCCCCATTTTGAAGTTAATAAGAGAATCAATCTCTTATTTTTCTTACTACAGTATGAACTGTGAGGGAAATTAAACAAAATCAAACTCAAGAAACCCATGCAGAAAGGAAATAGAAATCTCTTAAAAATAAAATAATCAAAGACCTGAAGGAAAATGACATCAAACAGTCTAAAATATAAATGATATAATGTAACTAAAAACAAGCAAAAGAAAAATATGAGATTGGTCATGAATATTTATTTTTGATACTTGAAATTTGAAATGTAAAGAAAATTAACAAAAAAATCAAGAAATCTTGCCATGAATCATGCAGAAACTCATTAGGCCCTACAGAAAACTTGAAGGCAAAGAGACAAGCATGCTCAATCAACACTTGATAACAGTCGGACATTAAAGGTCCAAAACGTAATACAAGATAAAGTATACTTATCTCCTATAACAGAAAGAAAAACATTAGATTTTCATGGAATACAAAATGAACCAACCAATTTTTAGGAGAAATACTTGTGCAAGAATTTTTATTTTTATATCAGCTGCGATACAGGGCAGAGCATTGCGGTACGGGAGTAGTAGATCTGGTTCTGGAACTTCTTGCATTCAGTACATTGCAGTGCAGTACCATAAAATGCTCTTTCAGTGTGGCATTAATATGGCTTATATTCACTAGTTCGAAGGGATTGTTCTTATAAATAAGTTACATTTTCAAGATTATTTATTCTACATGAGATTGAAACCATAATTCTTAAAGTTCATGTTTTTTCTAAGAAATTCATGCAGCTGTCACATAGTTACATGCGAGAAATTGCAATGACCATGCAGGCCTAAGTTTAGTACAAAATACAACAGGTATGATGAGTCATTACACTCGACTTCACCGTATCGTATAAGGTTAGGCCAGTTTTATCCTCCCTTATTTTCTAATGCAGTTGTGAATTTATAATAGCCTTAAACATTATAGGAAATTTGGCTAATGTTGACTAACACTGAACAAATTGAATTGAATGCTTTTGCCAATATTTTTAGTTGGTTATTGTACGTACAGGGTAATGTAGCCTACCCGTTATTGATATTAAAACCATGACTTCACATTGTGTACAGATTTCCTGTTCACAAACAATCAATAAGTATGGAGAACTTGAGAAGCTTATACAAAAATCAAAGTTTCTCTACAAGTATAATCCAAATACAATCCCTATTCATACGAATTTCTTATACGTTTGTATACGTATATAATCCCCATTCATGCACAGGATGTTGCGTATAATCTCATATGTAATCTCGGATTAAAAAGTTATACAAAATCATACACAAACGCATACTGTAGCATACAAACGTATACAAAAGTAGACTTAAGTATATTTACGTTTGCAATAATTAAGTTAAGTTAAAACTTTGAAAGCCCATTTAAATTTCCCGACTTACAAATTTTATTTTGGAACAAATCAATGTACTAAGTTAATGGGTAATTTCAATATTAGGTAACATTAACGTTAGAATTGACTATCTTAGGCTGCAGCCGAGCAGGGAAAATGTGGAGTGTAATTTGGTTTCAACCTATGATTTTCTGTTGTAAGAACTTATACATGTACATTGTGATAATTTTTGCTACATTTAAATTATATGACTATAATGTACATTCAATGTATAATAATATCATGTGAATGTGAATTAGTGTCAAATGAAGAAAAACATGCAATGCCATCGTGAATGGTTCGCGTTAACGACAAATTTGTTGTATATTACGCTGTGGCTAAAATTTCTTAAAACGCATGTTGTACCTGCGTTGTAAAATTTAGATATACATGTAACATGGGAAATTTTATGCTAGAGTTTTTCATTAACTTGAATGAAAATTATGAAAATGTTACTGTGCTGATGAGATTGAAAGTTTTATTTCACACAAAAATGATTTAAAATTACTAAAAAGATTAATGAAAGAAAAATGACACAACTACGAGACTAACGGCCAAATGATTCAACATGTCCATTCAAGTACTGTACATAAACACTAGGCAAGTACTACTGTATATAGTCAGTACTGTATATACATGTGCTGTACACTGTGGGTGAAAGTTTTGATGTTGTTTTGAATGCAGGCTGTCAATTATCAACGATATCATTAGCTAGGATTTTATTTTCCTCCTGTATTGTGTTGTATGTGTAAGATTGTGTATTAGTGAATTGATCACAATCTGCAAGTCGAGTTACTATACTGTAAAGACGTACTGTACATTGTAGGTGTGTTCGAGATCTGAATAGTTTATTACTGTTGACAATTGGTCAATGTTCATTAAAACCTCATGGAAGTTTGGATACAATAAACAAAAGTATTTATCTATTTTATTTTGGCATTATACAAGGATTGGGTAAGATCTTTTTCTTAATTTTTTTTAATGATAATAATAATCTGATTTTTAAAGGTTTTTTGGTATTTTAAACGCAATTTTCATTCACTTTTATTGTTTACGCAGTGCCCTGTACATATATACGACGGTGAAATTTCAAAATACGCCGACAATCAAGGGCTTGTTGTACATGTAACACAATATGCCAGACAAAAATTTATAACGCAACCTCTGCCGTCATGTTCAAATTCATAAGTTTACAAAATGCAGTGTTAGGCTTAACGTTAAACACAGTCTTTGCACACTTAGTCCACATCATACAGCATTTCGAAAAGTGATAATATATTTTCATGAAACTTGAATAATGACTTACTTCAATTGATGTTTAAGAAAATAACAGCTTGGTAAGGAAATGTATTGTTGTAATTACATCAGTTTCAAGGAACACACACGATAACACTATGTTGTTTGTATGATGTGAAAGTGCCTCAGAAATTCTGTTCTGTAATTGACATCATAAGTTCACCAATTTTAACATGAGTTGATGAGAGCGAATATTACAGTCATATGAAAACCCATGTCATGCCCTCTTTAAAAACTCTTGCATCCCTGGTCGAACAATTAAGATGCACGATTGCGGGATTCCCTCATAAAAAAATTAAATCCCCCTGAAAAAGAATAATAAGGGGGGAAATTCCTGCAAAGAAATCTGAATGACCCAAAACTAAAATGCACTACAATATTTTTTGCGCAACTACTTCATACATCACAGTTGTAATGCTACAGCTTAGGCCATGATCGTTGAGGTATAAATTTAGTTAATATGAAACGCGCTAAAATGTTGTTAAAAAAAAGTAGAAAATAAAATTGTGTTTCTACACTACACTGGAAAAAAAGAACCAAAAAACAGACCCAGTACCGGCTTCTCACTCTGTGTGTCCAAAGAATACACTGTTGTTGGTGTTACAAAACATGCGGTGAACGTGATGGAATACAACACATACTGGAATAGTAACGTGATCATGTTGTCTGCTCTGCTAGATATCTAGATTGTATAGTGTGTAGTGCATGTGGTGTATAGCATACAATGATGATGTGACTTATAACACAATCTACTGCAGCAAAGTTAAACTTTACTAAATAACGACTCTATCAGTTTAAAGCTTTTTTAACTGATGAACAATAAAAAGAGAGGGCAATGAGGGAGGAACGCCTTGTTGTTTGGTTTTTTTCTTTCTAGATTGGTGTTATTTAAAAAAAGTAAATTTATTCTTATCGATCTACAATTGAAAGACACACAAGCTTTTATTTTTGCATATTTAACTTTTCTTTTATTAACTATGAACCTGTTTTTACCCATGATGATTACTTGATGACATAGAGTTACAAAGTTATTGGCATTCAGTTAGTCTTACGCCAGCCGGCCCTCCACAGTTTTTTCTAAGATTTCTTCAGAAATGTTAAAGTTTTTGGGAATTCCTCAGAAAATGTTAAAGTTTCTTCAGAGTTCCTCAGAAAAAGTTAAAAGTTTTTTCAGATATCTTCATGGAAGGTTAGAATTTGCTTACAAAATCTCAAAATTTTTCAGAGACACTTAAGATAGGTTGAAGGATAGTTTCCCTAAAAAGTCTACAAAACATTTGATAATCCTTAGGAGATATACTGTAAGGTGATATAATTTCAAAATATTCTTCAGAGATCCTCAAGCGTAGCGTATCGTAGCACTGGAGATTAAATAACATTAAAATTCTTCAAAATATTTGGGCACCAACGATTGTAGCAGGCATGATTATTAAACTCCACCTTCATTATTGTGGTCATTTGCATAAAGTTGCTATGAACAGACAAGACTTTTTGATTAAGTATGCTCAGTCAGGGAGTGTGACAGGATGTGACTACCTATAGAATAAGGAAGGATGCCTTATGGGACATATGGTGGTATGCCATGTGGGACATATGGTGAAATATGCCATGTGAGACACTTGTGTGGTGGAATGCCATGTGGGATATGATATGGGGACATGATGGAATGCCATGTGGGACATGGGATGGGATGGGGTGGGATCCATGTGGGAGATATGGTGGAATGGACATGGGGTGGGATGGGATGCCATACATGAGATGTCATGGGGTAGGATGCCATGTGGGACATGGGGTGGGATGCCATGTGGGACATGGGGTGGGATGCCATGATAGGATGGGATGCCCCATGATGGAATGCCATGTGGGACATGGGATGTCATGTACATTTATGGTGGAATGCCATGTGGGACATGGGATGGGATGTCCGGGGTGGGATGCCATATGAGACATGGGGTGGGATGCCATGTGGATTGACTAGTTTTTTTTTTAGGGCAAGAAGGCAATGCATTAAGATAAAGTTAATATTATTAAAACAATTTGAATAAAAATGTCCAGTACAATCAATTAGGCCTGTTAAAAAATTGAACAATATTTCACACTAATATTAAGATTCTTATCTTTGTCACTACTGCTACAATGACCTTCGAAGTTAGGCGTTTTTTGGCTAAAAATCTTGAAGGAAATGATATTAAAAATAAGCATACATTTTTAGAATATTTGATCTACATGAGAATAAAACACAAAAAGTTGAATTGCACGTTTTCTCATAAGAAATTTGAGAAATCACATTGTCTTAGGCCAAAATTGGAACGACATTACAGCACCTTGCATACTATAGTATACAAAGTTCAGTGTATAAACCCAAAATAAGATTTAACATTAGGCCTGCTGTATTGAACTAGAGATTAAAGCTTCAACCACTGTACATGAGAAATGGAACAGAATATGCTTAAAAATTGTCTGTAACCTAATGAGAAGTATTATACTCTAGGCCAAAGTTAGAATTACGTTAGTAACCATTCACCAATCTCGCCGTTACTTTTTCATGACTTGTTCTTTTCCTTAAAAATTTCGAAAATCAATGTAAGATGGATTATATGGGGAATACATGCGTTTACGCTTATAAGCTTATGCAGGATTATATTTTGTGGGGCGAATTATATGTTACTCTGCGTAGAGTGTCTACGTGGCTTATACGGGGCTTACGTGAGGATTATATGGGGCTTATGCGACAGCTAAAACTGTCTACGGTATTACGAGGGAATATACTTAGTTACACGGTGTTATTCGATTCTATACGTTTTGTATGCGTTAGTTATACATGTACATGTACGTGAGCAGTACTGTATATACATGTAGCCAAAATCTTTAGTGGGCAGGATCTGTTTTTCTAATATTTGTAGCTCATGTTTCTCATGGCCCATGAATCAGGTTTGCTCTGCATGGGGAAAAATTGACAGGCCTATGATAACACTCCTGTACGAAACGCAATATGCATTCTGAGATGCGTTGCGTGCAATATTTCTTAGCTTGTGGATTATAATTTATATTTCCACAAATGAACAATTTTGACTGACCATTGGGACCTATGTGAAGTGTTCTTCATAGGGTTTGTTTTCCCATGGGGTATGTGGAATATTTTCACTACTTTCTCCACGAATTAGCAAAATCAATTTAAAGAAAAAAAGTGTTGTTTATTATTTCGGACTGACTTAACAAACAGACAGACAGGCAAGGGGGACCTTTCTAACCTGCTAGGGATTGTGTTTGATGATGAGGGTGTTTAGTTTGGAAATGAGTTTTGTATCTTGAAGCTTTGAAATAATTTTTACCTAAACGAGTTTATTTTTCTGAAGTTTTGACCGAATTTGTTTTGTTTTGCTGTGACAATAATGTTAGCTAGGCGCCTGTAATGTACTCCGCAACTTCTTGGTCATTAAAATTTAACAACCAAGTCACGTGCAGTGGCTGTACACACATGACATTTCTCTTCCCACCTATGTTGAATACAAAAAGATGGTGAAAAATAATCTTATGGTCAGGGCGTAGCCGAGCAACTGTGACTGTAATATTAAAAATACCAACATATTATTCTGGTTGAGAGAGCGGGAGGTATTGCGGGATGAGTAGTTATTTTTGTAACAAAGGCTCTAAGAGTAGTGAGATGTTGAATTCTGCATGCGTTACGTCGTGAAATCTCGAGGATAGAAAACACTTTTGTTATCGCAAGATTTTGCGAACCAAGTTTAGGTTCTTGAAATCTCATATAAGTCAAGTTGGCTAACATGCCTTACATAAGGTCACCTTCATCTAAAAATTTGCATAAAATATGCAAATTGTGCCTGAGATTTAAAAATGCTGTAAAATGGCCAAAGTTTAACCTATCTGGATGAGCAAACTTATACTACTTACTCTTGCTCCCACCTGGCATACATTTACTGTACATCTCATTATTCTCTATAAATGTCATGTTGTATTGTTAAAATGTATCATCTTTTAACACTATTTTACCTTCACGATTGACATGCCCGTAAGTTCATAGTCAATGGATCAATTATAATTTCTTCATGTTGATTACGCAGCAACACGCTTATGATCAAATTTCTTAAGCATATCTTCTGTAATGATTATTTTAGACAGATCATGCAATTCTTGTTGTAGATCACACTCTACTCTCAAAAAGAAATTAAGTTTTCAATTAATGACTCATCAAAGTTAGGTGTTTTGCATACATGCATAATTTATTTGTGATGTATGATTGGGGAAACTGATGAAAATTGTATCGTTACTTTTAAATACTTTCCTAAATTGTAAGCAAAGGTATGTGTGAGTGAAAATTATGGATTGATAGTAACAGATAGATGTTAGTGAAGGGTGTGGTAAAGATTATAAAGTATCCTTCAAGTTATGTTGGTGGAGGATTAAAATACAATGGGTCATAAAGCAGATTAGAGATTACTTACAAGGGAAGGTTAAAATTTTTGTAAAATCATTTTGCAACCAATTGTGACATATTTTGATGTTCATATGCTTTTTATTTTTTGATCTTGTTGCTTCCCCATTCCATATACCTGTAAATTAAAACTCAAATCTACAAATTACAAATTTTGAAGAAGGAATAAAGGAAATGGAGGAAACAGAGAATAATGCAGGTACTCTGACATTTGCTATTAAAGTGGTGACAAATTTCAAAATGTCAGTCAATCCGTGATTGATTAATCAATCAATATCTCTCTTCTCTATTTTTCATGTCGTCATCTCATCAGCTAGCAATAGGTCGGGTAATTTTGCGTTCTGAGGTGCAGCTTACATGCTAGGGGAGACATCTAGCGAGCCGGCAAAAGCAGTGCCTGGCACAGCTGGTACCTTACCAGGCACACCAAAAAAGGTAGGTTATCTATAGTTTTTATATGAGAGATTTAAATGTTGCCCATATTTTAGTTCCCATATCTTGATTCCATTTATATTCTATTTATACATGCAAACTGTTCTAGTGTTTCGCTCTTTTTAGTTGTTTTCCATGTATTTGAAACATTTAAATGCGGAAATGTAATAAAAAGATTAATGTTTTGGCATCGTGTTTATACACATTAAATGCAATGATCAAAGTACTTTACACTCACCAGTGGCCCTCCTAAAGTCAGGCCATTCCATTCGTGCAAAAGTCCTTTGTGCAGTCGCTTATGTTTTCGCCTCTGTTTGTTTGTTTGTCTGTTTGGTTGTAATCAAGATATCTCAAGACCTAATGATGATTGGATTCAGATTAAATTTGGTGTGTGTTTTTGTTTCTGTTTTAGGAAGAGGTGATTAAAAAGTTCACATAGGGGAAAGGCAAAAATGGATGGGTGAGGATGTTTTAGGGTAAGGTCTGTCAAGACATAGTTGAAACTTTTCAATGGAATGTGGTGAACATTGAATTCATAACATGAGAAATCCAACAATCAATTTTCTGAACTCAAAAGATACTTAAATCAAGTGATCTTTGGAATCTAAAGAAAATAAAACATTTGGTTTCTGCCATGATAATGGAATTAAATCTTGAATGAAAGGAAATCAAACAATGAATGCTTAGACTGAATAAAACTGGAAACAATGGTATGGCCTTGAAAGAAATCAGTCAGAAGATAAACCTCAAGTGTTCAGAATACAAATGATCATTATAGATCAAAAGTTGGGGATGAATCTTGGTGGGCCTAGGATTTCTGAGGTAGATTATAGTGGGTATGGGGATTAAATGAACTCTAAAATTATTCTAGGCATGTTGGAATTGCAACGTGGTGGAGGTACTGTATGCCGGTCTTCATGCATATATTTTACTTTACACTGCGATGTCACTTTTCAGAACACTAGCGCAATTTTTCAAATGCAATAACTCCTAAACAGAAAAAGATAGCAACATGATTTTTGCACCAAATTGTTTCTTTAATAATCCTCAATTATATATATGTCAAGGGAAATTCACGGAATACTCCTTTAAGCAGAGCTTCCAATTCAGGGAAGCCATTGAACGTCCTCATTCAATGGACAATTATTGCTTCCTGACCCAACCAGTTTGAATACAGTATATTTATTTTTGATGTAATAACTGATTAAAGGTTGAGGTTTTGTTGGTGTTTGCAAAATCTATAATGCATGGAGCCCCAGGGAGACATCACACAATTCTTTCAGCTTATTACAACAATGTCATCTTGGGAAATTGACAATTTTAGAAGGATCAAAGAGGTTCATTGAAAATAAGTAATTCTCCTCTAAAACCTGGTCCTTCTCTATTAACTTAATTGTTTGTTTACAGATGGAGAAGTATGAATACTGATGCAAAATACAAAAGAGTATTATATGGTAAATGTCTTTAATGCTGCTAGCTGTGTCATACCTCTGAATTTGTATGGAGATTTGGACGTAATGTTGATCATGTTTAATTCTTTTTCAGAAACATGTAAAGCTTATTAAGTTACAGTGTCTAAAAGTTTTACCCCCTGAAATGGAGGTTCTTCTGGGGAAAAGGAATGAAAATTGGTTGGGATATTTTAAAGTAGTTCGGATCATCTTTACCTCTTTACATGTCAAGCTTAACCTAATGTGATCTGCTTTTATCTCTTTTTTAGAAACATGTCAATCTTAAATTATGGAAGAACAGATTCAGCTCACAGTAGATGATAGTGACTTGCAGGATTACAAAGACCCCCAGAACCAAACCTTTCTTGCATTCGTTAGTAAAAGGTAAGTACATGCCACTGCGAATTTCTAGCATGATTATAGGGGGGTGCCCCTGGCCATACAATACAGGAGAACAGAAAATGTATGCCCTCTATCACACAGGGGACAAGAAATGCCATTCTATTATAGCTATATCTTAATTTCTTAAGCTTTGAAATTCAAGAAGTTAATGAATTAATAATTCAGTGGCTATAGACATACCAGTTGTGATACTCCAGAACCTTTGCACTATCGATAATGAAAGATTACGCCAATATAAAAAGTGATGTCATAATACTGAAACTGCCATTTTCATGTACAAACACCCTGGATCACCTGGAAGGCAGGATAGCTTGGTTGACAAAGAGCTGGACTAGAGGTCCCTAGCTTAGACAGAAATCTGAAAAATCCCACAGCATACATAGCAAATAGTTGACATAGCTCTGGAAGGATACAATAGCAGCAAACTGGCCACTCTAGCTCATCTAAAGTGTAACTGTAGCAGGTTGCACTCCTGGCTCTGAACAATGAGCATGGGGTACCTTTTCAAATTAAATTTTTCATGACTTACAAATTTGCATTCAAATTTACAACCTAAGAGATGAAAGATGGGAAATTTTGCTATTTTTATTACTGGATTTTCAAGTAAGTTTTGTTGTGTTGCCTCTATCTGTATGCATATATCTTGAAGCAGTTTTCAATACTTATTTGCATCCATTTGAGAGATCCCCATGGAATTGGTCATGCAGACCACAAGTGGAACATACATGCAAAAAAGACATTAATTTGCATGTCTCTAATTTGCAATTCAGCACACGATGTGTTACGGGAAAAACTAGAAAGGCCTAGCATCTTGAATTCTTAAGTATGAAAGTGCTAAATTTCATTAAGAAAATAAATTGACAACATTTTGGGTAAAAAAATACATGGAGTAATGCATTGACTGCACATCAGGACACTCTTCAGTAAATCACACAGGGGTCACAAATAGAAAAAATGGCACTGATGGCTTGAAATGTTTTTGAAAATTGTATAAAAATAGCAGTTTATCACACTGTTCAGAGCCTAGATTTAGCAGAAAAAAAACTTGTAAAATTTTCCTTTTTTTCTAAACCTGTTTTACCTTATTTTACCTTTTTTGGGTTTTAGTTTACACAATCATTTTGCCATCCAAATAGATGAGCCTAATCAACAAAATTGATGTAATTTGGTAATAACGTAAAAATTAAAAATTATTTATGTTAATCATTCATACCCTGAAAACTGGTTTAATTTTGGTGCAGTGATCTTGAAAATATATAGTACCAATTCCAGTGGTATAATTTTAGGCAAATTTTAAAACCTTTTTGATCCACTATTGTTTCAAGTACCTCGTCCTCTTGACACTATTTTTATAAACAAGTAAAATCCTGCAGTTTTGCCATTTCCATTCATTTATATACGTGTAGAGCCTTAATTTACTGGCTTGTACCATTGAGTTATTAATAGCTCCATGCTTGCACGTATGATAACGAACACCTGCGAAATACATTTTCCCAAGATCTGCATCAGAAAATAATTAAGTTACTTAAATCCCTTAGAGCCTCCCGGATGTTTGGAGCCGGTGCTTATACTAGGTTTCTATGGAGCTAATTGCATGAGAGTACTTGACTCTCCTGGATGGGACACCAGTCCATAGCAGGTTAACTCCTCAGTCAAAACTGGTACACATTTTACGGCTGAGTGAAATGTAGCAAATGGGATAAAGTGTCTTGCTCAAGGACACATCACAGCACCCTGGCTGAGAATCGATCCAGTACCTCTTAAATAGGAGACCGGCGCTCTAAACACTGTACTACTGGGCAATTCCATGCTGAAAGGGACATGGGTGAAAAAAAATTCAAATTTTACACAATTTATTCCCAAACTTAGTTGTATAGGACATAGAAGTTTAGTGTAAATGTTTTTTTGTTGGGAAATAACCAGTTTAGGTTTTGTTCAAAATATGGAATGTTAAACATCAACATTTTCTCACTTAAATTGAGAACATTTTCCCACAAAGGCATACAGACTGTGTATACTTTCATTATATTTTCTCCATTCCATTGCTCTTTTGATGTAAAGGCAACATGCTTTAAAATCCAGAACACTAAGATCATTCAACTTGATGCACATCTTAGAAAAAATGGGTTTAAAATGGTGGTGAGTAATCTACGTAACATTAGTCACAAAAATTGTTTAATATAGCAAACATTATACAGTTAATCCAGTGCTGCCCTTTTTAATTCTCCCCCTACTTCAGTGAACCAACGTACCAGGCAAATAAATTTTGTTATTGAAAATTATTCCATCTGCAGGCTTAGATATTGTATTATAATATACATTTCTCTATTTTTATATCATAGGTACCAAATAGAAAAGCTCTCAAATTCGGACTTTGATGCAATCCTTGAGGCGTTTGAGGAGGGCATTGAGCAATCCCCCGCCCGAGTTTGGCAGAGGGTGTATGTCACAGTTTCTGGATGTTGCTTAAAGTAAATCGTTCAAAGCAAATCTCTCCTTAAGAGATTGATGGTAAGGATTAACAGTGAAATATCACTATTGCACTCCCAAAAATTGATCTTGTATGAGAAGAAGTTTTTAAAAGGTAGATTAATCGTTTTGAAGGCAATCAAAGGGATATCCAGAAATATTATTTTAATAGATGATGTTTCTCATTTAAATGTCACTTATCTAGTAATATACAGTATGTTTGTCACTTGTATGTAGAATATATGCAGATATGCCCACCACTAAGTATTCTTATTAAGCAGCATACTTAAGAAGTCCAGCAGCACCTCCAATATGGAATGTTTGATTTGTGGAAGTAATAATATGCATGTTGCTTTGACTAGAGTTATTTGGGGAATGTAGGGCATTAGGCTTAACCCCTAAATGTAAAATTTTCTACCATCTGTGTGGTTACAGTACCATCTACACCTCACCTCACCCCCATTTATACATGCTACTTGATTTTATTGAGCTTTTGACTGCAAAACTAGATATAGCTATTATCTACCTAAGTATTGTACAAAAGGCATGTATTGGAACTGTTCTGATTCATGCTGTGTAAATTCCGTTTCTACAATTTATCAAAATATCCTCCGTACGGCGGGTCTCAGAAAGCTTAATCTTCATGCATGTCAAAAACCACAACCATTTGTGTGGTACTAGCCCTGTCTGAACTTTCCACTCCACTGATGCAGTGAAAGGATCTATTGTTAACCAGCAAGTGCAGCATATTTGCTTGCCTTATTAGTACAGGATGGTGAAGCAGAAAGCTTACTGAGCAACAATAGTTGACTGTTCAAAAGCATTTAGAGCTAAGAGAGAGCATGCATAACTAACTTTAGTTGTAATTGATTCAGTATTTTTGCAGAAATATTTCAGCAAAGAGCCTACAGCCTTTACTCCTCATGTATTCATTTGTAAATTGGGATTTATATTATAGGTTAAGACACAAAAATGTTGAAATGAAGAGAAATGTAGCAGCATGCCACCATTTTTCCATCTTAAAAGTGAAAGATCATAGGTGTAGATTTTTACTCAGATGGAAAAGCATTTAATTCCGAGCACAACAATGGTCACAAATATTCACTATAACACTTTGAACAGGAATTCAGCATGTTCAAAAGTGATTATGCATGTAAAGGAGTACAGCTTAAATTCTTTAATGTAATTATTATTATTTTTTGGCCATATTTCAAAGATCAAAAGGTTCTCAAATTTCATTCTACTGCTAAATCAGTGTCAATTTGGTGTTCACTTTAACCAACTTTTCACACTCAAAATATTTGAAAGAAGGACCAAAAAGTTAACATGAGCAATTTTCTAGTTGTCCCATTCTGAAGTCACAAAACTTTATGCAATTTATGCTAATTAGGTGTCTTAGTTTTAAAATTAGGTAAAATTGATAGAATTAAGCATGTTTTCATGGGAATTCTTGCTGTTTTCATGGTTTTTAGCTATTTATTGGCATTTAGTTATTTTTAAACTATTCAAAGAATATTTCATTGTTGGTTGAAGTGTTTTGGTTAATATTTTTAAATAGGTTTGTTTGTCATGATAATGAATTTCCTAAAATGAGCAACAATTAAGATATGTTTCTTGCATTAAAGAAAATTCTTTCATAAGAGACTATGCCTCAAAATAATTTGAAAATAAGTGTCTTGGGTATGAAAAGGAACATAAACAATAAGTGCCTGAGAGACAGGAAGCATACAAACTGCTTAGCACACATGCTTTTGTAAAGTTAATGCTAGATTACAAATCAGGCTGCAGGCCTGGGAATATTTGGAGGTTCAGGAGGGTAGGGGTTGTGTAGTTTGGGAGGGGGAAGGTGTGAATTATATATTGGAAATTACACAAATTCAAGACTGCCCATTTCAAGAATGGTTTAGGATGAATGCACAGTACGTTGTTAAGTAAATGACTAAAAGAGATAATTGCATCATGTCACAGGGATGCTTTCTAATATTTTAATCTTTTATTGACATTGGCAGGCAGGACCTCTTCTTTCTTTGTGGTTCAATGGACAAACCTAAAAGAGGTGTGTCAGTCATAAAAAGTAGAGCTGTGACCGTTTAGCGTGTACATGCAAATCCTTGTAAACGTTTACTAAATACTTCATTGCGAGTAATCGTTTTTCATAGTCAGTCTTGCCATTGAAAATCAATATGATCATTAATGATTCAAATTACACACACATTCGGCTGACAAAATTCCAATCAATGACTTTTTACAAACTGTAAATCCGATTAGCATAATCCTTTTTAAATGTGAGAATCACAAATGCACAGTAATCACCTATGAATGGGGATATTTTGCACTTTGATTTCGCCAAAATCTGAGTAGGCTAACTTGTGAAATGCACCACGAATGTGCAGCAGTAAACAGTGAATAGGCCAGAATTAATAAGGCTTCAAATCCCACTCAATCAAGGCCCATTTTACAAGCTGTTAAATCGACCAACAAACACACAGTCAAAATACTTAAATCATGACAATCAGTACATTTACATGTAAATATTACCTGATGAGTCAAATAAATTTTGCAATAAAGAAAAAATATTGCAAAATAAACAAACATAAAAAGGTTTTGACAAGAACTGAAATTCTAGGTGCTTTGCAAACATGTCGGCCATTTTTTCGAGAGGACTGATATTTCAGAACTTCCGGGGTGGTGGTGTAGTTTTGAAATGTTTTACCGCGAGGTATCATAGTATGCAAGATTTTCAGTGAAACTTTGTGATGTCGAGTTTAAATGACATTGAAAGGAAGTTATCTGTTCTTTCTAAACTGAATTTTCATCCCCATTTTCCATCAAATTGATGATTTATACTGTAGAAGTAAACTTTTTACAATTTGGAAAGCAAAACTTGAGCGTCTATTTGGGCAATGGAGTCAATAGTTTTGCCATACTGCTTGCGCAATTTTTTTTTACTCGCATTGTAAATTTGGAGCAATTATGGCGTATTTCCAAAAATTACGGTACTAAACGTATGTAAACGATACACGCTTTTTTTTAGTGTTAACGTTAACTCAAATTCCTAAACGTTCAGAGCTTAAATAAAAAGTACTTTCATGTGTTTAGTGAGTTACTGAATGAGTTAGTAACCTTGATCTTTTTCTTTGTCTTAAAATATGTGACACAAGTCCAAAATATTTTGGGGCTTGTAGTAAAAATTGTTGTGAAAATTTAAAACAGGAAAAGATAATTGCATCCTTCAAAAAAACAGGTGATTTTAAATCAGATGCTCCTACCAGCCTCATAACTGCTTATATACATTACATCTCTCAATAAGCTTTATCCCTATGCTAGCTTGGAATAGTTGAGCATGATGTCCTTCTGACAGTTCCAGTTCATGACTTATATACTATGAAATGAATGTGATGTTGAGGATGAAGAATAAAATAAATACAAAAATAAAAACCCAACCTAAATAGAGAGAGATATCGTGTTAATTATTTTTTGAATGATGAAAATATTATATTTAGAAAAATTGTGCAATGGTTTTAAAAATGTAAATTCATTGTCATTTTAGCTGGAAAAGGAAGTTGGGTGTCCAGAGAGGTCTTGTAGCTAGTACCAGAAAAGAATGAATCCGATGAACTGTAAGTAAATTTGTTCAACATCCCATTCTTAGACCTGTAGGGAGTTATGAAAGAAGGTAGTCTCAAAAACTTAAGTATTTGCAGCAGGTTTTTTGTGTATTTAAGTTCATTGAATATTATTAAAGTGGTTGGGTATGTTTTCCAAAATTTTACATTTTAAGAAAATAAAATGCCGACCTGATCAATAGCTCATAAGGTCAAACACAGATATACATAGGCAATTAACAAGGCACTATACCAGTCTTCATGCGCCAATGAATGGTTTACAGTGGCTGTAACGTGGAATGAAAAATAATCTTCTACTACGTCATGGCGTTGAGAGAAGATGGTCTTGCACCCGAGTATTAAACCCTTTTGTCGTGAATCTCTCCAGCAGCATAGTCTGGGAGACTGTTCCGACTTCGACTACAGCGTGGATGAAACTTCTGTTAATGAAATAGGCTCTTGAGATATGTTTAGTGACTGCATGAGTTGGCATAGACAGATTGGACCGGGTTCTTTGTCTGATTTGAAATGGCTGAGGAAGCTTCACCTTCAGTTCTGGAGGACAAAAGCTTGTGTGCATCTTGTTAAGATCAGCTGAGGCGGTGACTTGACGACAATGATGGAGAGTGTGGATGTCAGTCTTGCCTCTTGTTCAGTCACCTCAATGATACGCAGTGCTTAACTCAGGACAAAGTGACCTAGAGTTGTCAGAAGTTTTGATCTTGCAGAATCCGCGTAACATGAGTTTTTGCATTCATCATCAAGAGCATTAATGAAGACAGAGAACAGCATTGAGCTTTAAAGTACCGAGCCGTTAACGGATGTGGTGCTTGAGGACTGACTAGATGAAACCACATTAATTGACCGGTTTGAAAGAACAAGGTTAACAGCTTACTAGAGATACCTTTTCTTTTGAGCTTGCAGCACAGCTAGACCATTGTGCCACACCTTGTCAAATGCATGTCCAGAGCAATAAGGCGCACTTCATGACCTCAGTTCATAGCATTGGCCCAATTTGGTGGGAGAATGTGGTTAGTATGTCAGCTGTGCTATGATGATTTCTGAATCCAAACTGTCATGTAAGATATAGGAGATCTGTTACAGGAACTTCTGATGAAGCTGATCCTGTACCACTGCTTCCATTACCTTGCTGATGTTTTAAAAAGAGATCTGGGGTTGTACATTAATGGATTAGACTATGAGTCCCGCTTATATACTGCAATGATTGAGGCAATTTTCCATTGGCTTTGGAAAACTTCATATGAGAAGCACAACTCGAGTAGGTGACTAAGCATTTGGTACACATTTTCAGGTCTCTGTTAGAGATCTCATCTGGGCCTGTTGTTTTGTCAGGTTGCAGGCTCCTTTAGAGCCTCTTAGTGTCTTTGGCTTTAAAGGTTGCATGGTCTTTAGCAAGTGTGTTGTACGTTCAACTTCTGGAGCTGGTTCATCTGCTGATTGAAGCTAGCATTTCTTTGCAGAAGTCTGGCCAAAAGTTTCAGCCTTGTCTACACATGGTTCTAATCTTTTAGCACTGGTATGTCAGCCCTGGCAATTCTTCTAGAAAGATTGTGAATTGTGTTCCACCATTTGCTGCTGACATTTGTTTGTTTATAGGCTTTTATACCGCGCCATTCCATTAAGACCAGAGCACCTCCAGTTAAATTCTCCGGTTGCCAATGAATCGGCACACATGAACTTTGACTTGACTGGGCCACCATGTTTTCATGCTTCTCTTCTCAGATAGTGTTCAGAGAACCAGGCAGGGTTAACTGTCCTGCCGTTGGAATGACAGCTTAACATCCCCTTTGTGGTTTTTTCCATAAAAAAAATGAAAGTGAAACACGAAAGAAAACCGCCCAAAAATAATAAGATAACAAGAAACGAAATTCTCAGCAAAAAATCTTTGCTCCGCATTGTGAAAATACGGTGTGACTTCCATTGTTGAAAAGTATGCATCAAAATACTGAATATTCATCAATTCTATTTCCAGAACTACAGAACTGTAACAAAACCATGCAGACGCAACTGAGTCAAGCGAATGTGTATCCCAAATTTCAAAACAGGAATTTGTTATCTTTTCTCTTTAATTGTGTGAAAACTTCCTTTTACAGGCTTCTTTGAGGTGCCAAATCAAATCACTAAAATATTTGAATTCTACGCACATACTGCCAAAATAAAATGGCAAACCTTTAAGTGATCATAAATAATGCCTCAGCCCCTTCCCAGGCACCCTTAACAGTTTTGTTTACAAAATTAAGGCCAGCTACTGCTGACTTTAGCCTTACTACTTTAGCATGATCCAGTTAATTATTATTGACACATTTAAAGGGAAATACTAACAGAGGTTTAATGGTCTGCACCCTCCTCATTTTTAGACATTTTGATATTTTTGTCTTCCAAATAGTTAAGTCTAACTTTATCAACTTTAATAAGTGGTAAAACGGCTATTGGCGGGTGGGAGGGCTGGTTTTACGCTATAAGGGGAGGGGGGAGCTCGTTATGGGGGTAAACAGCTATAGGCAGGTGGGAGGGTTGGTTTTTCGTTCACGGGGTAAACAGCTATAGGCAGGTGGGAGGGTTGATTTTCGTTATGGGGGTAAACAGCTATAGGCAGGTGGGAGGGTTGATTTTCGTTATGGGGGGGGTAAACAGCTATAGGCAGGTGGGAGGGTTGGTTTTTCGTTATGAGGGGGTAAACAGCTATTGGTGGGTGGGAGGGTTGGTTTTTGTTATGATCCCACTTCAGCAAGTGGTGAAGGGACAAATTGGGATTGCTACATAAATAAATCTGGGGTGGGGGCATTCTCACTAATGAAAACATAAATTGGTAAATGAACTTGTCCCTCTCCCAATCCCATTTTCTTGATTTGTTTTCTCCGAAAAACGAAGTCTAGGCATGCCCTCATTACCCCTCTCCCGTGCTCAATAAATTTATTCACCATTTTTACACTTCACAAAGTGCTAGATATCTATCCCCCCTCCTGCTTTAGATATAGTATGTCTTTTGAGATGGTTTTACCTGAGTTTTGATAAAAATGTCAATCAAATATTATATTTTTTAATAACCTGCCCCATGGATGATAAGTTTGTAGAAACCTGGCACCAGGTTCTAAAATGGCACTTGTTTTGAAAACAATTCGGTTGTCTGTGAGATTCGTAGCAGATAAAAGAAGAGCAAATTTAGTCCAAAATTGTACACATTTAAGGTACTTTAAAACAGCTAAGGATTTGCTAATACTCTGCATGCAGCTCTAATTATGCATTGTGTTCCAAATATGCGATGACATAAGTAGGGGGATTCCTTGTTACCTGGTTATCAAACCAATACAGTGGTAACTTGTATGCAAATGCAGATTTCCACCTCTCAAGATTCTATAATTTCTCCACAAAATTCAATAATTATAACAGCAAGTGGCAAAGGGGAGGAGGTAGGGGGTTCTATGGTTCTGAACTTGAAAGGACATTTTAGAATATCAGATTATTGAAATTGTGGTAGGGGCATACTCTTTTATAATTTGGATAATTTGATCAATGAGTTCCCCCTCCCCATGACTCCCCAAATTCTCCACAAAAAATAACAGCAATGAGGTGCTGGAGGAGGGGGGAGGGGCAGAAGGAGGGAGGGAGAGGCGGAAGGAGGGAGGGAGAGGCGGGAGGAGGAGAGGGAAGTGGTGGGAGGAGGGGAGGCGGTTATTTTTCATGTGGGATCTTTTCTTTTGCATGTTTGCATGCATGAAAATACATATTAGAATATCAGATAATTCAAATTGGGGTGGGTGCATACTCCTTTAATTGTGCATATTTTGGTTGATAGTCTTCTCCTTTTTTTTTATCATAATTTCTTCTAAAAAGTTAACTACTTCCATATACCCACTGTAGCATCCAAAGTCTGTGCCTGTAAACCCTGCCTGTTAAAATATTTACATAATCTTTAAACAAACTGGGAGATCTTGATAATAACAAGTAGGGCCAGTTTCAAAGAAAACTTGGTTTTGTATAAAAACTTATATTTTATGTTCCAACGAGAGAAAGCTCTGGGCGTGCAGTTTGCAGGAATGCTAGTGGTGAATTGAAAAGTTGCCGATCTGAGTTTTTTTCCATTCAACTATTCAATTTTTCTGTGGTGTTTGCGTATTACTCCATAATCTTCATTTTCATCAACAAATCTTGTTATCAAATGAAACAAAGATGGAAAGAGCAGTTTTCACAAGGATTTGTCTGCCTTTTTTAATAGTCTAGGGGTATTTCATATACATGTCACCCTGACAGAAGGAATTTGGATAAGTTTGGACCATTAATGGGGATTTCACAATTGATATTAATGATGTTTATCATTATTTTTGAAGGATTTAACATTTGATTTACATATAAGAAGTTTTTTGGAGTAAATTCGGAATAAAATCGGCAAAATTGAGTAAGTTGAATATTTTGTTTCAGTTATATTTTAGTGTGCAAGTAAGTACGCAATTGTCAACTGAGACAGAACAGTTTATATAAACAGCGAGCAGCGAGTTGGTCATGGTCAGTTGTATTGTGATATTATTTTGTAACTTGTTTTTAACATGCATTGCAGGCAATGATGTATTTTTTTTAATAATCTGAGTGCTTGACCTTCACAAATCACATCCCGTTACCAAAATAAGATTAATTTAACTGTGCATCATTCTTTGTTCAGTTAGAGCCTGGAGCTATTATTAGCTACATGGTTGGAGCATTACTTACCTCCATGGTTGGAGGAACTTCCAACAAGATGACCCAGCGATATGCTGCACAATATCACGAGGTATTGTTCCCTTTGTTATGCAGGAATGTGTGTTGGTACATTGTGTGATTTACTTAAAAATAAAGTAAACGATGCAGCAAAGAAACAATTTGGCAGACTTGCCCAAAACATATTTTCAACGAAAGACCACCCATTAAATTTAGAAATAACATCCATGTGCAATAAAACAAATTATAATATGGGAAACGCAGCCACCATCCATGTTTTAGAACAACAGTTTTTAAAAATTCTTTTGCATATAAAGCTGCAATTTTGATACATTTTGGTATTTTAGAGCCCTTATTATAACCCTTTTTAACTTACAATTTTGTATTCATTTTCATAACTTTAACCGTTTTATAGTCTCATTTTCTACATTATTTCCTTTTGTTTTTTTTTTTTTGTATTTTATATTATTGTATTTTCCTATTTATAAATTGTACATAGTTTATACTGGAAATGAAATTACAATGACTTCTCTGAACCATGTTTTATGGGTGCGTTTAATCCGCCATGAATAGAAACAAATCCTGCAATTTTGCAAGATTCGGCGGCATGCCAAGTACCAAAGTTGACTCGCCTCCTTAAGGTCTTTGCCCCATAGCTACAGTATGCCACTGCAGCCATCATAAATACAGAGAGCCTAACTTAGAGTCTTAGAAACACTAATAATGTGAGGAGCAAAAAGGTGTCCTCAAAAGGGGTCCTTAAAAATGCTCCTCAAAAGGGGTCCCAAAAAGGGGTCCTAAGATATACAGTAAGTTCTGACACAGGCCTGCACAGTAAAGATGTTCCACAACTGAAATTGCAAATGACCTATTTGAAAGTGTTTTGTTTCTTTCAAAAACTATAAAACAAGTGCAGTGCTAATATCCT
>JAIGNY010000439.1:0-72500 GCA_020152595.1 Chiridota heheva | reverse complement strand
ATATCCATGGCCTTTTTAAGAAGAAAGTTAAAACTGGTTATTTGAACTGGCCCACCAGGATAACGGGAAATTTTTCGGTGGGACTGTTGGTCTATGATTGTTGTAATGATGAAAGTAAAGCACATAAATATAAGTAAAAATAAGTAAAGAAATAAAAAAATAAGTAATTTAAAAAGAATAATTGGAAAAAATAATTTTCAAATCAAAAAGAAAGAAGCTGAAAATGTAAAAGATGACAAACAAATTTGAGTAAATCTCATTTAACCATGGTGGTACAGTGGGTAAATTTCACAGGCACCGTACATTGTAAAAAAATAGGGTAGGTTACCCCAAAAAGTGGGTGCAACCAGGCTGCCACTACTTTTTGGTGTAACCTATCTGTTCCCCACATGGAGAATCATATCCATTTCCTTACATAATGGTGTATTAAACATTTCCTATAAAAGTGGGATTATGTTTGTTTTTTAAAGTGGGATTGATTATCTTTCCTCTCAAAGTGGGGTTATCTTTCTTCTCAAAATGGGGTTATCTTTCCCCTAAAAGTGGGGTTATCTTTCCTCTCACAGTGGGGTTATTTGTCCTCTAAAAGTAGGGTTATCTTTCCTCTCAAAGTGGGGTTATCTTTCCTCTCACAGTGGGGTTATCTTTCCTCTCAAAGTGGAATTATCTTTCCTCTCAAAGTGGAGTCATCGTTCCTCTCAAAGTGGGATTGTGTCTTTCCTCTCATAGTGGGGTTATCTTTCCTCTCACAGTGGGGTTATCTTTCCTCTTACAGTGGGCTTATTGTTCCTCTCAATGTGGGATTATCTTTCCTCTTAAAGTGGAGTCATCGTTCCTCTCAAAGTGGGATTGTGTCTTTCCTCTCATAGTGGGGTTATCTTTCCTCTCACAGTGGGGTTATCTTTCCTCTTACAGTGGGCTTATCGTTCCTCTCAATGTGGGATTATCTTTCCTCTTAAAGTGAGCTTACCTTTCCTCTCAACGTGGGATTAGTTTTCCACTCATGGTGGTTACTTTTCCTCATTTTCAAGGGAATAGATTGGTTACACCATTTATAGGGGAATTCAGAATAAAATCAGGAAAATGTTTCCTCCATTTTAGGGGAATATAGGGGGTTACACCACTTTCTGGTGGCAACAAAGTTGCAACCAAGGAAGTGGTGTAAAGTTCGCACCACTTTTAAAGGTTTATACAAATTGTTTCTTTTAAAAAATGGTGACCCCTGTAGCATATACTACAAAAGAAAAAAATGGAAAAGAAATATTTGTCTGTCATTCCACAAACAATTTATTTTGTTTAAATGCTTTTTACTTTCTCTGGTGTGGTAAAAGGAATATTCCCTCAAATTTTCAAGTTCGTTTATATGATAGAGGAATACTAAAGAAAGAAATTTGTGGAAAACAGCATGTTTATTTATTAGGAGTTACTGCATTTCACCAATGTGTTGAACAGTGACAGATGCAGCAAACTGTGCTGTCATAATTGCTCATCTAGACAATTTCTTATGTATTTCTTCAATTGTTCTTTATTAAGAATATTTGGTCTATCTACAGATGCACAAAGCATGTTCCTTTAAAGTGCATGTCATACTTTATCTTGATAATAATGAATTGTCAAATAAAGACATGACAAATGTCTTGGATCTGTAAGTATGACTTCACACTGTATACTGCACTGGTAACTTCTCAGTACACTGGTGAAATTCTTTGAATTGCAATAACTACTAAACACTTTTGTTCATTAATAGTCCTCAATGATATTAAGATGAACATAAAAAATCACAGGAATATTCTGTTAAGCATTGCTGTATTCATCCTAGCCTGTTATTGTTCATTTTCTGAACATATAGCACATACAATAAAAAACAAATACAAAATTTGTTTACATTGGCACTGTACATCTTGAGTACATCCTGAACAGTTATTCACATTTGTACTGTACATCTTGAGTACATCCTAGACTGCTATTGTTTATTTTGTGAACATATAGACCTGCCATAAATACACTAAATTCACATTTGTGTTGTACATCTTGAGTACATCCTAGACTGCTATTGTTCATTTTGTGAACATAGAGACCTGCCATAAATACACTAAATTCACATTTGTGTTGTACATCTTGTGTACTTCATATGTTATTGTTCATTTTGTAAACATATAGACCTACCATAAATAAATTAATTTCACATTTGTACTGTACATCTTGAGTACATCCTAGACTGCTATTGTTCATTTTGTGAACATAGAGACCTGCCATAAATACACTAAATTCACACTTGTATTGTACATCTTGCGTTAATCTTAGACTGTTATTGTTCATTTTGTGAACATAGAGACCTGCCATAAATAAATAAATTCCACATTTGTACTGTACATCTTGAGTACATCCTAGACTGTTATTTTCACTCTGCGAACATAGAGCTCAACTAATTTCATATTTGTACTGTACATCCTGAGCACATTCTTGACTGTTATTGTTCATTTTGTACACACAGAGCCCAGACAATAAATATACTGATTTTACATTTGTACATCAATTGTTCACTTTGTGAATGTAGAGCCCATACATTAAGAAAAAAACTAATTTTCTTCATCACTTTTAGTGAAGTGAGTATTTTCACTAAAATATAAACCTGCACAGTTGCAACATCTCTTTAGTTTTTTCCACAAAGGAAATCACTTTTTTTGGTGTTTTTAATGTGTCGCTGAGTGAGTCAACAAAAACTTTTGAATAAGGATAAATGTTTCCAACGCTTCCTTCTGATATTCAATATTGCAGACTTAGTATAAGCCAAATATGGCACTGACAGCAGGAACTACGCTTGCAATATTTTGGACTCAAACATCCACACACTGATCAATTGTAGATCATTGGGACACACAAGATGCAGCTGATTGACCCACTTCAAATACAGGCTGGTTAAGTCTTTCCTGTCTTTGTTCTGAACAAAAGAAGAAATTGCACTTTCTAAGGCTTTGCTTATCATACCTAGGCTAGTGGCCCTAATAACTTAGCTTTAAGCAACACAGATTGGTAGCAAATAGAAACATCCCTTTGAAGGCGCACCCGTTCAAAGTTGTTTTAAGAAGGTGCGACTCAGTAACATGAAGAACCTATCTCAACTACCATTGCCCCAAGGCCTATATTTCATAAAATGTTAAACGAAAAGAGTAATCATGCCATTCTGTAACACATTAAGTTTTGATACTTTAAATATTTGTTTCCAAATAAAACAGAAAGAAAGCTTTAATTACTATAAGCTGAAATAAACAGATTAGGGTTATCATGCAAACTGTTATCATACTACAAAGGCCAAACGGGGAAGTAAAGAATGTTCATATAACCACTAAATATTTTTCTATAGGCCACACTTGAAACTTAGTGTTATCCTGCATAGGAAAACCTCTTTTTTATAATATTTTCTAACACTCTCCCACCACTGGCCATAGAACTCACAAAACTTGCAAAATAATTTCCACTAAGATTCATGTTAAAAACATTGAAGATGGATGAAAAGTTGATAAAATCACAAACCTTGATCATTTTCAATCATTTCAAAATTCAAATAGAGAAATTGGAAAACAACTATCAATTTGTGTGAAAAAAGAGAACAAGCCATGAAATGATGAGCTACTGTAACAGTTACTTTTTTGTTGCAATTTCACATGAGTTGGCCACTGTGCCTCCACATTCCACAAAGATTAAAGCTACTTGGTCTAAAACCCATCAGTTCAGTTATTTTCAGGAATTTGATCTGATCAAATTTGCTGCAACATTTTCATGTGTATGATGAAGTATGTTTTTAATATGTAAATGTTTAATATGGCTTTAGTTGACTATAATTTAACTAGATATAGGGTTATTTGGTCTTAAAAACATAACAATTTACTTTAATAGGAGCTGTTGTAATGCATAAATTCTGTGGTTAAATTGTTTGCATTTAACAGCATGCATATAGGAGCTATATTGTGCCATACCTTATACATTATAAATGTGTGTACTTTTGGAATTATAAAAAGGTTTTGTGGTTTTCTAAGAGAGGGCTCAGAGGGCTGTGGAACACTGAAAATAATTTCCGTTAAAGAAGTGTGTTGTGCTATAAAAAAAAAGATTAATAAACATTTAATCCAGGCCATGACAAAAATGTTTATTTTCACTCACCAAATTGAGAATCTTGTTAAAAAATTGAAAATCTTAGTCACCAATCTATACTGACCATTTGCAAGATAATACAATTTCTTCAACAAATTTGAAGAAATTTTAAGAAGGTGCGACTTAGTAACATGAAGAACCCATCTCAACTACTATTGCCCCAAGGCCTATATTTCATAAAATGTTAAACGAAAAGAGTAATCATGCCATTCTGTAACACATTAAGTTTTGATACCCTAAATATTTGTTTTCAAATAAAACAGAAAGAAAGCTTTATTTACTATAAGCTGAAATAAACAGATTAGGGTTATCATGCAAACTGTTATCATACTACAAAGGCCAAACGGGGAAGTAAAGAATGTTCATATAACCACTAAATATTTTTCTATAGGCCACACTTGAAACTTAGTGTTATCCTGCATAGGAAAACCTAATTTTTTATTCTTTCTAACACTCTCCCACCACTGGCCATAGAACTCACAAAACTTGCAAAATAATTTCCACTAAGATTCATGTTAAAAAACATTGAAGATGGATGAAAAGTTGATAAAATCACAAACCTTGATCATTTTCAATCATTTCAAAATTCAAATAGAGAAATTGGAAAACAACTATCAATTTGTGTGAAAAAAGAGAACAAGCCATGAAATGATGAGCTACTGTAACAGTTACTTTTTTGTTGCAATTTCACATGAGTTGGCCACTGTGCCTCCACATTCCACAAAGATTAAAGCTACTTGGTCTAAAACCCATCAGTTCAGTTATTTTCAGGAATTTGATCTGATCAAATTTGCTGCAACATTTTCATGTGTATGATGAAGTATGTTTTTAATATGTAAATGTTTAATATGGCTTTAGTTGACTATAATTTAATTAGATATAGGGTTATTTGGTCTTAAAAACATAACAATTTACTTTAATAGGAGCTGTTGTAATGCATAAATTCTGTGGTTAAATTGTTTGCATTTAACAGCATGCATATGGGAGCTATATTGTGGCGTACCTTATACATTATAAATGTATGTACTTTTGGAATTATAAAAAGGTTTTGTGGTTTTCTAAGAGAGGGCTCAGAGGGCTGTGGAACACTGAAAATAATTTCCGTTAAAGAAGTGTGTTGTGCTATAAAAAAAAAAGATTAATAAACATTTAATCCAGGCCATGACAAAAATGTTTATTTTCACTCACCAAATTGAGAATCTTGTTAAAAAATTGAAAATCTTAGTCACCAATCTATACTGACCATTTGCAAGATAATACAATTTCTTCAACAAATTTGAAGAAATTTTAAGAAGGTGCGACTTAGTAACATGAAGAACCCATCTCAACTACTATTGCCCCAAGGCCTATATTTCATAAAATGTTAAACGAAAAGAGTAATCATGCCATTCTGTAACACATTAAGTTTTGATACCCTAAATATTTGTTTTCAAATAAAACAGAAAGAAAGCTTTATTTACTATAAGCTGAAATAAACAGATTAGGTTATCATGCAAACTGTTATCATACTACAAAGGCCAAACGGGAAGTAAAGAATGTTCATATAACCACTAAATATTTTTCTATAGGCCACACTTGAAACTTAGTGTTATCCTGCATAGGAAAACCTAATTTTTATTCTTTCTAACACTCTCCCACCACTGGCCATAGAACTCACAAAACTTGCAAAATAATTTCCACTAAGATTCATGTTAAAAACATTGAAGATGGATGAAAAGTTGATAAAATCACAAACCTTGATCATTTCAATCATTTCAAAATTCAAATAGAGAAATTGGAAAACAACTATCAATTTGTGTGAAAAAAGAGAACAAGCCATGAAATGATGAGCTACTGTAACAGTTACTTTTTTGTTGCAATTTCACATGAGTTGGCCACTGTGCCTCCACATTCCACAAACATTAAAGCTACTTGGTCTAAAACCCATCAGTTCAGTTATTTTCAGGAATTTGATCTGATCAAATTTGCTGCAACATTTACATGTGTATGATGAAGTATGTTTTTAATATGTAAATGTTTAATATGGCTTTAGTTGACTATAATTTAATTAGATATAGGGTTATTTGGTCTTAAAAACATAACAATTTACTTTAATAGGAGCTGTTGTAATGCATAAATTCTGTGGTTAAATTGTTTGCATTTAACAGCATGCATATGGGAGCTATATTGTGGCGTACCTTATACATTATAAATGTATGTACTTTTGGAATTATAAAAAGGTTTTGTGGTTTTCTAAGAGAGGGCTCAGAGAGCTGTGGAACACTGAAAATAATTTCCTTTAAAGAAGTGTGTTGTGCTGTAAAAAAAAAGGTTAATAAACATTTCATCCAGGCCATGACAAAAATTGTTTATTTTCACTCACCAAATTGAGAATCTTGTTAAAAAATTGAAAATCTTAGTCACCAATCTATACTGACCATTTGCAAGATAATACAATTTCTTCAACAAATTTGATCATGTCCAGATTTGGCATTAATAAAGTTTATATCTGGTAATAAAGTTTGATATGGCCAGATCAAGCCAGATAGAAACATGATATAAAGGAAACTTGATAAAGAACTTTGATTAAAGTCAGTTTGATCTAAACATAAAGTTTGATATGGCCAGATCAAGCCATGTATAAGCTTGATAAAATACTACATTTGATATACAAATAAAGTTTGATCTGTCCAGATCAAGGCAGATATAAAATCAATGAAATGCTACATTTCCTAAACAAATAAAGTTTGACCTGTAAAGATCAAGCCAGATATAAACTTGATTGAATGCTATATTTTATATACAAATAAAAATTGATCTGGCCAGATAAAGTCAGATATAACCCAATAATTAAAGTCTGTTTGATCTACTACGATTTACAAATAAAGTTTGATACGGCCAGATCAAGCCAGATACAAATTTGATTAGATGGTACATTTGATATGGTATACAAATATAGTTTTAATCTGGGATTTATATCTGGCCTAGAACTGGATTTTATATGTGGGCCAGATCTGCAGAAGTTTTGTACCATAACCCATTAAGTTATGACCTTAACCATATTTTGTTAATTTCATTTGATTAAAGTCTTTTAAATCAATTTTGCAAACCAAGAAAGCTTTGTTAATAAGATAAAAGAGTTATAGGGCTTAGGCCTGTACTGTACAGCCAGTGCAATAATTTGAAACCTGTGGTTATTGAATGTCCGATTAGGGCACAGTATATGTACTGTGATATGATTAATATAACGTCATAAATTATTGATTTCTCAAAAGTAACGTCTCCAAATGACCAACAAGTTGAAAACTCTTGTCAAGGTGCCATGTTACTCAACTCAGTTAAGTTTTAAATTGGTTAAAATGAATCGGTGAAACGAAAGTCATTTTTAAGCCGCAGGCTTTTTGGGGGCTCACCATTACTAGGGTAGACGAAATCATGTGAAGTGAACCAACCTGTGAATTAGGCCTAGGGGCCTACACCTAACGCTACAGCTAGCTAGTTTCAATATAGCATAAGGCATTTAGAGAGTATTTTGATTAATGTTAGGCCTATGTTAGAATGTGACAAATACGGTGTGGCAGTCTCGCCGGCGGCTAAGGACAGTTGAAAGCTTACCAAAAAATATAGAAAGGAGAACACTAGTCAGATACGGCAACAACCACTAGACCCTTTTCTTTCTGTCTTTAAAATTCTTGTTATATCTGTGGATAGTGGCAGTAGTTACATTGACTTAGTGTTTTGCTACACTACAGCAGTACGGAGCTCTAGAGATATATATATGTGCATTGCATTGGCGTTGGCATGGCATGTAACAAGGACACTTTTGATTGGTTATCAAGAGGGCTTTCCCACATACAATGAAACGATTGGTTGTAACTTTACCTCTTGTTCTGAGGAAACCCGTTCTTTGGAAGTTCGCACTAATACTTGGTGTAAGTTATAGGTTTCCTCACATGGGGAAATCTGGTTACCTCACTTCATGGGTAAAACGTTTCCCTCTTTTTTTACAGTGTACAAAAAGGGGTTCGGAGGACCATGCTACTCTTGAGTTATGTAATAAATGCAGAGTAATGTAATATTCACTGTGTTATAATTTTGTCCCATGTTTTGTAACAACGTTGTGTTATGTAATAAAAACTGCCGCATTGTGTAACAAACCCATTCACCTTGTTTTGCAATAAAACTTTCCATGTTATGTAATACTGAAATTTTTAAACGCCAAGCGTAATAAAGAATTTACATGTTATATAATAACATGATAACCTGTCTTTATACAAGTTCAGACTTGAATTTTGACGTCTTTGCATCTCCTCGACCATTATTTCTCCCCATCTCGGCGATAGATGGAGCAGAGCCTTAAATCTACCCCCTTCCCCCTCCCCAACAGGGGTCAACCTTTAAAAAAGATGTACATCCTAAATCCATGCCGTCTCAAGCATTTCAAGGCATTTTTTCCCAAAACTATAGACATTATTTCACCAAAAGTGAGGGAACATGTTCCCTGTCCCACCATGAATTACAGCCTTGATCGAAGGACTGGAGAAGAGCAATTAAATATTCATGATAGCAGTTTGATTCCCCTTGATGAAAAGTAATCTCCTGATTTCTGGCCAAAACAGAGAAAGGGAAGTTCGCACTTTCATTGGTACATATTTAATTACACATCTTCTTAAATACTGTAAATCTGCAATAAATTATGCGCATACGCAGCAGCAAGAGAAATGACACAGACAAGAACATTTTGTTTTCCCAATCGCAGTTTTCAACATATTTACAGGTAAGATAAGACTTACATCTATCTCGTTGTTTAATAATATAATTGTATCAAATTATAAAATGACCATATAATTATATCAAAAATACAAATCTTGGACAAAACTGGTTGAAACATGTACTGCAAAATATGTGATGCTTTTCATGAACCTACTTTTCTATTGTGATCCACACATAGAAATCATAAATGCTGGAAATGTTTGCTATTGCTTCTTCAATCCCTCTTCTTCCAATTGTAATCAAGATTTCAAAATTTTAAGAACATTGTTATAATTTCATTGATGCCACCAGTATCTTCCTCCCCTACCTCACTATCTCAACCATCCTCCCCTACCCCTCCTCATTTCATGTTGACCGTTGTTAATGTTTTTTTGTCTTCTGGAAATGACATCAAAACATAAAGAAATCCAACATTGAAAAAAGAGACAGGGGAGGGGGGGGGTAGAGAGTTACACTTCCAGATAAAATATTAAAGAAACATTATACAATTACATATGTAGATCTCATAACGCTGAATTGCTCCAACAGTTTTGTCCAAGATTGTAGATGAGTTCAGCCCTGATCTTTTCACTTCTACACCACTGCCAGCCACAATAACCTACGTTCTTGTTTTCTACTATCTATGATATTAACATCCACTTTTAGTTAAAGAGTAGCTACAACATCCATCTCAAAATCTCTGGCCTCAAACATATGACCCTTTACACACGCCACTAAACTTCACTAGTGTGCCGCCATCATAATCTGCCTCAGCATATATGAATATATGTTGAGCTACTACATCATTGATGTTCTGGTTTCTAAAGTTCCACTTTCGGTTTCATGGCTGGTAATCGCAAATATCACACCGAAACATAGGCTAGAGATGTTACTACATGGATTACTGTGGGAGCTGTTTATTAGATGTGCTTTTGATTTCCGTGGATGGATGCACTGGCAGAAGTATGGAAAGGCAGTGTAGTCTGCTTTGAATGTTTGGAAAATGGGATAAAAACTGACAAAATACATTATTTCAAAAGGTTTATTTATTTTGTAAGTGGGCGACTCAATTGTCTCCCCTTGCCTCAATCCGCCAGTGAGTGTAAGTCGTGAAGTGGCAGATCACAACTAGATACCCTATACCAGCTGTGCAGCAGGAGTGACTGACGAGTCATGATGTCATGTGGGATATGATACCTATCGGGTTCATCACAGTCAGTGATAACCAAACCAGTTCCCCACAGGATCAAGCGTGATTGGACGTTTGCATGCATGTTCAGGTAGATGTATGTCTGTAATATAAGCTTGTTAACACGATATCTCAAGATTAAGAATGGTGTAGTGGAATTATGTCATATGTGGCATATTTATGTGTTGTAGTCTGTATATGATCCCAATTGATTTTGGTGCTGATGTCATGAATATTGATTAGTAGGCGGGCTTAAAGTGAGCTTCTGTTAAGAAGCTTCTTAAGATGATATGTCAAGAACGGTATAGTGGAATTATGTTATACTTGTCTTGTGAATGTGTTGTGGTCTGTAGACGATTGCTTTATTTTTGGTGTCGATGTCATAGATATTAATTTGTAGGTGGGTTTAAATGTAAAATTGTGTCAAGAGGTTTGTTTATACAATATCTCAAGAACTGTGGAGTGAAAATATTTGGTGATCATGTCATGATTATAATTTAGTACACAGGGCTAGATGTAAATTCTATAAACTGTTTCTTTATCCCCAACCATATATGTGAATTTGTTCAAAATTTGGTATATTAATTCCTTTATGGCCTTTTGTTATGCCCTGTTTATGATCCTACATCCCATATTTGTATAATTATAGCACAAAACATCACTTAACTATTTCATCTATCCAACATGTCCAATTGACATCCTAACAAGTTAATCTATCATTTGTTCAAGTACCTAAATTAATGTAATGTTAGTTTTAACTATCATTGTTTATTAGCTGGAATCTAATCTTCAAACAAAGCAGTGAGTTGTCTCACTAAATTACAAACTCCCTGGACAAAGTAACATCAAATTCTTCACGTTAAGTCAACCATTGGTACAGCAGATCATGCTCAGGCACTGTGTGAGGAAACAATAATGTGCTGTTTCTGTCTTACCTTTGACAGTTTGAAAGATAAGATGGTTGGCCAATGGTCAGATTAGTTAGACAAAATCAAACCACATGGTAACCTGCCTGCCTGAGGGAGGTGAAAAGTGATGTGGATATTTTTTGTAGGAATACTACCAGGTGAATGAAATTTTACGTTGTCTAAAATTGAAGTTTTAATGCACTAAAGTTTGATTTATCATTGCAGGAAGTGTCTTCTTGTTTGTTTGAAGGATTAATGAACTACTGTGTTAAATGCATTGGATCATGATTAGTTTAGAAATATTAGTTTTCCAATTTTTCTCAAAGTTACTTCAAAAGGTTCTTGTTTAGTTCTCTCCTGACAAACCAATGATTGTATAAGTCACAAGATATTTCTGTAAAATACACAAAGAATATGGAATATATATGCCACCCTTGAAACTACAACCATATTGGTCATTAGTGTTAAATAGGCTGCATAAGAAAATTGTCCAATTTTGTTGAGTTTTGATTCTTATTTCAACTCTTGCATCCCTGGTCATGAAACTTAAAAATTGAAAGGGAAATTTTTTAGCAATTCATTCCTTGCAAAAATGTTGAAAAACGTTCCTCCTTAGGTGCAAAATAGGGGAACTTAATGAAGCTATCCGGAAAGCCATGTTAGACTTAAAACAGCTGTTTGTTTGGGGAACTTAATGAAGCTATCTCGAAAGCCATGTTAGACTTAAAACAGCTGTTTGTTTGCAGCCTCTATTAAATTAATTGAGATAACTGATTAATAAATAACTAAGTAATATTCAATATACTTTTGAAAGGTTATTTCACCCCAAATTTAAATTTCTTCATGATCAGATGTTAATATAGTGTGATGACTGGAATTTCTTCTTTTTTTTTCACCTCAAAAAGTGTCTCAAATATTTTCTGATTTTACACCCACAGACTGACAGAAGAAAGTTTTGGAATATTTCTTGTTATGGATTTTATCTTGCAATTTTCATGACCATGAATGTCAGATCTTGAAAAAGTGATAAATTCATAACAACTGTATGAGTCCATTTGCATCATACTCATATGTTAATATTGTCAGTTATTGTGTACATGCTTATGTTATCCACAGGTTATATCACTGCATCGGCGTGCGTTAATGTGAAAACAATTGTAAACTGTATGTGGTACACAGATCAGTTATGGCAGTCCAGGAGAGGTCATAAAATAAGGAACCAAACATTTCCTCAAATTAGGAACTTTTTGTGACATGGACAACGCCATTTTGTGATAGATCCCATAATGCTTTGCTATACTAACGTTAAAAGCCTTATGTAGTGTTATAATTTTCAAATTTGAAATACCTCTGCGAAAAATTTCTTTGCCCAGCGAAACTTATAACTCAAGTGATAACATTCATTGCTTTCATGGCTAATTATTATCCACTCCGTTTTTTGTTTTATATTTTCACCACCGTGACGCCGTTATTGAAATATGAGGAAAATTCAGGAAAAAGCTAGGCTTTTTGGCGACAAACAGTCATTTTAAAAATTCAAATATTTGTAGCATTATAATTTTGTTGTTGAGATTGCAGATTCTAAGGAATAAAATTACAAATCGCAGTATCTTACAATCTATATTTTACACTTCATTTTTCTGTACATTTTTATCACAAAATATAAACAACACGGCTGCAGGACGTCTATTAGCTCAGGTATTTTACAAGTTCCTTAAATTAGGACCTCTCCCGGACTGTATGGTCCATGACCTATTGTTTTGATAGTCATGTCATGTAGGTGGTGACCTACAGGTCATGGTCACCACCTTGTCCCACATGCCATATCCCCAGGGGTGTATGTAAGTCAGACAACTGAAAATTTTTGCACAGGTGGATTCCCTATAGTTGCCCATCAGTTGCCAGTGTTGGGGTTTTAATAAACTTACTTTTGAAGATTAAATCCATATCTGTCTTTTATTGCCAATGATCTGTATGAGCTGTATGTTCCCTTTGAGCTTTGTTGATGATCGCTTCAATTCAAATCTTTTTTAGGAGTTATGAAATTGATATTGACCAAATCTGTAGTTATCAAATGATTCAATTAGGTGATCTCTTTCTGGGACCGCCTTTCCTTCCCCAAAATCCCTAGCAAACCGAATTATAATCAATTATCAATCCATGCTTTAATGTATAAAATCCAGCTTCAATAATAGATGTGTTGTTCTCTGACATCATCACTTAATCTTAAGAAAATAGCTGGCATTTCATTACTTTGAAAAAAGGGGATGTAATGTGTAGAGAGAAATTATATTATCTGGAATTTCCAATGTATATGAAAAAGTAAGATCAACATAAATATATTGTTACACATCCCAAAATATGCAGACCACATGGCTGCTAAAATGCTGGACAAAACTGCAAAGACACTTTTACTCATTTTCCTTTATTTACAAAAAGGTTTTTTGTAAGCTTACTCTGACAGTCTGACTTCCACCTCCAATTTCAAAGTTGTTCCAAGAAGGGAAATGATCTTTTACAAAGAAATGATAATCTCTTTGGCAGTGCAAGATTTGCAAATAGTTTGTTATATACATTGAATAGGAGTCTGGTCTCAACAAATATTGTATTATATTGTAGATAAAATTAGGTGATCTTAGTCATATCCACAAAATCCACAAATTGGAATTCAAATTCAAACCCCACAAAAATATACAAAAAACTGCTTGGAGTTATATTTGAAGATGTTTCCATGGTAAGTCAAACAGATTAAACATATACAGTACTGTATTTAAATTCACCCAAATTTCTAACCTAAAATTCCTGAGTGTATAAACATGGTAATGATCTGCCTAGCAACTAGCTCATCTCCTATAGCACCAATGATCTGCCTAGCAGCTAGCCCATCTCTACCAATGATCTCCTATAGCATCTGCCTAGCAGCTAGCCCCCATCTCCTATAGCACCAATGATCTGCCTAGCAGCTAGCCCATCTCCTATAGTACCAATGATCTGCCTAGCAGCTAGCCCATCTCCTATAGCACCTACCTTTAATAATGGCCAAGTTCAGAGTGTATGTTGAGAATTTTGTATTACAGCTGACCTTAAAAATTTATATCGAGTTGATCGAAAATATTTCGATAATCAATAATATAAAAAAATGGATCCTATTTTCAACTTGGCTTGTTGTTTTGTTATCTACAGTGTTTTACAATGGGGATGGTATCCATGTTCCTGCACCTATACTAGGTGGACCATCTGCATGAAGTGAGTGGGTAAGTTGATCTCTTTCATTGTCTTTTCCATTTAATATAAAATACTCAAATTTGCACACTTGAACACACCACCATAACCTTACAGTATGAAGATATTTACTATTTACTATTATTTGTATAATTGCTAGCTCGACTAAAATAATGGAGTTATTATATTACCTCGGGGCTTTGGTGTGAGCGTCGGCCTCTGGTTAAAGTTTTTTGGAGGAGTGTCTTTGCTTAGTTCAAGTTTGTGATTAATATTTTTTATATTTTTGAGAAGTTTGTTTGTTGTGATAGTGACATTCTTGACATGAATATCAATACAAATGTTTGTGTCTTCTATTAAAAAAAGTCAAATAGTAGAACCTCTTGCCTCAAAAGAATTCGAAATGAAGTTTCTTCGACATTACAAGAAATATAAACAATAAGTGCTGGCTTGAACAGATAGAGGAAGCATAAAAGACTGATTTTGTAGACAGCCCTATATTTAAATATATTAATATATATATATATATATATTATATATATATATATATATATATATATATATATATATATATATATATATATATATATATATATATATATATATATATATATATATATATATATATATATATATATATATATATATATATATATATATATATATATATATATATATATATATATATATATATATATATATATATATATATATATATATATATATATATATATATATATATATATATATATATATATATATATATATATATATATATATATATATATATATATATATATATATATATATATATAATATATATATATATATATATATAATATATATATAATATATATATATATATATATATATATATATATATATATATATATATATATATATATATATATATATATATATATATATATATATATATATATATATATATATATATATATATATATATATATATATATATATATATATATATATATATATATATATATATATATATATATATATATATATATATATATATATATATATATATATATATATATATATATATATATATATATATATATATATATATATATATATATATATATATATATATATATATATATATATATATATATATAATATATAATATATATATATATATATATATATATATATATATATATATATATATATATATATATATATATATATATATAATATAAATATATATATATATATATATATATATATATATATATATATATATAATATATATATATATATATATATATATATATATATATATATATATATATATATATATATATATATATATACATATATGTATATATATATATATATATAATATGATATGTATAAAATATATATATTTATATATGTGTATAGATATATATAGGTAGAGGTATTTTAGTTATACAGAGTGATTTCATGTTTTCTTGTTGGGTGAGATAGTAGTAATGTTGAGTTTTTTTTTTTATATCTGTGACAACTCCATGATATTTTGAGACATAGTAAAATGGTGTAGAAATCTAAAACAAAGGAAAAGAAAAGTGCATCATTCAGAGCTTAAGTGGACCTGCGTGAGTTCCAGAGATACATTATGGGGACCTGATGCATTACGGGGCCCTGAGTCAGGTCCCCATAATGTTTTCAATGTTTATGTATGGAGATAATGTATGTATGTAAGGAAAACTGGAGATAATGGTAAAAACATGTTTCAGAAGGAAAACTGGTTCAAGCTTTCTGTGTCTATCACACAAGGGGATAGATGATGCAGTTGTTTGTTGTCGCCATCGTTTGAAGTCCCGATAATGATGCGTATATCAGTTTTTAGGATAGTGATGCATACAGCTCTAAATGTCAATAACTCTGTATGCCATTATATAAAATAACTTTTGAAGGGAATATGTCTTTATGAGTCATGGGTCCATTCTCAGCACAGTTCAGTACTTTATGCAACCATGGCCAAAGTGGGACCACTCACTCATATTGGCCCTAAGACACTTGGGACTGGGATGGGTATTAAAAACACTTGAGTTGATCAAGACATATTTGTGACTTGGGGTGGACCCAATGTTCACCTTAATTTAAATTTATCTTATATTACTTGGTCCTTTTGTTATTAAGTTGGGCCCAATCATGGTCCATGATGTTAATTTCAGTGAAGGTCCAAATCAAACCAGCAATTTTTATTATATTTTTTTATTGTCATCGGTAATAAACTACATTAAATAGTAAAATCTTAGGGTCATTTCCCCGCCACTCCCACCTCCTCCTGTTCCCCACCCCCCTATCTGTAATTGGAACCATTGATTTCCATTGCTTATATGGTAATTTTAGCTATGTGATCAAACAACTGACTGACCCAAGTTTTCGGTTCAATTGATTTGAGGTGCGTGTTAAGTTAAGCATTTACTCAAGACAGCATGCACCCCAGCCCTCTCCCACACCCCCATATTGTTATGTGGTTAAGGATGTGACTGACTCCTTTCAGCTCAATTGATATAAGTTAGGTGTTTCTCTCGTTAAGTATGGACTTCAAACAGCATGTTCTCCAGCTCCCACCCCCCTCCCCGCCCCTCCCCCCCTCCCCTCCCCCTCCCCCTCCCCTCCCCCTCCCCCACCCCAATTTTCCATGCAATTCAAGATGGAACTAACTCATTTTCGGTTGAATATGGTATGAGTATGTTGTTTGTTTAAACATGAACTCTAGACAGCGTGTGCCACCAGCTCCCTCCCCCCCCCCCCCTCCCCCGCTATGTGATGTGACCAACTCTGGTCACGTCTGGTGTTTCGTTAAGTATGGACTCCAGACAGTATGAGTTTCCAGCTCCCCCACTCCCATTTTGCTATGTGATTAAAGATGTCACTGACTCATGTTCGGTTCAGTGGTTTTGCGTTGGGTGTTTGGCTAAGAACGAAGTCCAGACAGCATGTGCCCCAGTACCTCCCACCCCCTCCCTTCCACCACCATTTTCTATGCAATTCAAGATGGAAGATGGGACTGACTCACTTTTGGTTCAAAATGGTATGAGACAGTCGTTTGGTTAAAAATAGACTCTAGACAGCATGTGCCCCCAGCCCCCCCCCACCTTAACACACACACATCCATGTTGCTATGTGATCAAAGATGTGAGACTCATTTTGGTTCCATTGGTAGAGTTTAGTTAAGCATGGTCTCCATGGTTAAGCATGGACTTCAGAGAGCATGTTTCCCAGCCCCCATTCCCCCTCCCATGTTACTATATAATCAAAGATGTGACAGACTTATTTTTCTTCACTTGGTTGAGTCGGGGTGTGGTTAAGCATGGGATCTAGACAGCATGTTCCCCAGCCCCCCCCCCCCCCGCCTTCCCACCATCCCCCCCCCACACACACACCCATGTTTAGTGGTCAGAGATGCCACCAACTAAATTGGTTGATTCAGTGCTTGGATTAGGCATGGACTTAAGACTAGCTTGTTCGCCCAGCCCCTGCCCCCGTCCCGCCCCCACAAAACCCCATGTAGCTATGCGATCAAAGATGTGACCGGCTCATTTTGGTTCAATTGGTGGAGTTGGGGGTTTAGTTAAGCATGGTCTCCATGGTTAAGCATGGACTCCAGAGAGCATGTTTCCCAGCCCCCATTCCCCACCCCATGTTACTATATAATCAAAGATGTGACAGACTTATTTTTCTTCACTTGGTTGAGTCGGGGTGTGGTTAAGCATGGGATCTAGACAGCATGTTCCCCCATCCCCACCCCCCTCCCCACCATCCTCCCACACACACACCCATGTTTAGTGATCAGAGATGCCACCAACTAAATTGGTTGATTCAATGGTTGGGTTAGTCATGGACTTAAGACTAGCTTGTTCGCCCAACCCCACCCCCTTCCCCCCCCACACCCCTATGTTGTTGTGTGATCAAAGATGTGAGCGACTCATTTTAGTTCAGTTGGTTGAGTCGGGATTTGGTTAAGCATGGGCTGCAGACAGCATGTTCCCCCCCCCTCACCTCCCTACACCCCCCAATGTTGCTCTGTGATCGAAGATGTGACTGATTCATTTTGGTTTAATTGGTTGAGTCAGGGGTTTGGTTAAGCATGGGATCCAGACAGCTTGTTCCCTCAGCCCCTTCCCCCACACACCCCCATGTTAATATGTGATCAAAGATGTGACCAATCATTTTGGTTCAATTTGTTGAGTCGGGAGTTTGGTTAAGCATTGACTTAAGACAACATGTTCCCAGCCACCCCACCCCCCACCCACACATCCCATGTTACTATGTGATCAAAGATGTGAATTACTCATTATTGGTTGAAAATGGTATGAGCTGGGTGTTTGGTTAAATATTGACTCCAGGCAGCATGTTCCTCAACCAGACCCCCCTTCCACTCCCATATTGCTATGCGATCAAAGATGCGACCGACTCATTTTCAGTTCAGATTGGTATGAAACGGTGATTGATTAATTTTCGTGAGTGGGTACCATTACCATACTTATGTCAAGAAATTAATTTCACACCATATTACACTTGTATCTCGCCGAACATGACAGCTAATTCAATGCTGTTAGAATGTCATCCTGTGTGAAAACATAACCAGACTACTTCATTTAAATTATTTTCTCTCACGGCAATATACGCACTATTGATGTCTTGTGATTTCAAAGATATGATAATATCACTCAAGTCTTTTGCAATTAAAATTTGACAATTAAGCCTCAAGTGCTATTTTCATTGAGTCCCTCTCCAAAGGATACATTGTTTCCACCTTTTAACAACTATTTCTATGTTGTCTATTCAGCCTTCACCTCATAACTACCTATTTTGAGACATGTTTGTTGTTTTAAGGGTAATAACTAGACCACAAAAAGCTTGTGGTCTTATGCTTGTGTAGCCTACATGGTGATTGTGGAGAAACCACCTGCAGCCACAGTAGTCTTGTTTCTTTTCAAATGCAACATCCACAATTGAAAAGTCATTGATAAATTTGTTCTGCAAGAGTGTAGGGAAACTTTTTATTTTTAGTTTGTATTTATGTTTATGCTTGTTATGTTATGTTATGGGTTTTTTATTTTGTTATATTGAGTAAATGTTAACTTCTACTGTGAAACACTTCAAAGCCTGTTGGTGGTGGGTGTATTAAGACGAATTTGTCTGATAAAAATTTGCATTTGCCAGACTTATTTTAAAATGATATACAATCACACAATTTAGAACAATCAGGCAATCTTTCTGATTTTTTTAGATATTGGTGACCTGGCTGGAAATGATCACCTGTAATTTTCAGACTGATAAAAGTTTTGACATTTATAAGGGGAGAGAAAGGAGTGGGTACGGTGAAATTCTCCCCTAAAGCTACACTGCTGTTGTAGCTTTGGGGAGATTTCAGACAAAAAGAACCCCTAAAATCATGTTGCCTTCCCCCCCCCCCCCTCCCTCTCCTCCATATTCAAACATCTTCCACCCCTTGGTTTAGTGGGATTCTGCAATTTGTTTTTCTCATGAAAAATTCATACTGTGCCCATTTTTTAAATTTCGGAAAATTATTACCTTTATTATTAAGAATGTTTGATTGATTTCAGGAAAATTTCTTTTAGTTTTGGGAAATTTCCTTGTTTTTTTTTGGATCATTTTTCTCCAAGTTTCGAGAAACTATCTTCAATTTTTAGGAAGTTTTTCCTTCAGTTTTACCAAAAATTTCCAATGATTTGACCAAATCTGCTAAACAGGAAATCTTCAATTTTCTGGAAAATTCATTTTTTGGCAATTTTCTTCGATTTCAGGCAAATTTCTTCAATTTTTGTGAAATGTCTTTTTTTCGGGATAGTTTTCTCAACTTTCAAAAAAGCTTTACATGAACTTAGATAAATTATAACTGAACTTAGTTTAGCTTACCTGAATATTCTACATTTCCCTAAGGTATGCATTTTCATATATCTAAGCACGGAGTTGCCATTCTAAATGGCATATCCCTGATCTATGCTTAATAGGCCTATAAACAACTTCTTCTTCCTTCCAAGATTCTACTTTCATGATTACACTATATTAATCTCTATTCCAACTCCCTGATCCAAGTGTTTGGAATATTTTTGGTATTATTTCTAAACATAATCATGCAAGTGATTTACAATCATTTAAGAATCATTTGAGACTAAGGTAATCTTGTATTCCTCAAAAGAGGTCAACCACAGATGGTTCTGGGTTATTGAGAGGCAACGATGCATGGCTCTCTTGGGACATTGATCTCCCTTTAAAAGCTGTCTGATTTTTGATTTGACTTTTGAGAAAGTGTGCAACAGGTGAATGAATGATAACAATTTGCAAGTCCATGAAATAACATGTCATGTCTGATTTACCCAGTGTTTTTGAGTGCTTGTATCAAAACTTCAACAAATCTCTCTGCAGCTCTAGTTGAGGCTTAGTGGTATAATGAGTTCGGATATGCTTAATTTGATTATTTTGGTTGAATTCTGACAATTCTTTTGAAATGAATTGTGGACCATTGTTAGAAACTAGAACATCAATGATGTAGTAGCTCAACATATATTTTGGGGTGTTTACAAACCTGTTTTTATTAGTGGGTGGTTGATTTGAGTAGGTCGGGGTTGATATATAAAAAATACTTGATTGATGTTTATTTTTTTGGAAAAACAAGCAGCTTTAATATTGTTGTGATGCTAGAACATGGGCAAAATCGATTTGATTCTAGACCCGAACAATGACACCTTTGTTATGGGGCCCAAAGCGCCAGGGCCAGGTGTCAAATGGAACTCTAGGCTTGGGGAAGGGAACAGGAATCAACTTCAAGGGCCCTTTGTGGGGCACTTTTCATTGTGAAAAAGGGGAACTCTTGTCAGTTTCGAAATTGTGCAGGAAGCGTACTCACCTGCCCATGGTTCCTGCAGATATGGTTTGAGCATAGGCGGTATTTTTGGGAGCAAGGGGCACTTCCCCTCCCTTACTTTTTGTCCAAAACGGATGTATCTTAGCATAATTTTTCATCAAATAGATACAAAATTCTGCATACAAATTGGTTTTCAGTACAACAGGACATGTTTTTGGTCATAATCATACAAAATCTAATGATTGCCGAGGGGCGATATGAGAAAATTTCTGTTCTATTTTCTAGGAAACTGGTTGCCTACAATCAATATTTTAGCTTTTAATAAATCAGTAACTAACAATATCTTAGGAAATTTAAGCTTTAAAAAAAACTTTTTGGGAAATGGTCAATATAAGTTTTATCATCCATTCTGAAACTAGCCTGCATTTTGCTCAAACTGATCGATATCATGACACTTGGACCCTTTTTTTAAATATCATTTTTAGAATATGTAATAGATCTTAAAATTATTTAATGGAATGTTGTAACGTAGGTCATTCTCATTAAATAGATACAAAATTCTGCATACAAATTAGTTTTGAGTACAACAGGACATGTTTTTGGTCATAATTAAGCAAAATCTGATGATTGCCGAGGGGCGATATGAGAGAATTTCTGTTCTTTTTTCTAGGAAACTGGTTGCTTACAATCAATATTTCAGCTTTTAATCAATCAATAACTAACAATATCTTAGGAAATTTCATCTATGAAAAAACTTTTTGGAAAAGCGTCAATATAAACTTTATCCATTCTGAAACTAGCCTGAATTCGATTTTGTTCAAACTGATCGATATCATGACATTTGGACCCTTTTTGACTGTCATCTCTAGAATATGTAATGGATCTTAAAATTATTTGATGGAATGTTGTAACGTAGGTCATTCTCATCAAATAAATACAAAATTATGCATACAAATTGGTTTTGAGTACAACAGGACATGTTTTTGGTCATAATTAAGCAAAATCTGATGATTGCAGAGGGGCGATATGAGAGAATTTCTGTTCTATTTTCTAGGAAACTGGTTGCTTCCAATCAATATTTCAGCTTTGGATAAGTCAATAACTAGCAATATCTTAGGAAATTTCATCTATGAAAAAAACTCATTGGGAAGGCGTCAATATAAGTTTTATCCATTCTGAAACTAGCCTGAATTTGCTCAAACTGATCGATATCATGACACTTGGACCCTTTTTTGACTATCATCTTTAAATATGTAATGGATCTTAAAATTAATTCATGGAATGTTGTAACGTAGGTCATTGTCATCAAATAAATACAAAATTCTGCATACAAATTGGTTTTGAGTTCAACAGGACATGTTTTTGCTCATAATTAAGCAAAATCTGATGATTACGAGGGGCGATATGAGAGAATTCCTGTTCTATTTTCTAGGAAACTGGTTGCTTCAATCAATATTTCAGCTTTGGATAAGTCAATAACTAGCAATATCTTAGAAAATTTCATCTATGAAAAAAACTCTTTGGGAAGGCCTCAATATAAGTTTTATCCATTTTGAAACTAGCCTGAATTTGCTCAAACTGATCGATATCATGACACTTGGACCCTTTTTTGACTGTCATATCTAGAATATGTAATGGATCTTAAAATTATTTCATTGAATGTTGTAACGTAGGTCATTGTCATCAAATAAATACAAAATTCTGCATACAAATTGGTTTTCAGTCCAACAGGACATGTTTTTGGTCAAAATTAAGCAAAATCTGATGACTGCCGAGGGGCGATATGAGAGAATTTCTGTTCTATTTTCTAGGAAACTGGTTGCTTCCAATCAATATTTCAGCTTTGAATAAATCAATAACTAACAATATCTTAGAAAATTTAATCTATGAAAAAAACTCTTTGGGAAAGGATCAATATAAGTTTTATCCATTCTGAAACAGCCTGCATTTGCTCAAACTGATCGATATCATGACACTTGGACCCTTTTTTTACTATCATCTTTAAATATGTAATGGATCTTAAAATTATTTCATGGAATGTTGTAACGTAGGTCATTGTCATCAAATAAATACAAAATTCTGCATAAAATTGGTTTTCAGTCAACAGGACATGTTTTTGGTCAAAATTAAGCAAAATCTGATGACTGCCGAGGGGCGATATGAGAGAATTTCTGTTCTATTTTTTAGGAAACTGGTTGCTTCAATCAATATTTCAGCTTTGAATAAATCAATAACTAACAATATCTTAGAAATTTCATCTATGAAAAAAACTCTTTGGGAAAGGATCAATATAAGTTTTATCCATTCTGAAACAGCCTGCATTTGCTCAAACTGATCGATATCATGACACTTGGACCCTTTTTTTAAATATCATTTTTAGAATATGTAATGGATCTTAAAATTATTTCATGGAATGTTGTAACGTAGGTCATTGTCATCAAATAAATACAAAATTATGCATACAAATTGGTTTTGAGTACAACAGGACATGTTTTTGGTCATAATTAAGCAAAATCTGATGATTGCCGAGGGGCAATATGAGAGAATTCCTGTTCTATTTTCTAGGAAACTGGTTGCTTTCAATCAATATTTCAGCTTTGGATAAGTCAATAACTAGCAATATCTTAGGAAATTTCATCTATGAAAAAAAACTCTTTGGGAAGGCCTCAATATAAGTTTTATCTATTCTGAAACTAGCCTGCATTTGCTCAAACTGATCGATATCATGACCCTTGGACCCTTTTTTGACTGTCATATCTAGAATATGTAATGGATCTTAAAATTATTTCATTGAATGTTGTAACGTAGGTCATTGTCATCAAATAAATACAAAATTCTGCATAAAAATTGGTTTTCAGTCCAACAGGACATGTTTTTGGTCAAAATTAAGCAAAATCTGATGACTGCTGAGGGGCGATATATGAGAGAATTTCTGTTCTATTTTCTAAAAACTGGTTGCTTCAATCAATATTTCAGCTTTGAATAAATCAATAACTAACAATATCTTAGAAAATTTAATCTATGAAAAAAACTCTTTGGGAAAGGATCAATATAAGTTTTATCCATTCTGAAACAGCCTGCATTTGCTCAAACTGATCGATATCATGACACTTGGACCCTTTTTGACTATCATCTTTAAATATGTAATGGATCTTAAAATTATTTCATGGAATGTTGTAACGTAGGTCATTCTCATCAAATAAATACAAAATTCTGCATACAAATTGGTTTTGAGTACAACAGGACATGTTTTTGGTCATAATTAAGCAAAATCTGATGATTCCGAGGGGATATGAGAGAATTCTGTTCTATTTTCTAGGAAACTGGTTGCTTCAATCAATATTTCAGCTTTGGATAAGTCAATAATTAGCAATATCTTAGGAAATTTCATCTATGAAAAAAACTCTTTGGGAAAGGATCAATATAAGTTTTATCCATTCTGAAACAGCCTGCATTTGCTCAAACTGATCGATATCATGACACTTGGACCCTTTTTGACTGTCATCTTTAGACTATGTAATGGATCTTAAAATTATTTCATGGAATGTTGTAACGTAGGTCATTGTCATCAAATAAATACAAAATTCTGCATACAAATTGGTTTTGAGTTCAACAGGACATGTTTTTGCTCATAATTAAGCAAAATCTGATGATTACGAGGGGCGATATGAGAGAATTCCTGTTCTATTTTCTAGGAAACTGGTTGCATTCAATCAATATTTCAGCTTTGGATAAGTCAATAACTAGCAATATCTTTGGAAATTTCATCTATGAAAAAAAACTCTTTGGGAAGGCCTCAATATAAGTTTTATCCATTCTGAAACTAGCCTGAATTTGCTCAAACTGATCGATATCATGACACTTGACCCTTTTTTGACTGTCATATCTAGAATATGTAATGGATCTTAAAATTATTTCATTGAATGTTGTAACGTAGGTCATTGTCATCAAATAAATACAAAATTCTGCATAAAATTGGTTTTCAGTCCAACAGGACATGTTTTTGGTCAAAATTAAGCAAAATCTGATGACTGCTGAGGGGCGATATGAGAGAATTTCTGTTCTATTTTCTAAAACTGGTTGCTTCAATCAATATTTCAGCTTTGAATAAATCAATAACTAACAATATCTTAGAAAATTTAATCTATGAAAAAAACTCTTTGGGAAAGGATCAATATAAGTTTTATCCATTCTGAAACAGCCTGCATTTGCTCAAACTGATCGATATCATGACACTTGGACCCTTTTTGACTATCATCTTTAAATATGTAATGGATCTTAAAATTATTTCATGGAATGTTGTAACGTAGGTCATTCTCATCAAATAAATACAAAATTCTGCATACAAATTGGTTTTGAGTACAACAGGACATGTTTTTGGTCATAATTAAGCAAAATCTGATGATTCCGAGGGGCGATATGAGAGAATTTCTGTTCTATTTTCTAGGAAACTGGTTGCTTCAATCAATATTTCAGCTTTGGAATAAGTCAATAACTAACAATATCTTAGAAATTTCATCTATGAAAAAAACTCTTTGGGGAAAGGATCAATATAAGTTTTATCCATTCTGAAACAGCCTGCATTTGCTCAAACTGATCGATATCATGACACTTGGACCCTTTTTTGACTGTCATCTTTAGACTATATGTAATGGATCTTAAAATTATTTCATGGAATGTTGTAACGTAGGTCATTGTCATCAAATAAATACAAAATTCTGCATACAAATTGGTTTTGAGTTCAACAGGACATGTTTTTGCTCATAATTAAGCAAAATCTGATGATTGCCAGGGGCGATATGAGAGAATTTCTGTTCTATTTTCTAGGAAACTGGTTGCTTCCAATCAATATTTCAGCTTTGGATAAGTCAATAACTAGCAATATCTTAGAAAAATTTCATCTATGAAAAAAACTCTTTGGGAAGGCCTCAATATAAGTTTTATCCATTCTGAAACTAGCCTGCATTTGCTCAAACTGATCGATATCATGACACTTGGACCCTTTTTGACTGTCATATCTAGAATATGTAATGGATCTTAAAATTATTTCATTGAATGTTGTAACGTAGGTCATTGTCATCAAATAAATACAAAATTCTGCATAAAAATTGGTTTTCAGTCCAACAGGACATGTTTTTGGTCAAAATTAAGCAAAATCTGATGACTGCTGAGGGGCGATATGAGAGAATTTCTGTTCTATTTTCTAAAAACTGGTTGCTTCAATCAATATTTCAGCTTTGAATAAATCAATAACTAACAATATCTAAGAAAATTTAATCTATGAAAAAAACTCTTTGGGAAAGGATCAATATAAGTTTTATCCATTCTGAAACAGCCTGCATTTGCTCAAACTGATCGATATCATGACACTTGGACCCTTTTTGACTATCATCTTTAAATATGTAATGGATCTTAAAATTATTTCATGGAATTTTGTAACGTAGGTCATTTTCATCAAATAAATACAAAATTCTGCATACAAATTGGTTTTGAGTACAACAGGACATGTTTTTGGTCTTAATTAAGCAAAATCTGATAATTCCGAGGGGCAATATGAGAGAATTCCTGTTCTATTTTCTAGGAAACTGGTTGCTTTCAATCAATATTTCAGCTTTGGATAAGTCAATAACTAGCAATATCTTAGGAAATTTCATCTATGAAAAAAACTCTTTGGGAAAGGATCAATATAAGTTTTATCCATTCTGAAACAGCCTGCATTTGCTCAAACTGATCGATATCATGACACTTGGACCCTTTTTGACTGTCATCTTTAGACTATGTAATGGATCTTAAAATTATTTCATGGAATGTTGTAACGTAGGTCATTGTCATCAAATAAATACAAAATTCTGCATACAAATTGGTTTTGAGTTCAACAGGACATGTTTTTGCTCATAATTAAGCAAAATCTGATGATTACGGGGCGATATGAGAGAATTCCTGTTCTATTTTCTAGGAAACTGGTTGCTTCAATCAATATTTCAGCTTTGGATAAGTCAATAACTAGCAATATCTTAGAAAATTTCATCTATGAAAAAAAACTCTTTGGGAAGGCCTCAATATAAGTTTTATCCATTCTGAAACTAGCCTGAATTTGCTCAAACTGATCGATATCATGACACTTGGACCCTTTTTGACTGTCATATCTAGAATATGTAATGGATCTTAAAATTATTTCATTGAATGTTGTAACGTAGGTCATTGTCATCAAATAAATACAAAATTCTGCATAAAATTGGTTTTCAGTCCAACAGGACATGTTTTTGGTCAAAATTAAGCAAAATCTGATGACTTGCCGAGGGGCGATATGAGAGAATTTCTGTTCTATTTTCTAAAAAACTGGTTGCTTCCAATCAATATTTCAGCTTTGAATAAATCAATAACTAACAATATCTTAGAAAATTTCATCTATGAAAAAAACTCTTTGGGAAAGGATCAATATAAGTTTTATCCATTCTGAAACAGCCTGCATTTGCTCAAACTGATCGATATCATGACACTTGGACCCTTTTTTTGACTGTCATCTTTAGAATATGTAATGGATCTTAAAATTATTTCATGGAATGTTGTAACGTAGGTCATTCTCATCAAATAAATACAAAATTCTGCATACAAATTGGTTTTGAGTTCAACAGGACATGTTTTTGGTCATAATTAAGCAAAATCTGATGATTGCCAGGGGCGATATGAGAGAATTTTGTTCTATTTTTTTTTAGGAAACTGGTTGCTTCAATCAATATTTCAGCTTTGGATAAGTCAATAACTAGCAATATCTTAGAAAAATTTCATCTATGAGAAAAAACTCTTTGGGAAGGCCTCAATATAAGTTTTATCCATTCTGAAACTAGCCTGCATTTGCTCAAACTGATCGATATCATGACACTTGGACCCTTTTTTGACTGTCATATCTAGAATATGTAATGATCTTAAAATTATTTCATTGAATGTTGTAACGTAGGTCATTGTCATCAAATAAATACAAAATTCTGCATAAAAATTGGTTTTCAGTCCAACAGGACATGTTTTTGGTCAAAATTAAGCAAAATCTGATGACTGCTGAGGGGCGATATGAGAGAATTTCTGTTCTATTTTCTAAAAAACTGGTTGCTTCAATCAATATTTCAGCTTTGAATAAATCAATAACTAACAATATCTTAGAAAATTTAATCTATGAAAAAAACTCTTTGGGAAAGGATCAATATAAGTTTTATCCATTCTGAAACAGCCTGCATTTGCTCAAACTGATCGATATCATGACACTTGGACCCTTTTTTGACTATCATCTTTAAATATGTAATGGATCTTAAAATTATTTAATGGAATGTTGTAACGTAGGTCATTCTCATCAAATAAATACAAAATTCTGCATACAAATTGGTTTTGAGTACAACAGGACATGTTTTTGGTCTTAATTAAGCAAAATCTGATGATTCCGAGGGGGGATATGAGAGAATTCCTGTTCTATTTTCTAGGAAACTGGTTGCTTCAATCAATATTTCAGCTTTGGATAAGTCAATAATTAGCAATATCTTAGGAAATTTCATCTATGAAAAAAACTCTTTGGGAAAGGATCAATATAAGTTTTATCCATTCTGAAACAGCCTGCATTTGCTCAAACTGATCGATATCATGACACTTGGACCCTTTTTGACTGTCATCTTTAGACTATGTAATGGATCTTAAAATTATTTCATGGAATGTTGTAACGTAGGTCATTGTCATCAAATAAATACAAAATTCTGCATACAAATTGGTTTTGAGTTCAACAGGACATGTTTTTGCTCAAATTAAGCAAAATCTGATGATTCCGAGGGGCGATATGAGAGAATTCCTGTTCTATTTTCTAGGAAACTGGTTGCTTCCAATCAATATTTCAGCTTTGGATAAGTCAATAACTAGCAATATCTTAGGAAATTTCATCTATGAAAAAAACTCTTTTTTATCCATTTTGAAGGCCTCAATATAAGTTTTATCCATTCTGAAACAGCCTGCATTTGCTCAAACTGATCGATATCATGACACTTGGACCCTTTTTGACTGTCATCTTTAGAATATGTAATGGATCTTAAAATTATTTCATGGAATGTTGTAACGTAGGTCATTGTCATCAAATAAATACAAAATTCTGCATACAAATTGGTTTTGAGTTCAACAGGACATGTTTTTGCTCATAATTAAGCAAAATCTGATGATTACGAGGGGCGATATGAGAGAATTCTGTTCTATTTTCTAGGAAACTGGTTGCTTCAATCAATATTTCAGCTTTGGATAAGTCAATAACTAGCAATATCTTAGAAAATTTCATCTATGAAAAAAACTCTTTGGGAAGGCCTCAATATAAGTTTTATCCATTTTGAAACTAGCCTGAATTTGCTCAAACTGATCGATATCATGACACTTGGACCCTTTTTTGACTGTCATATCTAGAATATGTAATGGATCTTAAAATTATTTCATTGAATGTTGTAACGTAGGTCATTGTCATCAAATAAATACAAAATTCTGCATAAAAATTGGTTTTCAGTCCAACAGGACATGTTTTTGGTCAAAATTAAGCAAAATCTGATGACTGCCGAGGGGCGATATGAGAGAATTTCTGTTCTATTTTCTAGGAAACTGGTTGCTTTCAATCAATATTTCAGCTTTGAATAAATCAATAACTAACAATATCTTAGAAAATTTAATCTATGAAAAAAACTCTTTGGGAAAGGATCAATATAAGTTTTATCCATTCTGAAACAGCCTGCATTTGCTCAAACTGATCGATATCATGACACTTGGACCCTTTTTTGACTATCATCTTTAAATATGTAATGGATCTTAAAATTATTTCATGGAATGTTGTAACGTAGGTCATTCTCATCAAATAAATACAAAATTCTGCATACAAATTGGTTTTGAGTTCAACAGGACATGTTTTTGGTCATAATTAAGCAAAATCTGATGATTCCGAGGGGCGATATGAGAGAATTCCTGTTCTATTTTCTAGGAAACTGGTTGCTTTCAATCAATATTTCAGCTTTGGATAAGTCAATAACTAGCAATATCTTAGAAAATTTCATCTATGAAAAAAAACTCTTTGGGAAGGCCTCAATATAAGTTTTATCCATTCTGAAACTAGCCTGAATTTGCTCAAACTGATCGATATCATGACACTTGGACCCTTTTTTGACTGTCATATCTAGAATATGTAATGGATCTTAAAATTATTTCATTGAATGTTGTAACGTAGGTCATTCTCATCAAATAAATACAAAATTCTGCATAAAAATTGGTTTTCAGTCCAACAGGACATGTTTTTGGTCAAAATTAAGCAAAATCTGATGACTGCCGAGGGGCGATATGAGAGAATTTCTGTTCTATTTTCTAAAAAACTGGTTGCTTCCAATCAATATTTCAGCTTTGAATAAATCAATAACTAACAATATCTTAGAAAATTTCATCTATGAAAAAAACTCTTTGGGAAAGGATCAATATAAGTTTTATCCATTCTGAAACAGCCTGCATTTGCTCAAACTGATCGATATCATGACACTTGGACCCTTTTTTGACTGTCATCTTTAGCATATGTAATGGATCTTAAAATTATTTCATGGAATGTTGTAACGTAGGTCATTCTCATCAAATAAATACAAAATTCTGCATACAAATTGGTTTTGAGTTCAACAGGACATGTTTTTGGTCATAATTAAGCAAAATCTGATGATTGCCAAGGGGCGATATGAGAGAATTTCTGTTCTATTTTCTAGGAAACTGGTTGCTTCCAATCAATATTTCAGCTTTGAATAAGTCAATAACTAGCAATATTTTAAGAAATTTCATCTATGAGAAAAAACTCTTTGGGAAGGCCTCAATATAAGTTTTATCCATTCTGAAACTAGCCTGCATTTGCTCAAACTGATCGATATCAAGACACTTGGACCCTTTTTTGACTGTCATATCTAGAATATGTAATGGATCTTAAAATTATTTCATTGAATGTTGTAACATATGTCATTGTCATCAAATAATTACAAAATTCTGCATAAAATTGGTTTTCAGTCCAACAGGACATGTTTTTGGTCAAAATTAAGCAAAATCTGATGACTGCTGAGGGGCGATATGAGAGAATTTCTGTTCTATTTTCTAAAAAACTGGTTGCTTCCAATCAATATTTCAGCTTTGAATAAATCAATAACTAACAATATCTTAGAAAATTTAATCTATGAAAAAAACTCTTTGGGAAAGGATCAATATAAGTTTTATCTATTCTGAAACAGCCTGCATTTGCTCAAACTGATCGATATCATGACACTTGGACCCTTTTTTGACTATCATCTTTAAATATGTAATGGATCTTAAAATTATTTAATGGAATGTTGTAACGTAGGTCATTCTCATCAAATAAATACAAAATTCTGCATACAAATTGGTTTTGAGTACAACAGGACATGTTTTTGGTCTTAATTAAGCAAAATCTGATGATTCCGAGGGGGGATATGAGAGAATTCCTGTTCTATTTTCTAGGAAACTGGTTGCTTCCAATCAATATTTCAGCTTTGGATAAGTCAATAATTAGCAATATCTTAGGAAATTTCATCTATGAAAAAAACTCTAGGGGAAAGGATCAATATAAGTTTTATCCATTCTGAAACAGCCTGCATTTGCTCAAACTGATCGATATCATGACACTTGGACCCTTTTTTGACTGTCATCTTTAGACTATGTAATGGATCTTAAAATTATTTCATGGAACGTTGTAACGTAGGTCATTGTCATCAAATAAATACAAAATTCTGCATACAAATTGGTTTTGAGTTCAACAGGACATGTTTTTGCAAAGTCTGATGATTCCGAGGGGCGATATGAGAGAATTCCTGTTCTATTTTCTAGGAAACTGGTTGCTTCAATCAATATTTCAGCTTTGGATAAGTCAATAACTAGCAATATCTTAGAAAAATCTATGAAAAAAACCTCTTTGGGAAGGCCTCAATATAAGTTTTATCCATTCTGAAACAGCCTGCATTTGCTCAAACTGATCGATATCATGACACTTGGAACCTTTTTTGACTATTATCTTTAAATATGTAATGGATCTTAAAATTAATTCATGGAATGTTGTAATGTAGGTCATTGTCATCAAATAAATACAAAATTCTGCATACAAATTGGTTTTGAGTTCAACAGGACATGTTTTTGCTCATAATTAAGCAAAATCTGATGATTACGAGGGGCGATATGAGAGAATTCCTGTTCTATTTTCTAGGAAACTGGTTGCTTCCAATCAATATTTCAGCTTTGGATAAGTCAATAACTAGCAATATCTTAGAAAATTTCATCTATGAAAAAAAACTCTTTGGGAAGGCCTCAATATAAGTTTTATCCATTTTGAAACTAGCCTGAATTTGCTCAAACTGATCGATATCATGACACTTGGACCCTTTTTTGACTGTCATATCTAGAATATGTAATGGATCTTAAAATTATTTCATTGAATGTTGTAACGTAGGTCATTGTCATCAAATAAATACAAAATTCTGCATAAAAATTGGTTTTCAGTCCATATCTGCAACAGGACATGTTTTTGGTCAAAATTAAGCAAAATCTGATGACTGCCGAGGGGCGATATGAGAGAATTTCTGTTCTATTTTCTAGGAAACTGGTTGCTTTCAATCAATATTTCAGCTTTGAATAAATCAATAACTAACAATATCTTAGAAAATTTAATCTATGAAAAAAACTCTTTGGGAAAGGATCAATATAAGTTTTATCCATTCTGAAACAGCCTGCATTTGCTCAAACTGATCGATATCATGACACTTGGACCCTTTTTTGACTATCATCTTTAAATATGTAATGGATCTTAAAATTATTTAATGGAATGTTGTAACGTAGGTCATTCTCATCAAATAAATACAAAATTCTGCATACAAATTGGTTTTGAGTTCAACAGGACATGTTTTTGCTCATAATTAAGCAAAATCTGATGATTACGAGGGGCGATATGAGAGAATTCCTGTTCTATTTTCTAGGAAACTGGTTGCTTCCAATCAATATTTCAGCTTTGGATAAGTCAATAACTAGCAATATCTTAGGAAATTTCATCTATGAAAAAAAACTCTTTGGGAAGGCCTCAATATAAGTTTTATCCATTCTGAAACTAGCCTGCATTTGCTCAAACTGATCGATATCATGACACTTGGACCCTTTTTTGACTGTCATCTTTAGAATATGTAATGGATCTTAAAATTATTTCATTGAATGTTGTAACGTAGGTCATTGTCATCAAATAAATACAAAATTCTGCATAAAATTGGTTTTCAGTCCAACAGGACATGTTTTTGGTCAAAATTAAGCAAAATCTGATGACTGCCGAGGGGCGATATGAGAGAATTTCTGTTCTATTTTCTAAAAAACTGGTTGCTTCAATCAATATTTCAGCTTTGAATAAATCAATAACTAACAATAAACTAACAATATCTTAGAAAATTTAATCTATGAAAAAAACTCTTTGGGAAAGGATCAATATAAGTTTTATCCATTCTGAAACAGCCTGCATTTGCTCAAACTGATCGATATCATGACACTTGGACCCTTTTTGACTGTCATCTTTAGAATATGTAATGGATCTTAAAATTATTTCATGGAATGTTGTAACGTAGGTCATTCTCATCAAATAAATACAAAATTCTGCATACAAATTGGTTTTGAGTTCAACAGGACATGTTTTTGGTCATAATTAAGCAAAATCTGATGATTGCCAGGGGCGATATGAGAGAATTTTCTGTTCTATTTTCTAGGAAACTGGTTGCTTCCAATCAATATTTCAGCTTTGGATAAGTCAATAACTAGCAATATCTTAGAAATTTCATCTATGAAAAAAACTCTTTGGGAAGGCCTCAATATAAGTTTTATCCATTCTGAAACTAGCCTGCATTTGCTCAAACTGATCGATATCATGACACTTGGACCCTTTTTGACTGTCATATCTAGAATATGTAATGGATCTTAAAATTATTTCATTGAATGTTGTAACGTAGGTCATTGTCATCAAATAAATACAAAATTCTGCATAAAATTGGTTTTCAGTCCAACAGGACATGTTTTTGGTCAAAATTAAGCAAAATCTGATGACTGCTGAGGGGCGATATGAGAGAATTTCTGTTCTATTTTCTAAAAACTGGTTGCTTCAATCAATATTTCAGCTTTGAATAAATCAATAACTAACAATATCTTAGAAAATTTAATCTATGAAAAAAACTCTTTGGGAAAGGATCAATATAAGTTTTATCCATTCTGAAACAGCCTGCATTTGCTCAAACTGATCGATATCATGACACTTGGACCCTTTTTGACTATCATCTTTAAATATGTAATGGATCTTAAAATTATTTCAATGGAATGTTGTAACGTAGGTCATTCTCATCAAATAAATACAAAATTCTGCATACAAATTGGTTTTGAGTACAACAGGACATGTTTTTGGTCTTAATTAAGCAAAATCTGATGATTCCGAGGGGGATATGAGAGAATTCCTGTTCTATTTTCTAGGAAACTGGTTGCTTCCAATCAATATTTCAGCTTTGGATAAGTCAATAATTAGCAATATCTTAGGAAATTTCATCTATGAAAAAACTCTTTGGGAAAGGATCAATATAAGTTTTATCCATTCTGAAACAGCCTGCATTTGCTCAAACTGATCGATATCATGACACTTGGACCCTTTTTTGACTGTCATCTTTAGACTATGTAATGGATCTTAAAATTATTTCATGGAATGTTGTAACGTAGGTCATTGTCATCAAATAAATACAAAATTCTGCATACAAATTGGTTTTGAGTTCAACAGGACATGTTTTTGCTCATAATTAAGCAAAATCTGATGATTACGAGGGGCGATATGAGAGAATTCCTGTTCTATTTTCTAGGAAACTGGTTGCTTCCAATCAATATTTCAGCTTTGGATAAGTCAATAACTAGCAATATCTTAGAAAATTTCATCTATGAAAAAAACTCTTTGGGAAGGCCTCAATATAAGTTTTATCCATTCTGAAACAGCCTGCATTTGCTCAAACTGATCGATATCATGACACTTGGACCCTTTTTTGACTGTCATATCTAGAATATGTAATGGATCTTAAAATTATTTCATGGAATGTTGTAACGTAGGTCATTGTCATCAAATAAATACAAAATTCTGCATACAAATTGGTTTTGAGTTCAACAGGACATGTTTTTGGTCATAATTAAGCAAAATCTGATGATTGCTGAGGGGCGATATGAGAGAATTCTGTTCTATTTTCTAGGAAACTGGTTGCTTCAATCAATATTTCAGCTTTGGATAAGTCAATAACTAGCAATATCTTAGGAAATTTCATCTATGAAAAAAACTCTTTGGGAAGGCCTCAATATAAGTTTTATCCATTCTGAAACTAGCCTGAATTTGCTCAAACTGATCGATATCATGACACTTGGACCCTTTTTGACTGTCATATCTAGAATATGTAATGGATCTTAAAATTATTTCATTGAATGTTGTAACGTAGGTCATTCTCATCAAATAAATACAAAATTCTGCATAAAATTGGTTTTCAGTCCAACAGGACATGTTTTTGGTCAAAATTAAGCAAAATCTGATGACTGCCGAGGGGCGATATGAGAGAATTTCTGTTCTATTTTCTAAAAACTGGTTGCTTCAATCAATATTTCAGCTTTGAATAAATCAATAACTAACAATATCTTAGAAAATTTAATCTATGAAAAAAACTCTTTGGGAAAGGATCAATATAAGTTTTATCCATTCTGAAACAGCCTGCATTTGCTCAAACTGATCGATATCATGACACTTGGACCCTTTTTGACTGTCATCTTTAGATATGTAATGGATCTTAAAATTATTTCATGGAATGTTGTAACGTAGGTCATTCTCATCAAATAAATACAAAATTCTGCATACAAATTGGTTTTGAGTTCAACAGGACATGTTTTTTGGTCATAATTAAGCAAAATCTGATGATTGCCAGGGGCGATATGAGAGAATTTTCTGTTCTATTTTCTAGGAAACTGGTTGCTTCCAATCAATATTTCAGCTTTGGATAAGTCAATAACTAGCAATATCTTAGAAAATTTCATCTATGAAAAAAACTCTTTGGGAAGGCCTCAATATAAGTTTTATCCATTCTGAAACTAGCCTGCATTTGCTCAAACTGATCGATATCATGACACTTGGACCCTTTTTGACTGTCATATCTAGAATATGTAATGGATCTTAAAATTATTTCATTGAATGTTGTAACGTAGGTCATTGTCATCAAATAAATACAAAATTCTGCATAAAATTGGTTTTCAGTCCAACAGGACATGTTTTTGGTCAAAATTAAGCAAAATCTGATGACTGCTGAGGGGCGATATGAGAGAATTTCTGTTCTATTTTCTAAAAACTGGTTGCTTCAATCAATATTTCAGCTTTGAATAAATCAATAACTAACAATATCTTAGAAAATTTAATCTATGAAAAAAACTCTTTGGGAAAGGATCAATATAAGTTTTATCCATTCTGAAACAGCCTGCATTTGCTCAAACTGATCGATATCATGACACTTGGACCCTTTTTTGACTATCATCTTTAAATATGTAATGGATCTTAAAATTATTTCATGGCATGTTGTAACGTAGGTCATTCTCATCAAATAAATACAAAATTCTGCATACAAATTGGTTTTGAGTACAACAGGACATGTTTTTGGTCATAATTAAGCAAAATCTGATGATTCCGAGGGGCGATATGAGAGAATTCCTGTTCTATTTTCTAGGAAACTGAATATTTCAGCTTTGGATAAGTCAATAATTAGCAATATCTTAGGAAATTTCATCTATGAAAAAAACTCTTTGGGAAGGCCTCAATATAAGTTTTATCCATTCTGAAACAGCCTGCATTTGCTCAAACTGATCGATATCATGACACTTGAACCCTTTTTTGACTGTCATCTTTAGACTATGTAATGGATCTTAAAATTATTTCATGGAATGTTGTAACGTAGGTCATTGTCATCAAATAAATACAAAATTCTGCATACAAATTGGTTTTGAGTTCAACAGGACATGTTTTTGCTCATAATTAAGCAAAATCTGATGATTCCGAGGGGCGATATGAGAGAATTCCTGTTCTATTTTCTAGGAAACTGGTTGCTTCCAATCAATATTTCAGCTTTGGATAAGTCAATAACTAGCAATATCTTAGAAAATTTATCTATGAAAAAACTCTTTGGGAAGGCCTCAATATAAGTTTTATCCATTCTGAAACAGCCTGCATTTGCTCAAACTGATCGATATCATGACACTTGGACCCTTTTTGACTGTCATCTTTAAATATGTAATGGATCTTAAAATTATTTCATGGAATGTTGTAACGTAGGTCATTGTCATCAAATAAATACAAAATTCTGCATACAAATTGGTTTTGAGTTCAACAGGACATGTTTTTGCTCATAATTAAGCAAAATCTGATGATTACGAGGGGCGATATGAGAGAAATTCCTGTTCTATTTTCTAGGAAACTGGTTGCTTCAATCAATATTTCAGCTTTGGATAAGTCAATAACTAGCAATATCTTAGAAAATTTCATCTATGAAAAAAAACTCTTTGGGAAGGCCTCAATATAAGTTTTATCCATTTTGAAACTAGCCTGAATTTGCTCAAACTGATCGATATCATGACACTTGGACCCTTTTTTGACTGTCATATCTAGAATATGTAATGGATCTTAAAATTATTTCATTGAATGTTGTAACGTAGGTCATTGTCATCAAATAAATACAAAATTCTGCATAAAAATTGGTTTTCAGTCCATATCTGCAACAGGACATGTTTTTGGTCAAAATTAAGCAAAATCTGATGACTGCCGAGGGGCGATATGAGAGAATTTCTGTTCTATTTTCTAGGAAACTGGTTGCTTTCAATCAATATTTCAGCTTTGAATAAATCAATAACTAACAATATCTTAGAAAATTTAATCTATGAAAAAAACTCTTTGGGAAAGGATCAATATAAGTTTTATCCATTCTGAAACAGCCTGCATTTGCTCAAACTGATCGATATCATGACACTTGGACCCTTTTTGACTATCATCTTTAAATATGTAATGGATCTTAAAATTATTTCATGGAATGTTGTAACGTAGGTCATTCTCATCAAATAAATACAAAATTCTGCATACAAATTGGTTTTGAGTACAACAGGACATGTTTTTGGTCATAATTAATTAAAAAAATCTGATGATTCCGAGGGGCGATATGAGAGAATTCCTGTTCTATTTTCTAGGAAACTGGTTGCTTCCAATCAATATTTCAGCTTTGGATAAGTCAATAACTAGCAATATCTTAGAAAATTTCATCTATGAAAAAAACTCTTTGGGAAAGGATCAATATAAGTTTTATCCATTCTGAAACAGCCTGCATTTGCTCAAACTGATCGATATCATGACACTTGGACCCTTTTTTGACTGTCATCTTTAGACTATGTAATGGATCTTAAAATTATTTCATGGAATGTTGTAACGTAGGTCATTGTCATCAAATAAATACAAAATTCTGCATACAAATTGGTTTTGAGTTCAACAGGACATGTTTTTGCTCATAATTAAGCAAAATCTGATGATTACGAGGGGCGATATGAGAGAATTCCTGTTCTATTTTCTAGGAAACTGGTTGCTTCAATCAATATTTCAGCTTTGGATAAGTCAATAACTAGCAATATCTTAGAAAATTTCATCTATGAAAAAAACTCTTTGGGAAGGCCTCAATATAAGTTTTATCCATTCTGAAACTAGCCTGAATTTGCTCAAACTGATCGATATCATGACACTTGGACCCTTTTTTGACTGTCATATCTAGAATATGTAATGGATCTTAAAATTATTTCATTGAATGTTGTAACGTAGGTCATTGTCATCAAATAAATACAAAATTCTGCATAAAAATTGGTTTTCAGTCCAACAGGACATGTTTTTGGTCAAAATTAAGCAAAATCTGATGACTGCCGAGGGGCGATATGAGAGAATTTCTGTTCTATTTTCTAAAAAACTGGTTGCTTCCAATCAATATTTCAGCTTTGAATAAATCAATAACTAACAATATCTTAGAAAATTTAATCTATGAAAAAACTCTTTGGGGAAGGATCAATATAAGTTTTATCCATTCTGAAACAGCCTGCATTTGCTCAAACTGATCGATATCATGACACTTGGACCCTTTTTGACTATCATCTTTAAATATGTAATGGATCTTAAAATTATTTCATGGCATGTTGTAACGTAGGTCATTCTCATCAAATAAATACAAAATTCTGCATACAAATTGGTTTTGAGTTCAACAGGACATGTTTTTGGTCATAATTAAGCAAAATCTGATGATTCCGAGGGGCGATATGAGAGAATTCCTGTTCTATTTTCTAGGAAACTGGTTGCTTCCAATCAATATTTCAGCTTTGGATAAGTCAATAATTAGCAATATCTTAGGAAATTTCATCTATGAAAAAAACTCTTTGGGAAGGCCTCAATATAAGTTTTATCCATTCTGAAACAGCCTGCATTTGCTCAAACTGATCGATATCATGACACTTGGACCCTTTTTTGACTGTCATCTTTAGACTATGTAATGGATCTTAAAATTATTTCATGGAATGTTGTAACGTAGGTCATTGTCATCAAATAAATACAAAATTCTGCATACAAATTGGTTTTGAGTTCAACAGGACATGTTTTTGGTCAAAATTAAGCAAAATCTGATGATTCCGAGGGGCGATATGAGAGAATTTCTGTTCTATTTTCTAGGAAACTGGTTGCTTCCAATCAATATTTCAGCTTTGAATAAATCAATAACTAACAATATCTTAGAAAATTTAATCTATGAAAAAAACTCTTTGGGAAAGGATCAATATAAGTTTTATCCATTCTGAAACAGCCTGCATTTGCTCAAACTGATCGATATCATGACACTTGGACCCTTTTTTGACTGTCATCTTTAGACTATGTAATGGATCTTAAAATTATTTCATGGAATGTTGTAACGTAGGTCATTGTCATCAAATAAATACAAAATTCTGCATACAAATTGGTTTTGAGTTCAACAGGACATGTTTTTGCTCATAATTAAGCAAAATCTGATGATTACGAGGGGCGATATGAGAGAATTCCTGTTCTATTTTCTAGGAAACTGGTTGCTTCAATCAATATTTCAGCTTTGGATAAGTCAATAACTAGCAATATCTTAGAAAATTTCATCTATGAAAAAAACTCTTTGGGAAGGCCTCAATATAAGTTTTATCCATTCTGAAACTAGCCTGAATTTGCTCAAACTGATCGATATCATGACACTTGGACCCTTTTTGACTGTCATATCTAGAATATGTAATGGATCTTAAAATTATTTCATTGAATGTTGTAACGTAGGTCATTGTCATCAAATAAATACAAAATTCTGCATAAAAATTGGTTTTCAGTCAACAGGACATGTTTTTGGTCAAAATTAAGCAAAATCTGATGACTGCCGAGGGGCGATATGAGAGAATTTCTGTTCTATTTTCTAAAAACTGGTTGCTTCAATCAATATTTCAGCTTTGAATAAATCAATAACTAACAATATCTTAGAAAATTTAATCTATGAAAAAAACTCTTTGGGAAAGGATCAATATAAGTTTTATCCATTCTGAAACAGCCTGCATTTGCTCAAACTGATCGATATCATGACACTTGGACCCTTTTTGACTATCATCTTTAAATATGTAATGGATCTTAAAATTATTTCATGGAATGTTGTAACGTAGGTCATTCTCATCAAATAAATACAAAATTCTGCATACAAATTGGTTTTGAGTACAACAGGACATGTTTTTGGTCATAATTAAGCAAAATCTGATGATTCCGAGGGGGATATGAGAGAATTCCTGTTCTATTTTCTAGGAAACTGGTTGCTTCAATCAATATTTCAGCTTTGGATAAGTCAATAACTAGCAATATCTTAGAAATTTCATCTATGAAAAAAACTCTTTGGGAAAGGATCAATATAAGTTTTATCCATTCTGAAACAGCCTGCATTTGCTCAAACTGATCGAAAAACTAGCTTGCAGCAAGCTAACACTAGCTTGCAGCAAGCTAGCACTAGCTTGCAAGCAGCTAGCGCATGCTTGCGCAAGCTAGCGCATGCTTGCGCAAGCTAACATTTAGCTTGCGCAAGCTAACATGAAGTTTCTGCTAGCTTGCGCAAGCTAGCATGTAATTTTTGTTAGCTTGCGCAAGCTAACATCAAATTTTTGCTAGCTTGCGCAAGCTAACATCAAATTCATGCTAGCTTGCGTAAGCTAACATCAAATTTTGCTAGCTTGCACAAGCTAACATCAAATTTTTGCTAGCTTGCGCAAGCTAACATCAAATTTTTGCTAGCTTGCGCAAGCTAACATCAAATGTGTTAGGTTGCGCTAGCTAACATCAAATATTTCTAGCTTGTGCAAGCTAACATCACAAATTTTGTTAGCTTGTGCAAGCTAACACAATTTCTTTGAGAGTTTATGCAAGTTATTACACAATTGCTTGCAAGCTTGTGTAAGCTAATATTTTGTACATGTTCCTAAACTAAATGTTACAAACTTAACATTAAACTTAATTGCTTGTGTAAGCTAATATTTTCTACAACATGTTCCCAAAAAAATGTTACAAACTTAACATTAGACTTTTGTGAAAACTTGAGATTTTCAGTACTACAGTATGTCGGAACCTTAAGTGTGACTGAAATACTGTAGTGATGATAGCTAGGGTAATTTTACTTAATATAAAGTGATCAACTTGAAAGTCTTGAAAAGTAAATTCAAACATACAGTAACTTAATTAATTTCTGTGTGTGATGAAACATTCCCCTTTCTGCATAAGAATAAATGTAAGAAGACATATTCTTGAGAAGAAAAAAAAAGTCAATGTCAATTTATTTTGCAATTTTCAAACTTACTTTTCATTGTGATTCTGATTGGTAAATAAGTACATAATAACCTTGTTGAAGAGAGAAAATAAATAAAAGTTTTTGAAAATTATTACAAAAATGCATCACTTTTCTTTTACATTTAAGAATGTCCCAAAGACATGGCCATGAGCTCGCCACGAGCTGGTCAACAATAAGACGAGCTCGTCAACAAAAAACGAGCTCGTCAACGAAAAACGAGATCGTTGCGAGCTTGTTAGATTGTTGATGAGCTCGCGACGAGCTCGTCAAAACATAGATGAGCTCGTCAACAACTGGACAAGCTTGTGACCAGCTCGTTAATAATCTGACGAGCTCGTAAAATATAGACGAGCTTGCCAAAAGCTTGTCAACAACTGGACAAGCTTGTGACGAGCTTGTCAATAATCTGACGAACTCATTAAAAATAGATGAGCTCGCCACGAGCTCGTCAACAATCTGACAAGCTCTTTGCAACCTCTATCAACAATTAGACAAACTTTCCATGTAAGAACACAAATTGAAGCCAGTCTCACATAAGAAATATGTAAGACACAAATTCAAGTGTAACTCCTATGTAAGAAATATTTAGAAATAAACACATTGTGGGAAATCTGTGGATAATTTTTCATCTTTAATATTCCCTTTCTTATTATTTCTACATTGATTTAGATGAGAAACCAAAGAGATATGACCATAAAATAATTATAAATAAAATCAAATATCTGAAAGTTCATCAGTAAAACATATATCATTCAACTTCCAGTTTAATAATAACTTGGTCAGATGTGTACTCAAAAGAAGCATGATTGTCACAAATGCAAAACTTGAGTGAGGGGTGCATTATACTACTCAATGTTTTAATTGTGCTACATAAAACATTTTTGTTCATTGTGCAATATTCCTCAGTCTCCTCAAGCTCATTAATTTCTTTATGTTGACCAACACCTCAGTGGTGCTACAGTATCCCTTGATCAAATGACACACTCTTCCATATTCATCCTCTCTCCATGCATGAACAAACTAAATACTGGATGTTATTCTTTCCCAAAACCAAACATGTTCAATGATACTATCTCCCACAACTCCTCATGTCACCCTTACAACCCCTGCCTCTGCCTCATGTTGATTCCTCTCCCTTCATGACCAAATCCCTTGAAACTCATAAGTTCCAATATGCCATGCATTCAGCCCCATGATGTTGTATGTCTCATCCCCAATGTTGCATTTAACTGAACTCAGCATGGCCAAAATCTTCCCTCTTTTAATCCATTCCATTTCTGTATTAACCCATGGAGCTATAAACCACTTCTCTGTTACAAATACACACAGGCTTGTGTACTTAACCTTTATGTAATCTCCTTACAGTATTTAGAGTATGTTACAGTATTTAAGAGATTCCTAATACTCAAGTTTTCTTACTTTTCTTTACTAAAAAAATAAAAATTCTCTTTCCATCTCAATGCTCCATGGCTATACAAGCAACACTGTGTTTAAATGAAAGTTCACTGACATCAGATTTCTATCATGCGCACAAGTTGAAGGAAGTGTTATCCCTGTTAGCCAATGAAAACACAGGATGTTCTTTATGAAGGTCAAACAGTTTAAATTTAAAACCAGAGAGATGCCATTTTAGGCATATACTGTTCAAACTAGCAAATGTTATTAGCATGTCTACAGGAGTCAGGGTAGTGATTTCTGCTATAAATGTAAGTTCATTTTCTTTTATTTTTCTATACAATCTATTATTTGTATGATAAACATGTTTTTAAAACAAACTTAGGATTTCCTCACTAATCTTAGTTAAATTTTGGAAGTATGTATGGCCTCTAATCAAACAGTAATTAGGCCAAAGAGCTTAGGCCAAGCTTTGTTGTGTAAATTTCAAAGAGTTATCTGAGATCATTAATGCAGAGAATGTAGACAAGAAGTTCAACTAAGTTAATTTTGAGATCAGAGAATTTAGAGCATAATGAAAGACTAGTTCAAAAGACCAGAAAAAGGCAATTGTATTTGCAGTCATAATTGTAGAGAAAACTAATTTGTTTTAATGGAAGCTGGTATCTATTGCAGAGAGGATTAGGTTCCAGACAGTTAAAAAAGACATTAATATTACATTCATGGCCTATTTGATAATGTTCAGTATAAATGTTATTACTCAAATGGGGATTTTTAGGGGTGAGGGGTGGGAGGGGCAGTATTATTGGTATTTGAGAGGGATATCAGTAAGATTGGGATTTAAAGGTTATCATTGAAATTTGAGGGGGCTATCTATCCTCATGCCAAACCTGGTGCTTTCCCTAGGATGGAATGGTAGAGGAATGGGTGAAAGATTAATATATCAGAGCATATTTGATAAGGTTTTCCAATCACTTGGTTGAAGTATTACAGTAGCTTACCATAATATTTCTATATTTGATAAATTTGTTTTTTCCAACAGACCTTGTTGAATTGTTTTCAGAGTAACAGAAGAAACTGACCAGTTGGCAATTGCCCTGATCCCTTTTTATGGCAGACTCAAATAAATGCACCTATTCTTGAAGACCAACAGAACTCTCAGGACAAACATAACTGGCTTGACAAGATATAGTCTCCAGCAAACCCAATTATTGTGGATAACAATGCAATTGACCATCAAGGTATGAAGGTAAGAACTATTTTTGGCACCAATGACATGGCAAAATAAGTGGTGCAAGAAAACTTGACTAAATTGGATAAAATATTGCTTATTTCATAGTTTATTTGACAAGCTTTTTTGGAAATTAAAACAATAAATTCAGTGCATGGTTCAGTGCATAAGTCCATACATGCAAAGAACTTTGAAAGGGACAGATGCTAAAATTGTAAACAACAACATGGCAAAGTGTGTTGTAACTTGCCCATTTTATAATATATTTTTACCTGGTATAACTATATAAAAAGTGTAACAAAATTGTATAGGCCTATATTGGAGATAGGCCTATATTGGAGATAGGCCTATATTGGAGATAGGCCTATATTGGAGATAGGCCTATATTGGAGATAGGCCTATATTGGAGATAGGCCTATATTGGAGATAGGCCTATATTGGAGATAGGCCTATATTGGAGATAGGCCTATATTGGAGATAGGCCTATATTGGAGATAGGCCTATATTGGAGATAGGCCTATATTGGAGATAGGCCTATATTGGAGATAGGCCTATATTGGAGATAGGCCTATATTGGAGATAGGCCTATATTGGAGATAGGCCTATATTGGAGATAGGCCTATATTGGAGATAGGCCTATATTGGAGATAGGCCTATATTGGAGATAGGCCTATATTGGAGATAGGCCTATATTGGAGATAGGCCTATATTGGAGATAGGCCTATATTGGAGATAGGCCTATATTGGAGATAGGCCTATATTGGAGATAGGCCTATATTGGAGATAGGCCTATATTGGAGATAGGCCTATATTGGAGATAGGCCTATATTGGAGATAGGCCTATATTGGAGATAGGCCTATATTGGAGATAGGCCTATATGGAGATAGGCCTATATTGGAGATAGGCCTATATTGGAGATAGGCCTATATTGGAGATAGGCCTATATTGGAGATAGGCCTATATTGGAGATAGGCCTATATTGGAGATAGGCCTATATTGGAGATAGGCCTATATTGGAGATAGGCCTATATTGGAGATAGGCCTATATTGGAGATAGGCCTATATTGGAGATAGGCCTATATTGGAGATAGGCCTATATTGGAGATAGGCCTAATTTCATATTTTTGCTGATGTTTATCAACACTGATCTATCCATTGTAATTAGTAGCTCGTTTTCTTTATCTAATCATCACTTTAATTCAAATTAGGGGTGGGGGGGGGGCAAACTCCTTAAGAACAAAATCTTTTTATCAAAAGAAATATTCATTTTGATTCATATCATGTGTCAATGTTCAAAGCTTAGCAATTTATCTCTTTTAGGCTCTCCCACTTCATGTAATTTCAATTTGTTCACTTGGCAAGTGGAAAAGTGTCAATTTTGTTCCCATTTGCTGGTCATGTATTGCTTATCTTTGAGCAAACCTGCAGCGCGTTTGCTTACCTGGTTTAATCCACCTGGCTGAAGGGGGAAAAATACTGAAGAAATTAGAGAGGTCCTTAGATTGTGACAATTTGTGCCAGAGAAGTCATGGGTTCCCAGCTGCAGGATTAATCATAGAAAAGCATTTGCTAAATGGCCTTTTTTTTGGCAGCAAGGGTGTTACCAGGATTTCTCTGAGAATGTAACTTGCCTCTTTGACAAGATAAATCTCACTGGTTTCACCCCTTTTGTTTTCAGTAAATTTTCCAGACAATAAAGTAATCCAGATGTAGAGGTGCTAGACAGGAGGTCTTAGGGACGATGCTCCCTCCGCGTACCCCACTGGTGCTACACCTGCCTAGCAAAGTCATGAACATGATTTCATTTTTGTAGGAACATAATCTGTTTATTTATATAAATATATTTTTTCATTCTTTCAGAATTTGTGCCGAGAGAAAGGAAACAGCAGGAGCACCAATTTATGAAAGTGACGGACTGCTTCCCATCAGAATGCTATTTTAAAATTGACAGATGCTGCGCGAGGAGCAGTATACTTGATATATATACAGTATACTTATATCTTGCTTTATATATAAGCCTTATACATACCTTAGAATATTTTAAATATTTAAAATTTATTTGAAATGTGTTTGTTATCTTCAGAAAATTGTGATATTTGGTATTCACTTTCACCCTTAAACACATCTTTCATTCCATCACCTTGTTCTAGACAGAACATTGTTATAGATTAGATAAAAGTATGTATCTTAAAGCGTTATACCAGCTTGCTGTCTTTATTAGGTACAGTTTATTGCCAGGTGAATTTGATTGACCCAAAAGTACAAGCAAAGGTTGCTGTTAACTGCTTTGTCACAAGAAACTAGCTTTTCAAGTTAAAAGATGAGAAACGAGCTCGCCGTGAGCTCGTCAGAGAGGTTCAATACGAGCTCGTGGCGAGCTCGCCATTTCTGTAAGGGATAATACCTTGATGAAGAGAGAAAAAGTAAAAGTTTTTGAAAATTATTACAAAAATGCATCACTTTTCTTTCACATTTAAGAATGTCCCAAAGACATAGCTTGTATGTGGAGTTGATATACAAAGGTAAAACAAATTGACATTCCTCAGTTATGTGAAAAAAGAACAACGAAATAAATCATATGATAAAGGTTTATGCAAGAAAAATAAAAAACAAACAGAAAGACTCAGCACTTAAATTTCAAGAAATAATATTCAATTCAAAAGTAATTACTGTAATCGGCATCTGAAAAATGATCAGTTATTGTACTAGGCAACTGATTCATCTGTGGGGCAATTCGGTGATGCATCATGCCACTATGTCCCTAACTCCTAGAGAATTTGCCTTGTACGAGAATTGAAATTGTAGCTGCTAATATACTGTAAGTCACTGCCAGTAATATTTAAAGGCCCATGTGGCACAAGCGGATGATAGTCAACAACGATGGTTCATCACTCCCCAGCTAAGCTGGAAGCTTAAAGTGGAACTGTCAAAGGCAGGATGGATAAAGGGCCTTACCTACTGTACCTACCGTAAGGACACACCACAGCTGCCTCTGCCTGGAATAAAACCTGGAACCTCTTGCTTGCAAAATCAACTCCTTTACAGCAGTGCTAAACAATCCTACTTCACGTAGTGAAATAAAATTTATAAGCATGACTGAGCCAAAATACACAAAAATGGTGTATGTAGTAAATCTTTAAGTCTGCAAATAATACACAAAAACTTGTATATTAAACAAGTGCAAACAACTTCTACACAGATTAGATACAGTATGCTGTTATTTGAACTTTTGTTGATAATCATATGACTCATTGAGTCATGAGCATCCTTGTTAATAAGGCTTGGACATTGCCTCCACATAATCCTAACATTTTGTCCTGATCCTTATATGAATGTGACTTTTTTTTTATTCTTTTGATCAATAAACATGTTTCTTTAATGATTGTTTCCCTTTTATTATTTTGTATTTGTCAATCAGGTAATAGATGTAGATTTATTATTTTGTATTTGTCAATCAGGTAATAGATGTAGATTTATTCCCTATGAGGGGAGTGTAGTGGCTAGGAGTCAGGGTTCAAACGAGACATTCCAGGTTTCATTTTGGCTGAACATCTGTATTCTATTGCATCTGGACATGGCTCTCCTCTGCTTGTTTCACGGAAACCAGGGCTATCAGCTCATTAGTTTTATTGACTACTAAACTACCTACAAGCTAAATTTCCATGAAGCTAGTAGTTGGGAAACTTTGCAAGCTAACAACTAGCTGATGCAAAGTTGCAAAATGTTACCTAACAACAATTCGCAAGCATGCAATTTGCAATCTAGCGAATAGCTTATGCAAAATGTTAGCTTGTGCTAGCTTGCGCTAGAATAGCTTATGCAAAATGTTAGCTTGCGCTAGCTTTGCGCAAGCTTGCGCTAGCTTGCGCTAGCTTGCACTAGCTTGCACTAGCTTGCAATGTAGCTAGCTGCAAGCTTGCAGCTTATTTGCTCAAACTGATCGATATCATGACACTTGGACCCTTTTTGACTATCATCTTTAGAATATGTAATGGATCTTAAAATTATTTCATGGAATGTTGTAACGTAGGTCATTGTCATCAAATAAATACAAAATTCTGCATACAAATTGGTTTTGAGTTCAACAGGACATGTTTTTGGTCAAATTAAGCAAAATCTGATGATTGCTAGGCGATATGAGAGAATTTCTGTTCTATTTTCTAGGAAACTGGTTGCTTCAATCAATATTTCAGCTTTGGATAAGTCAATAACTAGCAATATCTTAGAAAATTTCATCTATGAAAAAACTCTTTGGGAAAGGCCTCAATATAAGTTTTATCCATTCTGAAACAGCCTGCATTTGCTCAAACTGATCGATATCATGACACTTGGACCCTTTTTGACTGTCATCTTTAGAATATGTAATGGATCTTAAAATTATTTCATGGAATGTTGTAACGTAGGTCATTGTCATCAAATAAATACAAAATTCTGCATACAAATTGGTTTTGAGTCCAAACAGGACATGTTTTTGGTCAAAATTAAGCAAAATCTGATGATTCCGAGGGGCGATATGAGAGAATTCTGTTCTATTTTCTAGGAAACTGGTTGCTTCCAATCAATATTTCAGCTTTGGATAAGTCAATAACTAGCAATATCTTAGAAAATTTCATCTATGAAAAAACTCTTTGGGAAAGGAAGGATCAATATAAGTTTTATCCATTCTGAAACAGCCTGCATTTGCTCAAACTGATCGATATCATGACACTTGGACCCTTTTTTGACTGTCATCTTTAGAATATGTAATGGATCTTAAAATTATTTCATGGAATGTTGTAACGTAGGTCATTGTCATCAAATAAATACAAAATTCTGCATACAAATTGGTTTTGAGTTCAACAGTTCAACAGGACATGTTTTTGCTCATAATTAAGCAAAATCTGATGATTCCGAGGGGGCGATATGAGAGAATTCTGTTCTATTTTCTAGGAAACTGGTTGCTTCCAATCAATATTTCAGCTTTGGATAAGTCAATAACTAGCAATATCTTAGAAAATTTCATCTATGAAAAAAAAAACTCTTTGGGAAGGCCTCAATATAAGTTTTATCCATTTGAAACTAGCCTGAATTTGCTCAAACTGATCGATATCATGACACTTGGACCCTTTTTGACTGTCATATCTAGAATATGTAATGGATCTTAAAATTATTTCATTGAATGTTGTAACGTAGGTCATTGTCATCAAATAAATACAAAATTCTGCATAAAAATTGGTTTTCAGTCCAACAGGACATGTTTTTGGTCAAAATTAAGCAAAATCTGATGACTGCTGAGGGGCGATATGAGAGAATTTCTGTTCTATTTTCTAAAAAACTGGTTGCTTCAATCAATATTTCAGCTTTGAATAAATCAATAACTAACAATATCTTAGAAAATTTAATCTATGAAAAAAACTCTTTGGGAAAGGATCAATATAAGTTTTATCCATTCTGAAACAGCCTGCATTTGCTCAAACTGATCGATATCATGACACTTGGACCCTTTTTTGACTATCATCTTTAAATATGTAATGGATCTTAAAATTATTTAATGGAATGTTGTAACGTAGGTCATTCTCATCAAATAAATACAAAATTCTGCATACAAATTGGTTTTGAGTACAACAGGACATGTTTTTGGTCTTAATTAAGCAAAATCTGATGATTCCGAGGGGGGATATGAGAGAATTCCTGTTCTATTTTCTAGGAAACTGGTTGCTTCCAATCAATATTTCAGCTTTGGATAAGTCAATAATTAGCAATATCTTAGGAAATTTCATCTATGAAAAAAACTCTTTGGGAAAGGATCAATATAAGTTTTATCCATTCTGAAACAGCCTGCATTTGCTCAAACTGATCGATATCATGACACACTTGGACCCTTTTTGACTGTCATCTTTAGACTATGTAATGGATCTTAAAATTATTTCATGGAATGTTGTAACGTAGGTCATTGTCATCAAATAAATACAAAATTCTGCATACAAATTGGTTTTGAGTTCAACAGGACATGTTTTTGCTCATAATTAAGCAAAATCTGATGATTACGAGGGGCGATATGAGAGAATTCCTGTTCTATTTTCTAGGAAACTGGTTGCTTCAATCAATATTTCAGCTTTGGATAAGTCAATAACTAGCAATATCTTAGAAAATTTCATCTATGAAAAAAAATAAATACAAAATCTTTGGGAAGGCCTCAATATAAGTTTTATCCATTTTGAAACTAGCCTGAATTTGCTCAAACTGATCGATATCATGACACTTGGACCCTTTTTTGACTGTCATATCTAGAATATGTAATGGATCTTAAAATTATTTCATTGAATGTTGTAACGTAGGTCATTGTCATCAAATAAATACAAAATTCTGCATAAAATTGGTTTTCAATTGGTTTTCAGTCAACAGGACATGTTTTTGGTCAAAATTAAGCAAAATCTGATGACTGCCGAGGGGCGATATGAGAGAATTTCTGTTCTATTTTCTAGGAAACTGGTTGCTTCAATCAATATTTCAGCTTTGAATAAATCAATAACTAACAATATCTTAGAAAATTTAATCTATGAAAAAACTCTTTGGGAAAGGATCAATATAAGTTTTATCCATTCTGAAACTAGCCTGAATTTGCTCAAACTGATCGATATCATGACACTTGGACCCTTTTTGACTATCATCTTAAAATATGTAATGAATCTTAAAATTATTTCATGGAATGTTGTAACGTAGGTCATTCTTATGAAATAAATACAAAATTCTGCATACAAATTGGTTTTGAGTACAACAGGACCTGTTTTTGGTCATAATTAAGCAAAGTCTGATGATTCCGAGGGGCGATATGAGAGAATTCCTGTTCTATTTTCTAGGAAACTGGTTGCTTCCAATCAATATTTCAGCTTTGGATAAGTCAATAACTAACAATATCTTAGAAATTTCATCTATGAAAAAAACTCTTTGGGAAAGGATCAATATAAGTTTTATCCATTCTGAAACAGCCTGCATTTGCTCAAACTGATCGATATCATGACACTTGGACCCTTTTTTGACTGTCATCTTTAGACTATGTAATGGATCTTAAAATTATTTCATGGAATGTTGTAACGTAGGTCATTGTCATCAAATAAATACAAAATTCTGCATACAAATTGGTTTTGAGTTCAACAGGACATGTTTTTGCTCATAATTAAGCAAAATCTGATGATTCCGAGGGGCGATATGAGAGAATTCCTGTTCTATTTTCTAGGAAACTGGTTGCTTCCAATCAATATTTCAGCTTTGGATAAGTCAATAACTAGCAATATCTTAGAAAATTTCATCTATGAAAAAAAAACTCTTTGGGAAGGCCTCAATATAAGTTTTATCCATTCTGAAACTAGCCTGAATTTGCTCAAACTGATCGATATCATGACACTTGGACCCTTTTTTGACTGTCATCTTTAGAATATGTAATGGATCTTAAAATTATTTCATTGAATGTTGTAACGTAGGTCATTGTCATCAAATAAATACAAAATTCTGCATACAAATTGGTTTTGAGTACAACAGGACATGTTTTTGGTCATAATTAAGCAAAATCTGATGATTGCCGAGGGGCATATGAGAGAATTTCTGTTCTATTTTCTAGGAAACTGGTTGCTTCAATCAATATTTCAGCTTTGAATAAATCAATAACTAACAATATCTTAGAAAATTTCAATCTATGAAAAAAAACTCTTTGGGAAAGGAAGGATCAATATAAGTTTTATCCATTCTGAAACAGCCTGCATTTGCTCAAACTGATCGATATCATGACACTTGGACCCTTTTTGACTGTCATCTTTAGACTATGTAATGGATCTTAAAATTATTTCATGGAATGTTGTAACGTAGGTCATTGTCATCAAATAAATACAAAATTCTGCATACAAATTGGTTTTGAGTTCAACAGGACATGTTTTTGCTCATAATTAAGCAAAATCTGATGATTACGAGGGGCGATATGAGAGAATTCCTGTTCTATTTTCTAGGAAACTGGTTGCTTCCAATCAATATTTCAGCTTTGGATAAGTCAATAACTAGCAATATCTTAGAAAATTTCATCTATGAAAAAAAACTCTTTGGGAAGGCCTCAATATAAGTTTTATCCATTCTGAAACTAGCCTGAATTTGCTCAAACTGATCGATATCATGACACTTGGACCCTTTTTCGACTGTCATATCTAGAATATGTAATGGATCTTAAAATTATTTCATTGAATGTTGTAACGTAGGTCATTCTCATCAAAAAAATACAAAATTCTGCATAAAAATTGGTTTTCAGTCCAACAGGACATGTTTTTGGTCAAAATTAAGCAAAATCTGATGACTGCTGAGGGGCGATATGAGAGAATTTCTGTTCTATTTTCTAAAAAACTGGTTGCTTCCAATCAATATTTCAGCTTTGAATAAATCAATAACTAACAATATCTTAGAAAATTTAATCTATGAAAAAAACTCTTTGGGAAAGGATCAATATAAGTTTTATCTATTCTGAAACAGCCTGCATTTGCTCAAACTGATCGATATCATGACACTTGGACCCTTTTTTGACTATCATCTTTAAATATGTAATGGATCTTAAAATTATTTCATGGAATGTTGTAACGTAGGTCATTCTCATCAAATAAATACAAAATTCTGCATACAAATTGGTTTTGAGTACAACAGGACATGTTTTTGGTCATAATTAAGCAAAATCTGATGATTCCGAGGGGATATGAGAGAATTCCTGTTCTATTTTCTAGGAAACTGGTTGCTTCCAATCAATATTTCAGCTTTGGATAAGTCAATAATTAGCAATATCTTAGAAATTTCATCTATGAAAAAAAAACTCTTTGGGAAAGGATCAATATAAGTTTTATCCATTCTGAAACAGCCTGCATTTGCTCAAACTGATCGATATCATGACACTTGGACCCTTTTTTGACTGTCATCTTTAGACTATGTAATGGATCTTAAAATTATTTCATGGAATGTTGTAACGTAGGTCATTGTCATCAAATAAATACAAAATTCTGCATACAAATTGGTTTTGAGTTCAACAGGACATGTTTTTGCTCATAATTAAGCAAAATCTGATGATTACGAGGGGCGATATGAGAGAATTCCTGTTCTATTTTCTAGGAAACTGGTTGCTTCAATCAATATTTCAGCTTTGGATAAGTCAATAACTAGCAATATCTTAGAAAATTTCATCTATGAAAAAAACTCTTTGGGAAGGCCTCAATATAAGTTTTATCCATTCTGAAACTAGCCTGAATTTGCTCAAACTGATCGATATCATGACACTTGGACCCTTTTTTGACTGTCATATCTAGAATATGTAATGGATCTTAAAATTATTTCATTGAATGTTGTAACGTAGGTCATTGTCATCAAATAAATACAAAATTCTGCATAAAATTGGTTTTCAGTCCAACAGGACATGTTTTTGGTCAAAATTAAGCAAAATCTGATGACTGCCGAGGGGCGATATGAGAGAATTTCTGTTCTATTTTCTAAAAAAACTGGTTGCTTCCAATCAATATTTCAGCTTTGGATAAGTCAATAACTAACAATATCTTAGAAAATTTAATCTATGAAAAAACTCTTTGGGAAAGGATCAATATAAGTTTTATCCATTCTGAAACAGCCTGCATTTGCTCAAACTGATCGATATCATGACACTTGGACCCTTTTTTGACTATCATCTTTAAATATGTAATGGATCTTAAAATTATTTCATGGAATGTTGTAACGTAGGTCATTCTCATCAAATAAATACAAAATTCTGCATACAAATTGGTTTTGAGTACAACAGGACATGTTTTTGGTCATAATTAAGCAAAATCTGATGATTCCGAGGGGCGATATGAGAGAATTTCTGTTCTATTTTCTAGGAAACTGGTTGCTTCAATCAATATTTCAGCTTTGGATAAGTCAATAACTAGCAATATCTTAGAAAATTTCATCTATGAAAAAAACTCTTTGGGAAAGGATCAATATAAGTTTTATCCATTCTGAAACAGCCTGCATTTGCTCAAACTGATCGATATGATGACACTTGGACCCTCTTTTGACTGTCATCTTTAGAATATGTAATGGATCTTAAAGTTATTTCATGGAATTTTGTAACGTAAATCATTTTCATCAAATAAATACAAAATTCTGCATACAAATTGGTTTTGAGTACAACAGGACATGTTTTTGGTCATAATTAAGCAAAATCTGATGATTCCGAGGGGCAATATGAGAGAATTTCTGTTCTATTTTCTAGGAAACTGGTTGCTTCCAATCAATATTTCAGCTTTGGCCAAGTCAATAACTAGCAATATCTTAGGAAATTTCATCTATGAAAAAAACTCTTTGGGAAGGATCAATATAAGTTTTATTTTATTCTGAAACAGCCTGCATTTGCTCAAACTGATCGATATCATGACACTTGGACCCTTTTTTGACTGTCATCTTTAGAATATGTAATGGATCTTAAAATTATTTCATGGAATGTTGTAACGTAGGTCATTGTCATCAAATAAATACAAAATTCTGCATACAAATTGGTTTTGAGTTCAACAGGACATGTTTTTGCTCATAATTAAGCAAAATCTGATGATTACGAGGGGCGATATGAGAGAATTCCTGTTCTATTTTCTAGGAAACTGGTTGCTTCCAATCAATATTTCAGCTTTGGATAAGTCAATAACTAGCAATATCTTAGAAAATTTCATCTATGAAAAAAAACTCTTTGGGAAGGCCTCAATATAAGTTTTATCCATTCTGAAACTAGCCTGAATTTGCTCAAACTGATCGATATCATGACACTTGGACCCTTTTTGACTGTCATATCTAGAATATGTAATGGATCTTAAAATTATTTCATTGAATGTTGTAACGTAGTCATTCTCATCAAATAAATACAAAATTCTGCATAAAATTGGTTTTCAGTCCAACAGGACATGTTTTTGGTCAAAATTAAGCAAAATCTGATGACTGCCGAGGGGCGATATGAGAGAATTTCTGTTCTATTTTCTAAAAACTGGTTGCTTCAATCAATATTTCAGCTTTGAATAAATCAATAACTAACAATATCTTAGAAAATTTAATCTATGAAAAAACTCTTTGGGAAAGGATCAATATAAGTTTTATCCATTCTGAAACAGCCTGCATTTGCTCAAACTGATCGATATCATGACACTTGGACCCTTTTTTGACTGTCATCTTTAGAATATGTAATGGATCTTAAAATTATTTCATGGAATGTTGTAACGTAGGTCATTCTCATCAAATAAATACAAAATTCTGCATACAAATTGGTTTTGAGTACAACAGGACATGTTTTTGGTCATAATTAAGCAAAATCTGATGATTGCAGAGGGGGCGATATGAGAGAATTTCTATTCTATTTTCTAGGAAACTGGTTGCTTCCAATCAATATTTCAGCTTTGGATAAGTCAATAACTAGCAATATCTTAGAAATTTCATCTATGAAAAAAACTCTTTGGGAAAGGCCTCAATATAAGTTTTATCCATTCTGAAACAGCCTGCATTTGCTCAAACTGATCGATATCATGACACTTGGACCCTTTTTGACTGTCATCTTTAGAATATGTAATGGATCTTAAAATTATTTCATGGAATGTTGTAACGTAGGTCATTGTCATCAAATAAATACAAAATTCTGCATACAAATTGGTTTTGAGTTCAACAGGACATGTTTTTGGTCATAATTAAGCAAAATCTGATGATTCCGAGGGGCGATATGAGAGAATTCTGTTCTATTTTCTAGGAAATTGGTTGCTTCCAATCAATATTTCAGCTTTGGATAAGTCAATAATTAGCAATATCTTAGGAAATTTCATCTATGAAAAAAAAACTCATTAGGAAGGCCTCAATATAAGTTTTATCCATTCTGAAACAGCCTGCATTTGCTCAAACTGATCGATATCATGACACTTGGACCCTTTTTTGACTGTCATCTTTAGAATATGTAATGGATCTTAAAATTATTTCATGGAATGTTGTAACGTAGGTCATTGTCATCAAATAAATACAAAATTCTGCATACAAATTGGTTTTGAGTTCAACAGGACATGTTTTTGGTCATAATTAAGCAAAATCTGATGATTGCAGAGGGGCGATATGAGAGAATTTCTGTTCTATTTTCTAAAACTGGTTGCTTCAATCAATATTTCAGCTTTGGATAAGTCAATAACTAGCAATATCTTAGAAATTTCATCTATGAAAAAAACTCTTTGGGAAGGCCAATATAAGTTTTATCCATTCTGAAACTAGCCTGAATTTGCTCAAACTGATCGATATCATGACACTTGGACCCTTTTTTGACTGTCATCTTTAGAATATGTAATGGATCTTAAAATTATTTCATGGAATTTTGTAATGTAGGTCATTTTCATCAAATAAATACAAAATTCTGCATACAAATTGGTTTTGAGTACAACAGGACATGTTTTTGGTCATAATTAAGCAAAGTCTGATGATTCCGAGGGGCGATATGAGAGAATTTCTGTTCTATTTTTTAGGAAACTGGTTGCTTCCAATCAATATTTCAGCTTTGAATAAATCAATAACTAACAATATCTTAGAAAAAATAATCTAAGAAAAAAACTCTTGGGGAAAGGATCAATATAAGTTTTATCCATTCTGAAACAGCCTGCATTTGCTCAAACTGATCGATATCATTACACTTCTGCACTTGGACCCTTTTTTGACTGTCATCTTTAAAATATGTAATGGATCTTAAAATTATTTCATGGAATGTTGTAACGTAGGTCATTGTCATCAAATAAATACAAAATTCTGCATACAAATTGGTTTTGAGTTCAACAGGACATGTTTTTGCTCATAATTAAGCAAAATCTGATGATTACGAGGGGCGATATGAGAGAATTCCTGTTCTATTTTCTAGGAAACTGGTTGCTTCCAATCAATATTTCAGCTTTGGATAAGTCAATAACTAGCAATATCTTAGAAAATTTCATCTATGAAAAAAAAAATCTTCGGGAAGGCCTCAATATAAGTTTTATCCATTCTGAAACTAGCCTGAATTTGCTCAAACTGATCGATATCATGACACTTGGACCCTTTTTTGACTGTCATCTTTAAAATATGTAATGGATCTTTAAATTATTTCATGGAATTTTGTAACGTAGGTCATTTTCATCAAATAAATACAAAATTCTGCATACAAATTGGTTTTGAGTACAACAGGACCTGTTTTTGGTCAAAATTAAGCAAAATCTGATGACTGCAGAGGGGCGATATGAGAGAATTTCTGTTCTATTTTCTAAAAAAACTGGTTGCTTCCAATCAATATTTCAGCTTTGGATAAGTCAATAACTAGCAATATCTTAGGAAATTTCATCTATGAAAAAAAACTCATTGGAAAGGCGTCAATATAAGTTTTATCCATTCTGAAACTAGCCTGAATTTGCTCAAACTGATCGATATCATGACCCTTGGACCCTTTTTTGACTGTCATCTTTAGAATATGTAATGGATCTTAAAATTATTTCATGGAATTTTGTAATGTAGGTCATTTTCATCAAATAAATACAAAATTCTGCATACAAATTGGTTTTGAGTACAACAGGACATGTTTTTGCTCATAATTAAGCAAAATCTGATGATTACGAGGGGCGATATGAGAGAATTTCTGTTCTATTTTTTAGGAAACTGGTTGCTTCCAATCAATATTTCAGCTTTGAATAAATCAATAACTAACAATATCGTAGAAAAATTAATCTAAGAAAAAAACTCTTGGGGAAAGGATCAATATAAGTTTTATCCATTCTGAAACAGCCTGCATTTGCTCAAACTGATCGATATCATAACACTTGGACCCTTTTTTGACTGTCATCTTTAAAATATGTAATGGATCTTAAATTATTTCATGGAATGTTGTAACGTAGGTCATTGTCATCAAATAAATACAAAATTCTGCATATAAATTGGTTTTGAGTTCAACAGGACATGTTTTTGCTCATAATTAAGCAAAATCTGATGATTACGAGGGGCGATATGAGAGAATTCCTGTTCTATTTTCTAGGAAACTGGTTGCTTCCAATCAATATTTCAGCTTTGGATAAGTCAATAACTAGCAATATCTTAGGAAAGTTCATCTATGAAAAAAAACTCATTGGGAAGGCGTCAATATAAGTTTTATCCATTCTGAAACTAGCCTGAATTTGCTCAAACTGATCGATATCATGACACTTGGACCCTTTTTTGACTGTCATCTTTAGACTATGTAATGGATCTTAAAATTATTTCTTGGAATGTTGTAACATAGGTCATTGTCATCAAATAAATACAAAATTCTGCATACAAATTGGTTTTGAGTTCAACAGGACATGTTTTTGGTCATAATTAAGCAAAATCTGATGAATCCGAGGGGCAATATGAGAGAATTCCTGTTCTATTTTCTAGGAAACTGGTTGCTTTCAATCAATATTTCAGCTTTGGATAAGTCAATAACTAGCAATATCTTTGGAAATTTCATCTATGAAAAAAACCTCTTTGGGAAGGCCTCAATATAAGTTTTATCCATTCTGAAACTAGCCTGAATTTGCTCAAACTGATCGATATCATGACACTTGACCCTTTTTTGACTGTCATATCTAGAATATGTAATGAATCTTAAAATTATTTCATTGAATGTTGTAACGTAGGTCATTTTTATCAAATAAATACAAAATTCTGCATACAAATTGGTTTTGAGTACAACAGGACATGTTTTTGGTCATAATTAAACAAAATCTGATGATTCCGAGGGGCGATATGAGAGAATTCCTGTTCTATTTTCTAGGAAACTGGTTGCTTCCAATCAATATTTCAGCTTTGGATAAGTCAATAACTAACAATATCTTAGGAAATTTCATCTATGAAAAAAACCTCTTTGGGAAGGCCTCAATATAAGTTTTATCCATTCTAAAACTAGCCTGAATTTGCTCAAACTGATCGATATCATGACACTTGGACCCTTTTTTGACTGTCATATCTAGAATATGTAATGGATCTTATAATTATTTGATGGAATGTTGTAAGGTAGGTCATTCTCATCAAATAAATACAAAATTCTGCATAAAAATTGGTTTTCAGACCAACAGGACATGTTTTTGGTCAAAAAAGGTTAGTTTTAAAATCTTGTATTCAGTGCATTAAGAGGACTTGCGTGAGTGGGACAGGTACATTATTGGGACTTGCCATTAACATTGACCTGTTACTCAAAATATCAAGTTGGTTAAGACTTACATTAAGTTAAAAACTAATTCCATATGCAAATTGTCATCAGAAGAATCTCTTTGCAGTCAAAAAATCATGTCTTTCATTATTGAATAATGTTTTCAGTTTGATGATTACTTTTTTGTAGAATATGTGTTTTAATTCTTGTAAATCGGGCAAATTATTACTAGGTTAGTTTTAAAATCTTGTATTCAGTGCATTAACAGGACCTGCGTGAGTGGGACAGGTACATTATTGGGACTTGCCATTAATATTGACCTGTTACTCAAAATATCAAGAAGATAAAAATCAATTCCATATGGATCCATATGGAAATGGTCATCAGAAGAATCTGTTTGCAGTCAAAAAATCATGTCTTTGATAATTAATGTTTTCAATTTGATGGTTATCATTTTGTATGTTTTAAAGTCTTGTGATATGGGCACTACTAGGCCCTGTGCAAGTGGGAGAGATACATTATTGGACTGAAAATCTTGTAATCAGTGCATTAGCAGGACCTGTGCGAGTGGGACAGGTACATTATTGGGACTCGCCATTAACATTGACCTGTTACTCAAAATGTCAAGACGCTTAAGACTTACAATAAGTTAGAAACTAATTCCATATGCAAATTGTCTACAGAAGAATCTGCAGTCAAAAAATCATGTCTTTCATTATTGAATAATGTTTTCAGTTTGATGATTATCATTTATAGAAAATGTGTTTTAAATCTTGTAATTGGGGCATATTATTACTAGGTTAGTTTTAAAATCTTGTATTCAGTGCATTATGAGGACTTGCGTGAGTGGGACAGGTACATTATTAGGACTTGCCATTAATACTGACCTGTTACTCAAAATATCAAGAAGTTAAAAACTAATTCCATATGGATCCATATGGAAATTGTCATCAGAAAAATCTCTTTGCAGTCAAAAAATCATGTCTTTGATAATTAATGTTTTCAATTTGATGGTTATCATTTTGTATGTTTTAAAGTCATGTAATTGGGGCACTACTGGGCAAGGTGCTAGTGGGAGAGATACATTGTTGGGACTAAAAATCTTGTATTCAGTGCATTAGCAGGACCTGCGCGAGTGGGACAGGTACATTATTGGGACTCGCCATTAACATTGACCTGCTACTCAAAAAATCAAGACGCTTAAGACTTACATTAAGTTAAAAACTTATTCCATATGCAAATTGTCATCAGAAGAATCTCTTTGCAGTCAAAAAATCATGTCTTTCAATATTAAATAATGTTTTCAGTTTGATGATTATCATTTATAGAAAATGTGTTTTAAATCTTGTAATTGGGGCATATTATTACTAGGTTAGTTTTAAAATATTTTATTCAGTGCATTAACAGGACCTGTGCGAGTGGGACAGGTACATTATTGTGACTCGCCATTAACATTGACCTGTTACTCAAAATATAAAGACGCTTAAGAATTACAATAAGTTAAAAACTTATTCATATGCAAATTGTCATCAGAAGAATCCGCAGTCAAAAAATCATGTCTTTCATTATTAAATAATGTTTTCAGTTTGATGGTTATCATTTTGTAAAAATGTGTTTTAATTGTTGTAACTGGGGCATATTATTACTAGGTTAGTTTTAAAATCTTGTATTCAGTGCATTAACAGGACCTGCGTGAGTGGGACAGGTACATTATTGGGACTTGCCATTAACATTGACCTGTCACTCGAAATATCAAGTTGCTTAAGACTTACATTAAGTTAAAAACTAATTCCATATGCAAATTGTCATCAGAAGAATCTCTTTGCAGTCAAAAAATCATGTCTTTCATTATTGAATAATGTTTTCAGTTTGATGATTACTTTTTTGTAGAATATGTGTTTTAATTCTTGTAATTCGGGCAAATAATTACTAGGTTAGTTTTAAAATCTTGTATTCAGTGCATTAACAGGACCTGCGTGAGTGGGACAGGTACATTATTGGGACTTGCCATTAATATTGACCTGTTACTCAAAATATCAAGAAGGTAAAAACTAATTCCATATGGATCCATATGGAAATGGTCATCAGAAGAATCTGTTTGCAGTCAAAAATCATGTTTTTGATAATTAATGTTTTCAATTTGATGGTTATCATTTTGTATGTTTTAAAGTCTTGTGATATGGGCACTACTAGGCCCTGTGCAAGTGGGAGAGATACATTATTGGACTGAAAATCTTGTAATCAGTGCATTAGCAGGACCTGTGCGAGTGGGACAGGTACATTATTGGGACTCGCCATTAACATTGACCTGTTACTCAAAATTTCAAGACGCTTAAGACTTACAATAAGTTAAAAACTAATTCCATATGCAAATTGTCATCAGAAGAATCTGCAGTCAAAAAATCATGTCTTTCATTATTAAATAATGTTTTCAGTTTGATGATTATCATTTATAAAAATGTGTTTTAAATCTTGTAATTGGGGCATATTATTACTAGGTTAGTTTTAAAATCTTGTATTCAGTGCATTAACAGGACCTGCGCGAGTGGGACAGGTACATTATTGGGACTTGCCATTAACATTGACCTGTTACTCAAAATATCAAGTTGCTTAAGACTTACATTAAGTTAAAAACTAATTCCATATGCAAATTGTCATCAGAAGAATCTCTTTGCAGTCAAAAAATTATGTCTTTTATTATTGAATAATGTTTTCAGTTTGATGATTACTTTTTTGTAGAATATGTGTTTTAATTCTTGTAAATCGGGCAAATTATTACTAGGCTAGTTTTAAAATCTTGTATTCAGTGCATTAACAGGACCTGCGTGAGTGGGACAAGTACATTATTGGGACTTGCCATTAATATTGACCTGTTACTCAAAATATCAAGAAGGTAAAAACTAATTCCATATGGATCCATATGGAAATTGTCATCAGAAAAATCTCTTTGCAGTCAAAAAATCATGTCTTTGATAATTAATGTTTTCAATGTGATGGTTATCATTTTGTATGTTTTAAAGTCATGTGATTGGGGGCACTACTGGGCCCTGTGCTAGTGGGAGAGATACATTATTGGGACTGAAAATCTTGTATTCAGTGCATTAGCAGGACCTGCGCGAGTGGGACAGGTACATTATTGGGACTTGCCATTAACATTGACCTGCTACTCAAAAAATCAAGACGCTTAAGAGTTACAAGAAGTTAAAAACTTCTTCCATATGCAAATTGTCATCAGAAGAATCTGTTTGCAGTCAAAAAATCATGTCTTTCATTATAGAATAATGTTTTCAGTTTGATGGTTATCATTTTGTAAAATATGTGTTTTAATTGTTGTAATTGGGGCATATTATTACTAGGTTAGTTTTAAAATCTTGTATTCAGTGCATTAACAGGACCTGCGCGAGTGGGACAGGTACATTATTGGGACTTGCCATTAACATTGACCTGTTACTCAAAATATCAAGTTGCTTAAGACTTACATTAAGTTAAAAACTAATTCCATATGCAAATTGTCATCAGAAGAATCTCTTTGCAGTCAAAAAATCATGTCTTTCATTATTGAATAATGTTTTCAGTTTGATGATTACTTTTTTGTAGAATATGTGTTTTAATTCTTGTAAATCGGGCAAATTATTACTAGGTTAGTTTTAAAATCTTGTATTCAGTGCATTAACAGGACCTGCGTGAGTGGGACAGGTACATTATTGGGACTTGCCATTAATATTGACCTGTTACTCAAAATATCAAGAAGGTAAAAACTAATTCCATATGGATCCATATGGAAATTGTCATCAGAAAAATCTCTTTGCAGTCAAAAAATCATGTCTTTGATAATTAATGTTTTCAATGTGATGGTTATCATTTTGTATGTTTTAAAGTCATGTGATTGGGGCACTACTGGGCCCTGTGCTAGTGGGAGAGATACATTATTGGGACTGAAAATCTTGTATTCAGTGCATTAGCAGGACCTGCGCGAGTGCAACAGGTACATTATTGGGACTTGCCATTAACATTGACCTGCTACTCAAAAAATCAAGAAGCTTAAGACTTACATTAAGTTAAAAACTTATTCCATATGCAAATTGTCATTAGAAGAATCTCTCTGCAGTCAAAAAATCATGTCTTTCAATATTAAATAATGTTTTCAGTTTGATGATTATCATTTATAGAAAATGTGTTTTAAATCTTGTAATTGGGGCATATTATTACTAGGTTAGTTTTAAAATCTTGTATTCAGTGCATTAACAGGACCTGCGTGAATGGGACAGGTACATTATTGGGACTTGCCATTAATACTGACCTGTTACTCAAAATATCAAGAAGGTAAAAACTAATTCCATATGGATCCATATGGAAATGGTCATCAGAAGAATCTGTTTGCAGTCAAAAATCATGTTTTTGATAATTAATGTTTTCAATTTGATGGTTATCATTTTGTATGTTTTAAAGTCTTGTGATATGGGCACTACTAGGCCCTGTGCAAGTGGGAGAGATACATTATTGGACTGAAAATCTTGTAATCAGTGCATTAGCAGGACCTGTGCGAGTGGGACAGGTACATTATTGGGACTCGCCATTAACATTGACCTGTTTCTCAAAATGTCAAGACGCTTAAGACTTACAATAAGTTAAAAACTAATTCCATATGCAAATTGTCATCAGAAGAATCTGCAGTCAAAAAAATCATGTCTTTCATTATTAAATAATGTTTTCAGTTTGATGATTATCATTTATAGAAAATGTGTTTTAAATCTTGTAATTGGGGCATATTATTACTAGGTTAGTTTTAAAATCTTGTATTCAGTGCATTATGAGGACTTGCGTGAGTGGGACAGGTACATTATTGGGACTTGCCATTAATACTGACCTGTTACTCAAAATATCAAGTTGCTTAAGACTTACATTAAGTTAAAAACTAATTCCATATGCAAATTGTCATCAGAAGAATCTGTTTGCAGTCAAAAAATTATGTCTTTCATTATTGAATAATGTTTTCAGTTTGATGGTTATCATTTTGTAGAATATGTGTTTTAATTGTTGTAATTGGGGCATATTATTACTAGGTTAGTTTTAAAATCTTGTATTCAGTGCATTAACAGGACCTGCGCGAGTGGGACAGGTACATTATTGGGACTTGCCATTAACATTGACCTGTTACTCAAAATATCAAGTTGCTTAAGACTTACATTAAGTTAAAAACTAATTCCATATGCAAATTGTCATCAGAAGAATCTCTTTGCAGTCAAAAAATCATGTCTTTCATAATTGAATAATGTTTTCAGTTTGATGATTACTTTTTTGTAGAATATGTGTTTTAATTCTTGTAAATCGGGCAAATTATTACTAGGTTAGTTTTAAAATCTTGTATTCAGTGCATTAACAGGACCTGCGTGAGTGGGACAGGTACATTATTGGGACTTGCCATTAATATTGACCTGTTACTCAAAATATCAAGAAGGTAAAAACTAATTCCATATGGATCCATATGAAAATGGTCATCAGAAGAATCTCTTTGCAGTCAAAAAATCATGTTTTTGATAATTAATGTTTTCAATTTGATGGTTATCATTTTGTATGTTTTAAAGTCTTGTGATATGGGCACTACTAGGCCCTGTGCAAGTGGGAGAGATACATTATTGGGACTGAAAATCTTGTAATCAGTGCATTAGCAGGACCTGTGCGAGTGGGACAGGTACATTATTGGGACTCGCCATTAACATTGACCTGTTACTCAAAATGTCAAGACGCTTAAGACTTACAATAAGTTAAAAACTAATTCCATATGCAAATTGTCATCAGAAGAATCTGCAGTCAAAAATCATGTCTTTCATTATTAAATAATGTTTTCAGTTTGATGATTATCATTTATAGAAAATGTGTTTTAAATCTTGTAATTGGGGCATATTATTACTAGGTTAGTTTTAAAATCTTGTATTCAGTGCATTAACAGGACTTGCGTGAGTGGGACAGGTACATTATTGGGACTTGCCATTAATACTGACCTGTTACTCAAAATATCAAGTTGCTTAAGACTTACATTAAGTTAAAAACTAATTCCATATGCAAATTGTCATCAGAAGAATCTGTTTGCAGTCAAAAAATCATGTCTTTCATTATTGAATAATGTTTTCAGTTTGATGATGTATCATTTTGTAGAATATGTGTTTTAATTCTTGTAATTGGGGCATATTATTACTAGGTTAGTTTTAAAATCTTGTATTCAGTGCATTAACAGGACCTGCGTGAGTGGGACAGGTACATTATTGGGACTTGCCATTATTATTAATTAATGTTTTCAATGGGTTATCATTTTGTATGTTTTAAAGTCATGTGATTGGGGCACTTGCCATTAACATTGACCTGTTACTGCAAAATATCAACAGGTACATTATTGGGACTTAAGACTTGACCTGCTTCAAGAAGCTTAAAACATTAAGTTAAAAACTTATTCCATATGCAAATTGTCATCAGAAGAATCTCTTTGCAGTCAAAAATCATGTCTTTCATTATTAAATAATGTTTTCAGTTTGATGATTATCATTTTGTAGAATATGTGTTTTAAATCTTGTAATTGGGGCATATTATTACTAGGTTAGTTTTAAAATCTTGTATTCAGTGCATTAGCAGGACCCACGCGAGTGGGACAGGTACATTATTTAGACTTGCCATTAATACTGACCTGTTACTCAAAATATCAAGAAGGTAAAAACTAATTCCATATGGATCCATACGGAAATGGTCATCAGAAGAATCTGTTTGCAGTCAAAAATCATGTTTTTGATAATTAATGTTTTCAATTTGATGGTTATCATTTTGTATGTTTTAAAGTCTTGTGATATGGGCACTACTAGGCCCTGTGCAAGTGGGAGAGATACATTATTGGACTGAAAATCTTGTAATCAGTGCATTAGCAGGACCTGTGTGAGTGGGACAGGTACATTATTGGGACTCGCCATTAACATTGACCTGCTACTCAAAATGTCAAGACGCTTAAGACTTACAATAAGTTAAAAACTAATTCCATATGCAAATTGTCATCAGAAGAATCTGCAGTCAAAAAATCATGTCTTTCATTATTAAATAATGTTTTCAGTTTGATGATTATCATTTATAGAAAATGTGTTTTTAAATTGTTGTAATTGGGGCATATTATTACTAGGTTAGTTTTAAAATCTTGTATTCAGTGCATTAACAGGACTTGCGTGAGTGGGACAGGTACAGGTACATTATTGGGACTTGCCATTAATACTGACCTGTTACTCAAAATATCAAGTTGCTTAAGACTTACATTAAGTTAAAAACTAATTCCATATGCAAATTGTCATCAGAAGAATCTGTTTGCAGTCAAAAATCATGTCTTTCATTATTGAATAATGTTTTCAGTTTGATGATTACTTTTTGTAGAATATGTGTTTTAATTCTTGTAAATCGGGCAAATTATTACTAGGTTAGTTTTAAAATCTTGTATTCAGTGCATTAACAGGACCTGCAAGTGGGAGTGGGACAGGTACATTATTGGGACTTGCCATTAATATTGACCTGTTACTCAAAATATCAAGAAGGTAAAACTAATTCCATATGGATCCATATGGAAATTGTCATCAGAAAAATCTCTTTGCAGTCAAAAATCATGTCTTTGATAATTAATGTTTTCAATGTGATGGTTATCATTTTGTATGTTTTAAAGTCATGTGATTGGGGCACTACTGGGCCCTGTGCTAGTGGGAGAGATACATTATTGGGACTGAAAATCTTGTATTCAGTGCATTAGCAGGACCTGCGCGAGTGGGACAGGTACATTATTGGGACTTGCCATTAACATTGACCTGCTACTCAAAAAATCAAGAAGCTTAAGACTTACATTAAGTTAAAAACTTATTCCATATGCAAATTGTCATTAGAAGAATCTCTTAAAATCATGTCTTTCAATATTAAATAATGTTTTCAGTTTGATGATTATCATTTATAGAAAATGTGTTTTAAATCTTGTAATTGGGGCATATTATTACTAGGTTAGTTTTAAAATCTTGTATTCAGTGCATTAACAGGACCTGCGTGAATGGGACAGGTACATTATTGGGACTTGCCATTAATACTGACCTGTTACTCAAAATATCAAGAAGGTAAAAACTAATTCCATATGGATCCATATGGAAATGGTCATCAGAAGAATCTGTTTGCAGTCAAAAATCATGTTTTTGATAATTAATGTTTTCAATTTGATGGTTATCATTTTGTATGTTTTAAAGTCTTGTGATATGGGCACTACTAGGCCCTGTGCAAGTGGGAGAGATACATTATTGGACTGAAAATCTTGTAATCAGTGCATTAGCAGGACCTGTGCGAGTGGGACAGGTACATTATTGGGACTCGCCATTAACATTGACCTGTTTCTCAAAATGTCAAGACGCTTAAGACTTACAATAAGTTAAAAACTAATTCCATATGCAAATTGTCATCAGAAGAATCTGCAGTCAAAAATCATGTCTTTCATTATTAAATAATGTTTTCAGTTTGATGATTATCATTTATAGAAAATGTGTTTTAAATCTTGTAATTGGGGCATATTATTACTAGGTTAGTTTTAAAATCTTGTATTCAGTGCATTATGAGGACTTGCGTGAGTGGGACAGGTACATTATTGGGACTTGCCATTAATACTGACCTGTTACTCAAAATATCATTTTGAGTCTTTATTTATTGAAATTAATTGCGATCTGTTTTCAACTAAAGCTATTGTAGGTATTATGTACTGTCCACATGGTGTTGGTAGTATCTCATCCTTTGAAAAAATGTCATGCATCTTTGAGAAAATATCAAGTTACAACTGCCCCTGTTTTGTTATGGGTGACTTTAATGTTGACCTTAGTAAGGAAACTCAAGACTCACGTTCAAATGACTTTTCAATTTGCTATTATCATGCTCTTTCTATCCGTTAATTTATCGACCCACTCTGTGTTACTGATTCTCAATGACATTAATCGACAACATATTTACAACAAGCCGGAACTTCATTCCATAAATGGAGTCTTGATATCTGATATATCTGATCATTTTCCAATCTTCAGTGTTTTAAAACACCATTTTCTCCTAAAAAGTTAAAAACATTGTTCGTTTACGTAAATTTACCCTATTCGGATTGATGAGTTCTGTTGTGAACTTTTCAGGAAGATTGGTCCGAGGTTTATCATGCAACTAATGCAAATACAGCATATAATAAGTTTGTTTCAATTTTTCTTACACACTATGATAATTTCTTTCCCGTTTGTTCTTCAGTTATGAAATGTAATAAACAAAAAGTTGGATAACAAATGGTATAATCAAATCTTGTAAAACTAAGAATCAGCTTTTTAAGAGGTACAAAAGAAACCCTCTGCCCAGAACCGTAATGAACATAAAGTGTTTCCTGCAATAAACTCACCTCAGTTATACGTGTTGCCAAGAAAATGTATTTTGCTCATAGTTTTGCTAATTGTGCTGGTAATATAAAAAGTACCTGGTCTGTAATTAATAAGTACTGTAGGGAGGGAATGAAACAAGCAAATGCCTAAATAAACTAACTCTCAATGAAAAACATATAATGCCCTAAGGAGATATGTGATGCTTTAATGATTATTTTATTTCAATTGGTTCAAAATTAGCAGGTGAAATCCCACCGTCTAATGAACATAAGTTTGAGGAGTTCTGCCCCATCCAATCCTTCCACTTTTTTCTTCATCCTACAAATGATGCTGAAGTGCTTAGATTAATCAATGGTCTTAAATCTGTTGCTCCTGGTTTTGACGATATTTCCTCAAGTGTTGTAAAACAATGTTCATTTATTATTTGTAAACCATTGTCGTATATTGTTAATCTTTCATTGTCAACAGCTTCTATGCCTGATAATCTTAAAGTAGCTAAGGTTATTCCTATTTTTAAAAGTGGTGATAAGGAGCAAATCACAAATTATAGACCTATTTCGATTTTACCATGCTTCTCCAAAATATTTGAAAGAATTGTTTTTGATAGGCTCATCAGTTTTCTGTTTTCTCACAAATTATTTATAAATTCCAGTTTGGTTTCTCCCTGGCAGGTCAACTGCTCATGCTCTGTTGCATCTCATTGATAAAATCACCCAAGCTTTTGAGAGAAAAGAAGTTGCCCATTGTACTTTTTTAGACCTGTCAAAAGCTTTTGACACCCTGGATCACTCTATTCTTTTGCATAAATTATCAACTTACGGTATTCGTGGCATGCCACTTGATTGGCTTCTGTAACTATCTAAAAATTTCGTCAGCAATTTGTATCCTATTCTTGTACTCAATCTAATTCCAAGTTTATTTCTTGTGGAGTGCCACAAGGCTCAATTCTTGGTCCTTTGTTATTTGTAATATATATAAATGATATGCATCGAATTAGCTCTGTTCTTTCACCTTCACTTTATGCGGATGACACAACTCTTTTTACTCCCATCGTTCTCCTCATACAGTAATTGACAAAGCGGTTTCAGGTTTGAATAAGTATGCATCTTGGTTCAATGTAAATAAGTTATCCCTTAATGTAAAAGAAGACTACTTCAGTTTTCTTTACTCCTACTGTCGTGACTGGTCCCTTTACCCCAAACTCTCCATTGGTGATGTAAATTTTAATCATTCCCCTCCTCAACATTTCTAGGTGTATTAGTGGATTGCAATCTAAATTGGCAACTTCACATAGATTGTATCTGTAATAAATTAGCAAAGGTACTGGTATATTAAATAGATTAAGAACACATTTTCCTGAACATATACTTAAGATGCTATATAATACTTTGATTTTGCCGTATATATCATATTGTAATGTTGCCTGGGGTGGTGCTTATCCTTCTCACATACAAAAGCTTTTTCTTTGCAAAACGTGCCATTCGAATTGTCACTGGTAGTCCTTTAATGCCCATACCGCCCCGATCTTCTTTAAATTGAGAACTCTTAATATATTTGACCTCCATAAATACCAACTTGCTATAACCATGTATCAATATAAGAATAACAATTTACCCAATGCTTTTTTGACCATTTTTTCTCGCAAAACTTTTACAAAACCAGAGGTCATAATGATTACCGTAATCCGAAATTTAGGCTTACACTATCCCAACATTGTTTAAGATATACGGGTGTAAAAGTCTGGAATGACATACCGCAAGATATTAAAAACGTAAATAATGTCAAAACATTTAAGTTTCATCTTAAGAATTACTTTCTAAGCTTATATGATTCTATCTAATTCTGAATTGTTTTTGTCCACTTTTTCTTAAGATACCCCGTTTAATGTTGACTATTGATATATGATTTTTTTTTTTTTTTTTTCATGTTAAGTTTGTGTCGTAACATATTTGTTAATTATGTTTTCATGGGGGTTTCTGCCTCGATAAGCCTTTCTGGCTTGAGCAGATAACCCCCTCACTATCCCTTGCAAATTGTCACAAATGTATGTAAAGCTCAATTATTATTTTCTTAACCTGTATATTGTTGTATTTGCAAGAGAGTGAAAATAAAGTTACAATCAATCAATCCATATGAAAATGGTCATCAGAAGAATCTCTTTGCAGTCAAAAAATCATGTTTTTGATAATTATTGTTTTCAATTTGATGGTTATCATTTTGTATGTTTTAAAGTCTTGTGATATGGGCACTACTAGGCCCTGTGCAAGTGGGAGAGATACATTATTGGGACTAAAAATCTTGTAATCAGTGCATTAGCAGGACCTGTGCGAGTGGGACAGGTACATTATTGGGACTCGCCATTAACATTGACCTGTTACTCAAAATATCAAGACGCTTAAGAATTCAATAAGTTAAAAACTTATTCCATATGCAAATTGTCATCAGAATAATCTCTTTGCAGTCAAAAAATCATGTCTTTCATTATTAAATGATGTTTTCAGTTTGATGGTTATCATTTTGTAAAATATGTGTTTTAATTGTTGTAATTGGGGCATATTATTACTAGGTTAGTTTTAAAATCTTGTATTCAGTGCATTAACAGGACCTGCGTGAGTGGGACAGGTACATTATTGGGACTTGCCATTAACATTGACCTGTTACTCAAAATATCAAGAAGGTAAAAACTAATTCCATATGGATCCATATGGAATTGGTCATCAGAAGAATCTGTTTGCAGTCAAAAAATCATGTTTTTGATAATTAATGTTTTTAATTTGATGGTTACCATTTTGTATGTTTTAAAGTCTTGTGATATGGGCACTACTAGGCCCTGTGCAAGTGGGAGAGATACATTATTGGACTGAAAATCTTGTAATCAGTGCATTAGCAGGACTCAGCAGTGGGACAGGTACATTATTGGGACTCGCCAATAACATTGACCTGTTACTCAAAATATCAAGAAGGTAAAAACTAATTCCATATGGATCCATATGGAAATTGTCATCAGAAAAATCTCTTTGCAGTCAAAAAATCATGTCTTTTATAATTAATGTTTTCAATGTGATGGTTATCATTTTGTATGTTTTAAAGTCATGTGATTGGGGCACTACTGGGCCCTGTGCTAGTGGGAGAGATACATTATTGGGACTGAAAATCTTGTATTCAGTGCATTAGCAGGACCTGCATGAGTGGGACAGGTACATTATTGGACTTGCCATTAACATTGACCTGCTACTCAAAAATCAAGAAGCTTAAGACTTACATTAAGTTAAAACTTATTCC
>JAIGNY010000438.1:55000-63723 GCA_020152595.1 Chiridota heheva | reverse complement strand
CCACTCCCATTCTAACAATTATAGGTTAAGAGAACAAATTAATACCTATATAGAATCAGCAACCACGATCTTTGGGGCTACAAGAAAAATAAGAAATAGAAAGCTAAGATGCTGAGCACAAAATTACCAAGACTTATAGCAGGAACAGGCCCTGAAGCTGATCCTGAAAGCTGATCCAACAGCTTAAATAGGCAGTGGTGAAGAAGCATACTGTACATTCGAAAGAGGTCCTTTGTAAAATATTTATTGGTTGTTGAAGCTGAGCGTGTTGCAGTAAGGGAGATGGTGATTGTGAAGACCACGATAAAACTTTATAGTAACAATGCTATTATACCCCCCTTTGCTTCTTAAAGATACTTTTAGAACTGCAAAGGCTGGTACTTGTTGCTACCGAGAACTTATTTCTGCAAGGAGCAATGACAACTTGCATGTGCAAATTCAGGCTCTTTGTCCTGAGATATGTACTTGATAATTTGGAGCTCAAAATCTACACAAATCTGCAGACCACACCTTTCAACATGGCTGTCAGCAGTTAAGATGCTATCAAAGCAAGGATGCTTTCTGGCATTTGTCCTGTGCAAACAAGGCTAAAACAATTCATCTGATGTTCAATGAGTAACTTAGCTACGTTCAAACTTATATTGACCATTGTACATGTGGATATGCCATCTTAAAGTAATTCTTGCTTTATTCATCAATGTAACATGTTGGTATTCATTTTTGTTCTGGAAATTTTAGCCAAAATAATCATCCATTTTATTTTGTTGTGGTTTGGATATCAAAAAGAGCATGTACCCCCTCTCTGATCATATTTAGATTTAAGTAATAATAAAGCTTCCTATTTCACAGTTAGTCACATTGGTCTAGGTCCCGTATATGTCCATATGGCTCCATGAAGCGGGTTCACTGCTCCGCACAGATCCGTGCCACAGCTTTACGGGTCCAATGAACGGCCCCGTACAGGTCCATACGGGCTCCATGAAACAGATTCACGGCTCCGTACGGGTCCATGCCACGGCTTTACAGCCAGTACGGGTCCATATGGCTCCATAGCTAAGCTTTACAGGTCCCTACGGCTCCGGTGAATGGGTCTGTACGGCGGCAAGGGAACTAACTAAGTGCACCCACTAGCTGTACAGCTACGTAGTTAAGTAATAATAGATGAAACCCTGTAGGAAGCGTAGCTTAGCGGAAGCTAATTTTCTTCTTGTACAAGTAGCAAAGAACTACATGGTTCCGAGGCTGTTGTTTTAACAGGGACGTGCACCGAATACTTTATAGTCTCCCATATGCAGCCACTAGCTGTGTAGCTCCGTGGTGAAGAGAAGCAAACAGAGTTAATGGCTCGTATAGCATACGCAGTACATTAACACTCGTAAATTTAAGTCCACCCACGACCATGGTAACTCTTAAAGGCAACGACACATATAGTTTACGTTGTACGTAAACGCTCTTTAAAACAAGCTTCACGCAGCTTGCGGCTTCATTGCATTTGAATTAATGACCCGTACAGTGTACGGTATCAGTTTTCTCCACATCAGTAGCCATTAGCTCCACAGCTCCAAGGTTAAAACAACCTTCCGAGAAATTAAGATATGCTGTACGTTAACGCCATATCTAATTAGCTTTAAATAAGTTAAGATTCTGACTCAAGTAGCTAGCGGGAACGCAGTTCCACAGCTGCAACAAACTGTTCAAAGTTGACAGCGCGTATAGTATACGCAGGATGTAATATATTATTACAATAACTCAATAAGGTCAATAACCAACATTAACGGCGCGTATAGTATACGCGGTGCATTAGCGAGACATTAAAACAACCCGTTCAACGTTGACAGCCCGTAGAGTATATGCCACATGTTAACACTTTATTAGAATGGTGGTGATGACTTACCTATGTTAACGACCCGTACAGTATACGCCATACGTTAACACGATATTAGAATACCTTAAGTATGGTAATATCCGGACAGGCGGTAGCCACCGGCCCCAAGATTTCAGTCTAATGTTAACGGCCCATATAGTTTGAAGTGCACGCTATAACACCATCTAGATTAGCCTAAAATGGACCTTTATTACTTAACTGCGTACTGCATACGGTGCTAGGCAGTAGCCAACGGCTTATGGTTCTGTGGTCTAACGGCTCAAGGCTGTCTTACAGCTCTCAGTCTTACGCAGTTAGCGTTCCGTATAGCATACATGAACAGCCTGCTATTTAACTCATTAACCAGAGTTAATAGTACCAGTCAGACCCACAATATTGTCTTGTCTGTACTTTCTTCAACCACGCAGGTCTCTATGACCAGCCTGGTGTACTCATATATTTAAGTCAGAAAGGTTTAAACAAATTCAATTTGCAGTCAACCTAGACTCACGCCAGCAAGGTCTTGCATTTACAGTGAACACCTGGACAACATAACAAGGAGACAGTTTTCCTCCCTACCATTCACGTCGATCAGCTAACGACCCATTTTTCATGCGCTGTTACTCTGACATCAGATTTTAACAGCGCAAGGTTACACATGCATTTACACTTACCACATTGCTCCTCGGTTTTCGCGTAGCGTCCTGTAATCATATTGTATGCTGACACTATATAAAAACAATGATCTACTTATACTCTCCACAGTTGTAGTCATGGGTTCCTCAGTTCCACTATTGTAAGAGCTTTCCAAAGTTAACGGCCTGTATAGCATATGATGTACATTTAACCGTAAATCAAAATAGCTTATCAGAGTTAATGACCTACAAATTTTCAATTGTCACGGCACTTTGCTGGCAACATGGACGGACAATCTAAATAGGGCATCCAGCGTAGCCAGGTGCACCCCGGACGTACCTGTGTGGTCCCCTGCAGACTTGCATACTATGCAATGACTGAGACGTAGTGGCATGGCAAGACCCTGCACTGTTTACACAGGTTCCACCAGCATCCAGTATTTCCCTCACTTCTCTCCCTCCGTCCTCTCCACAGCGGAGCAGATCCCAGAGTAGGGATCCAAAAAGAAGCAGGAAGCACAATCGGAGAGGACAGTTTCCGTCCTTCCTTTACTTCTCACTATCTTCCTCCTCACCTGAGCCCAGGTGTAGACATATGAAGAAAAATAGAATTAATCCATGGGAAGATGTGTCCTGCCTTCATGGACTCTGTAAACTCCAGACTTCAGTCTTGGGTCACACAGGCTGTGGAGGAGAGGCTGCTGCCTTCCATGCACCATGAGCCAGCAGCAACCGATGCGTACATTCAACGCTTCCCCCAGTATGCGAGTCTCGAGGATGACACTTTTGACATTGACGCTTTGATCTGAAGGTGGTCTTGCGGACGACTGGGATCTCCCCATGGAGACACAGGTCATCCACCACTCCCATGAGGAGAGGGACCGTCCCACCACGCCATTCCAGACCTCGGCTGTCCTGGACTTTTTTACATGGTGTCTTGTGGCTGACAGAGGAGAAAGTTCTAGCTGTGAAGGCGATAGCGGCTTTCTTCTTCTCCCAGCGAATGTCTCTGGCAAGAGACTGGTTGATCCTAGGCTGCTTAGCCAGTCTGGTGGACGTAGTCCCCATGTGCAAGTCTCACACGAGGGATCTACTTCTCCTAAATGCTGATGAGGGTGTCAATATTGAAGAACTTTCAATGTAGGCAGAGACACAGTAAAACAAATGGAAGGACACCCAGTCTTCTCATATTTCCACAAAAAGAACACTAGAGTGAAGACATTAGCATCAGCTCAAGCTGTCAAAGTTACAGAGGATTGAACCATTGATCCAGATCTATTGCTTCAGAGGTTCTTTGTGGTATCGCAGTCAGGTGACCGTTGCCTTGATGAAGTGATGCAATATGAGCTCTCCCCCTATCCACCATCCTTATTTGAAGGAAAATATCTCTTGTGAAAACCAGATAAAGCACATCTTCTGGAAGCTTTGAAAGACCATGGAACTTCCTTATCAGATGGTGCTGTTCTTCAGTCCATTCCAAAGACTGATCACTATGTTCTTGACGGAGGTTTCCTCCTACATCGATTGAAATGGACGGAGGGGAGCACTTACAATTCAATTGCAGATTCGTATGCATCTTTCACGTCCGAACTGTATGGCAATGCCACTGTTGTCTTTGATGGGTACAATGGAAGACCATCCACAAAAGACAACACCCACCAAAGACGAAGCCGAAGTCAGGTCACCAACAAGGTCGACATTGTGGAGTCAACCAAATTTTCTGGGAAAAAAGAGGATTTTCTTTCAAACACAATAAATAAACAGGCCCTTATTAACCTGATGACGAAATACTTGCGCCAGAAAGGCTGCAACGTTATTAAGGCTGAGGGTGATGCTGATGTCGACATCGTAAAAGCAGCAATCACAATGGCATCCTTTAAGTCAACAACTCTAATCGGGGAAGATACAGATCTTTTGGTTTTGCTCTTGTATCATGGAACCACGAATGACTGCAAAGACCTGTACTTTAGATCAGACAAAGGTAAACCAAATGTGTATAACATTAAAGTTCTGAAACTGTTACTAGAGGAAGAAGTGTGCTCTGATCTGTTGTTTGCCCATGCGTTTTCCGGATGCGACACTATTTAGACCCTATCCGGTGGTCAGACTTTTGCCAACTTTTAGTATCTTAATCTCCAGGTCAAATAGTACCAAAAAATGCAAAACAAACTTTTTCTTGCAATTTTTTGGGGGTTACGTGGTATATTGACTCTACTATTAGCTAAGACACGCTTCATATTCAATCGTGTAATTACTAACCAGTTCTGTCTCATGGACAAACTCGGTGAGTTTCGTTGCATTATTTTAGACACTGCTATGATAGTTATATGTCCAAACGCTCTTTTTGTTGGCATGTTTTTTGAGATGCTAACTCATGTTCATGCACTGATTGCCTCAGTTACTGCTTAAGGGTGACCTGTTCGGCTTAGCTGTAACCAGGAGTAATTTACCATTGATAAGTAAATCGTATTTAGAGGTTTTTCGTCCTTAAGAGGATAAGGAACCTAATCCTTTAAGCAGGATAAAACTAGTTTGATTATTAGGACTAGCCTTTTGTATGGGCTTCGACCTAAAATCCCTTCCTTTCAATCCTCAGTTGCAATCTGATTGCATATGTATAGCATGGAAGGTAAGATATAACTTGAAGTAAATTTACCCTGCTTCTTGTAGCGGGGATATTCATGAGAGTTATACTAACCTTTCATGCGTCCCGGCCCGCCTCCACTCTGGTTCAAGCCTTGGTGGACTGTTAAGTGAGGGATGTTATTATGGAGGTTAGGGCTGGGCTGGTAACTGTTTTTAAGGTCTGTTAGAAGTGTGTTAGAATCAGGTCATTGAACCAGATTGCATATTTATTCATTTTTACTCTCGTAAATATCCCTGCTACGAGAAGCTGGGTAAATAAGCCTTATATCCCCACAAGTAGTGTTAATCATGTTTCTCTTTTTCAAATAGAGAAATTGGTAATTGGAATGAATATGCCAGGAAGCACTACTACTCAGGTTTCAGTACAAGACGAGGGCATAAGCTTGTGCAACATTAACAGAGAGGACAGGAAAGTAAATGTTTTCCGTACAATTTGCATCCAGAGGTCAGGAAAATGTGTTGTAATGTCACCCATGCCATATCATCTACATGGAAATGATTGGATCTTACTTGGAGCTAATCTTCAAATCATAAAAGCACAAGTGATGTATGAAAACAACAAGCAGGAGCACAGGAAAATTATTTATCATGAAGAGGAAAAGATAGAAGAGGGCATCGAATTGTCACCAATATCTGCTATTTGTGCATATGATAGTAACAGCACGAGAGCAGGGGAATTTTTGGTTGCCTTACAGGAATCCTCTGTGATCTATCGATATACATATGATGCAGATTTACGACTCACGGGCGAACTGAACTGTGTTAACAGTGTAAAACACATAATGGCTGTTGCATGCACAGATTATTATGTGGCTGTTGCAGAGCCGAATCAAAAATTAGTAACCATCTACAAAGAAATCGGGCAACGTGATCTTCACTGTGTACAGCAGATATTTGCGCCTAAACCTGATTTTTGGCCTAAAAGTATGTTTTGGGCCAAAAATCAGTGGCTGATTCTTTGGATAAATGAACAGAGTGAGAATTGTTCCTGGCTGATATACAGGTATAATTTGGAAGGTGAGAGGGCTGAGGAATGTAAGAGGGCTGAGGAAGGTGAGAGGGCTGAGGAATGTAAGAGGGCTGAGGAATGTGAGAGGGCTGAGGAAGGTGAGAGGGCTGAGGAAGGTGAGAGGGCTGAGGAAGGTGAGAGGGCTGAGGAAGGTGAGAGGGCTAAGGAAGGTGAGAGGGCTGAAGAAGGTTTGCTTCAGGCTGATCATGGATCACAGCATGGATCGCAGGGTGTATCTGAGTGTAGACATGCAGTCAGTATTGGAAGACATGAGGAAGAGATCTTTTTGATGTTTAGCGATGGAAGCTTTAACATTTTTCCATTTCAGAATTTCAGAATAACAACAAAGCATTGTAATTAATTTTAAACAGCACTTTAAGGTTTAAAGTTATGGCTCATTAAAGGATTTTTGACGTTAAAAGAATTATGCGGTATGACATAGAAAATCTACTGATAATTCAAATAAGCTATTTTCCATAAAGTCTATGAAAATGATGTTGTGGGGTATATATAAGATAAAATCATTCCTACAAGTATTTAAATTGTGGTAGAGGTTTAACAAAATGGATGTATGTACTTCAGAAAATAGAGAGGCCTACCCAATGTGCACATTAAGACCTGAAAATAACATAACCTCTCCATATATTGTGTTTTACTTTTTTCCTGACATTCAATGGTTTTTAAGCCACAAAAATGCAGGAAAATATGGTAAAGTACTTACAAATTTAATATTACTACGGTTTATTCAAGCTTTCGGCCTTAGGCCTTCATCAGATGCTGTAAAAAACCCAAAATGATACAAGAATAGTCTTAAATAAGCTATGTATTAGAGAATGTGTAAGAGATACAGTTAATGTGATCAGCACTGGTAAAGGTGGAGTGAAGCCCACTCATTGAAAAGTATGTAAATTCAATTATCATTATTATCATTGGTGTTATCATCACTATTATCATTAGAATTGTTATCACTATTGTTATTACCACAATTGTTACTATTATCATTATTTCTATTATTGTTACTATTATAACTGAAATTGTACTCTATATATACTTTTTTATGCATACATTCGTACATCCGTGATTTTTATCAGCATATTTATTTATTAATTATTAACAAGATATTACATACTTTTCAAGCAACGTCTTCCTCGGTTTTTTCAATCCCACAATTATATATATATATGTATGTATGTATGTATGTATGTATGTATGTATGTATGTATGTATGTATGTATGTATGTATGGATGGATGGATGGATGGATGGATGGATGGATGGATGGATGGATGGATGGATGGATGGATGGATGGATGGATGGATGGATGGATGGATCTATCTATCTATTTATCTATCTACATACATACATGCATGCATACATACATACATACATACATACATATATATATATATATATATATATATATATATATATATATATATATATATATATATATATATATATATATATATATATATATATATCTATAAGCATTTTCCTATTTAGGCAAAATAAGATGATTCTTGGGACACTTTCACTTTCTGCTCTCAACACTTTTTGCCATTACTTTGCACTGCGATGATCACAGTCAAAGGTAAATTGTCACGTGAGTGTTAGATTAAGATGACGTTTGGCGATATTTGTGCGGGACTACTTTCTGTTTGCAGTAGTGAAAGATGCATCAACAGTGAATACCAAACACCAGAATTTGCTCTGATTGTAGTAGTACTCATCCAAAAGTTAAGGAGAACGTCGACGCACATCATCGGTGGTTGAAATTTAGACTTGCCCAATGTTCTAAGAGTACCTGCAATTATTTTGCCACAGGTACTTGTTAGCCAAAATCGTTACTTTAGACAGCCATATCATGACATCCCTAGTATCAATGGTATTTTGGAGTAGTTATATATTGTAGTTCTTCCCCAGACACTCCAGTTTGTTGGTAAATATGCCAAAGTGTTGTGCCTTAAAAAAAGAAATGACAAAACAGTTCAAAAGTATTTTCTGAAAAAGGTTTTTGGGGGACTACTTTATCACACACTGCAATACTGAAATAATTGTTGGCTGAGTTGTGCTACTTGTTGACTACAGACCACTAAAAGTTTAGCTGAAAGCCTGAACCCCTGCAATTAACTAATCTTAAAAGGAAGGGGTTGGATGGTACTTTCAGAAAATTATATACAAATTCCAAAACCTTGTTTTGTGTTACGTAAAAGACACTGAAGCTGATGTTTAATCATATTTTTAATGAGGAGGATATTGAGGTATATGCTACCTGTAGTAGGAAGTGCAGTGGCTCAGTGGTTAAGAAATCATGTTCATATTCAAAAGGTAGCAGGTTCGATTCCTGCCATAATCCCTGCTTTGTTGTTCTGAGCAAAACACCTCAGCTCACTCAGTTGCAAAATATGTGCCTGCACTGTTGGAGAATGGGCTGGCGTCCTGTCCAGGGGTACTCTTGTGCTCTCATCTGTCAAGGAAACAGAAAATGAGCTTCAACATTATGGGCCTTCTTTATATGACAGAGGACTTTAAGAAGTACTGTACAAAATGGGAAAGAAACCAATCCAAT
>JAIGNY010000438.1:0-50000 GCA_020152595.1 Chiridota heheva | reverse complement strand
AAATGTGTTTGTTGTAGTTGAGTTAGAGTCGAGGCTTATTCCGAGAAATCTGGTGATCAACATGAGGGATTGGGTTGCCGTTTAGGGTGAGGTTAGGTTTCAGGTGGATGGGGAGGGGTGGATGGGGATATTTGTCACCAATGACTCCCAAGCTTATCTAATCCATGATCAATCGCCAAACTAATGTATAAATAAAGATCAGTTGCCCTGCATAGGCTGTAAAAATGGTCTAAAAAGTTGTCTTCGCTCCATGGATCCGCTAACCAAGGCTGTAGATATATTATCTTTATTTAAAAGTTACTATTTCGGACCATCCAAAGTAAACAATCTTCAGCGCTTTCCGGGACTTTGCCTCTGGACCCCAAGGGCCCTAAGCGGGCCCCTAGATCCTCACGCCGCCACGCTCGTGCTTTGTTTTCGGATTGACGCTGACGCACCAACAGTTTTTAATATCTGCAATCTTCACCCCTCCACTTCTCAAAATGTCTACGCAAAAAAGATGTCAAACTTTAAGTAGCCTATAAAAATGAAAATGTCACATGACACTTTATGTGCATTTAGAAAATAACATGGAGAATAACATCAATGTAAAGAGTGTTCCGTAAGGAATCCATACATGAAACTCAATACTGTGGTCGATTCTGATAAGAAGTTATAGTCGTCCAAAGGCGGTCATTTTTAAGTCCCTTTTTGAGCCAAAAATTGCATATTTTTTATATTTGTGTCCATTTTTTCATGATTTTGATTACATTTCTAAAAAATGTAATGTTTTAGCTTCCCTTACAAAAAAACCCTGTGTCAACTGTTCCAATTTCATGCATTAACACGCATGAAAACACAGGATAATTCCTGGTATTTGCCACTGTTTGACACTCTTCCTCACTCATTCCACAGAAAACACTGATCGACACTCTTTTACACGTAAAACATGGAAACTACACTTCACAGGTTTTCCTGTGTCGAATAGGACAATGCGTGTCATACATGAAACAAGAGAAAACCTGTGTCATGAACACGTGACAAAACATGAATTCACAGGACACAAAATTTTATTTAGCCACTGGACTATTCTTAAAGAAATACTGCCACCAATTTAATATCATTAAAAGAGATAACTTTTTATGAGTCTTTGCTAAAATACTGACAGTGGCAACTTAGGCAGGTGAGCCAACTTTGATTCATCATGGTGGTCATTATGACCATAATGCTTGCAGGTAGATGTTCATTGTAACTTAAGTTTTATTACTTGAAATATATTATATATTATACACTAGCTTTTAATGCCAGGGTAGGTGGGGTGGGGTGGAGGGACAACCAGGGTAATATCTAGCTTTTAATTACCGTTGGAGGGGAAAAGGGGTGGTAAACCCATTATTTTTTTACCTACTATCAATTTCTCCTCCCTAAATTGGTTCAAAATTAAAAGTTGGATTGCAGTCCAAACTTAAAGACTATTGGTCCTAAATTGTACTATTTGTTTCAAAAAACTTGAAGATTTTTGGTCCAAAATTAAAAATTTTGGTCCAATATTGAAAATTTATTTCCCTATATTTAAATTTTCCCCCTAAATCATTTGTAAAGTTTGTGACTTGACATTTAATTCAGAATGGATTATTTTTTGTGCAAAATATTTGTGGCTCTTAATTTAAATTTTTTGGCCTTAAATTGAAACATTTAATTACAAAAATTGAGAATTTTTTGAGTTAGTTTAGAAGTGAAGATTATGGGCTCAGACAGAATTGAAGCTTTTTTGCTCAAAATCAATGGTTTTTGGTCCAAAGTTGAAGATTTTCTATGCAAGCTGGAAGAGTTTTGTCTAGATAATTTACTTGATATAAATAATTAATATCAATATCTCTGTCAGTCTGTTCTCCATGAGTCACTTGATATGTAGATTTTTTTTAAATTTGTGACTGACAAAATATGGGGGTGGGGTAGGGGGAGGATTTCTCACTTCTGCAGAATAACTAAGCACCCAATATCCCACCTAAGACATGTCACTGGGGCAAACGATAATTATTGGAAAGTGGAAATTTGCTAGGGGCAAAGTCATTACCAAATTGGGCCTATATTAAAATATCATCAGCAAATTTGGGTAATTGATGATTTTATGATATCTTCATTTAAATTTTAGTTTATTGCCCGAATATGTACAGTATAGCATATTGTACTGGTATATCCCACCTAAATTGTTTCACAGTGAAGAAAATTCATATTTGTTTCTCTTTCTCATTTCATGTTACAGGTAAACATTCTCTTTCTTATTTTCTAATTATTGTCAGTGGTTTAATTCAAGTTTTCCATAACAATGATTTCATTACAGTTTGCAATCATGCATCAAATTACTACTACTACTACTACTACTACTACTACTACTACTACTACTACTACTACTACTGCTACTACTGTCACTACTACTACTACTGCTGCTTCTACTGCTGTTGTTGTTGCTGCTGCTGCTGCTGCTGCTGCTGCTGCTGCTGCTGCTGCTGCTGCTGCTGCTGCTGCTGCTGCTGCTGCTGCTGCTGCTGCTGCTGCTGCTGCTGCTGCTGCTGCTGCTGCTGCCACTGCCACTACCACTACCACTGCCACTGCCACTGCCACTGCCACTGCCACTACCACTACCACTACTACTACTACTACTACTATTAATACTACTACTACTACTAATTATAGTAATAATAATTGTATCAAATAATGGTTATAGACTTTTGTTTTGGGATTAGCAATGCATCAAAAGGCATGTAGGCACATGAGGTACATTCACATACCTGAAAGGCTAGTTAAAACGCAATGTAGAGTTAAGAAAATTATTTTTTCGTTCACATATACAGTGAAAATAAATGCATTAAATTCGAACAAATATTGATATCTTGAAATGAATTATGTTCCTTTTACTAAATTTTCTGAATGTTAATACTTTTATGAAATGAAAATATTAAACAAGTATTAAATTAAACCCAGGGGCATAGGAAAGGTCACTTATCAGGGGATAAATACCCCCCCTCCCCCTCCCCACATATTTCCTGGTGACAAGTGGAAAAATTGCAGTAGTTAATAAAGTTTCCATTAAAAGTTGCTGCTAGATTTTTGGGGTGAGTTTTCCAGGAACTTTTGGACAATGCCTCGGAAAATTTAACCCAAATATCCAATAATAATTTCAAATTTGTTCTCATAGGGGGAAAGTTTCCCCCTGCCTCCCTGATTCTTACACCTCTGATTATGGGTGGGATTCATGCCGGCGTTCAATGCTGGCATTCAGCCAGGGCTGGTTTCTGATTTAATTCATTTGTTTTGTATATTAACTTTTGAAATGAAATACTGAACAGGAGAGCAGTTAAGCACTAACAAAAATCAACATAAATGCTACATAATTATATTCAAGTTTCTTTGGAGATATCTACCATGCATATGCACAACCCACCATTGGGGCAATAATACACTCCCCTAATCTCGTAAGTCAAATCACCAAACTCACTCAAGCATGAAAGCAAACAGTCTAGGATTTGTTTGTTAAACCATGGAGCTATTAACTTAGAGTTAATAGCTCCATGGTTAAACAAAGAGCTTTGCTCAGATTTCTTAGAAATGGCTGCCATTGTGACTGTCCAATTCCCCAAGTTTATTGTGGAGGCAACAACTAGTCTGTAGCTCTGCTAACTTGAATAGGAGGAAATTGTATCATGGAGCTCCATAACTGCATGTATGTGCATGACATGATCTGCATATTTTTGTAATGCAAAAAGTAGGCTGGTTTCATTGATATTTCTAATGTGGGGTTGGATGAAAATAGCACAATAGAAAACAATTTTATAAATCACTTCAACTATACTACAAACAGTCTTATAATAAACTCAGAAGCATGTATGTGCATGGCATAATCTGCATATTTTTGTAATGCAAAAAGTAGGTTGGTTTAATTGATATTTCTAGAGAGGTTGGATGAAAATAGCACAATATAAAACAAGTTTATAAATTACTTCAACTAATACTACAAACAGTCTTAAAATAAACTCAGAGGCATAGCCAGAGGAGGCGGGGGCATAGCCAGAGAGGGCGGAGGCATGAGCCCCAAGTTTCACAATGCATTGTAATTATTAATTGCATCATTAACCTCTCCCCCGCAAAACCCTGCCAAACTCCACCTTCTCCCTCCCAAATGCCAGTGCCTAGCCACGCTACTGGACAAACTTAAATTAATGTTCACAATATATGCAAAAGCATGCAAATTTTAGTAGTGTTGCTGCATAATAAAGGTAAACCAATAAAACTTGTGAATCGTGTACATCCAATTATTAGAGATTTTTAATGTTATTTTAATTTATTGCCGCTTTATGCCTTGTACATTTAGTTGACACTACATTTTTCAAAAGTTCCTACTGTGTAATTATTGAATGGAACCAAACATTCACTCTACGTATCTTGTGAGAGAAGTCAATCACGAAACTTTGAATAACCACATGACCAGGGGTGCATAGGAAGCTTAGGTGAGGGTGGCACAGCCTCTTAGGGGCTACTTCTTAAGTCATAGACATATGTCCTCCAGTCTGTAGATATAGTGAGTCCAAATCAACAGAGTAAATGCAGTACTTCATTTTAAAAGGGGCACTTAATTTCATTTTTTTCAAAGCTGCGCATGCCACCAGTAATTGCACCTTCAAGTGTTATTGAGGGCCTGCACTTTTCACTTTTGAAAGGGGGACTCTTTGTTTGTCATTTTTCAGAAAAGTGGGGGGGGTGGTAACATGCCCTAGCTCCTGCCAAATTCCCCTCCCCTGGTTCCATTACCTGTGCACATGACTTTCAGCTCCAATGTAATAGGTTTTCAGTGAAACTAAAACTTATAATGGTATTCAAAATTTTGACTCCAACATGTGTATATTAACAAAATAATTCAAAGAAAAGTCAAGCTTCAAAATTTGGTATAACACAATTCTTCCTAGGAAATAGATATGAACTTAAAACAGATATTTGTGCCAACCACACAGTGAATTTATTTACTTTAAAAGGATTAAGACACGCATTGACACACTTTTTCACATAACTCTTTCATTGTTCTGACACAGGTTTTCAGGGTTTTACTCGTATTTCCATGTGTTGGCACAGGTTTTTGCTTAAAAGTTTATGAAGTATCATAGGTATTTTCATTCAAAACATTATATATGTATTTCTTAAAAGACATAATATGCATAATTTGAGAAAAGTCAAGCTTTCAAAATTTGGTATTACACAATTCTTCCTAGGAAATAGATATGAACTTAAAACAGATATTTGTGCCAAGCACACAGTAAATTTATTTTAACTTTGATAGTCAATTAAGATAAACACTGTGCTTTGTGCAAGCTACATGTACCTATAGTATAGGTTCACTTGGTTTCACTAAAGTGATCTCCACAGAAGCCTTTGTTATGACTTCCTGCTTTGCTTTCTTTGCACTTATTATGCACTACCTACTGGATTGTTGTGGTCTCTGACAGTGGAGAGGTATGAAGTGTGTTTTTGTTTAAAGAAAGCAGGATTACACTAATCTCGTTAAAACACAATAGAGTTACCCAGTGAATCAGGCCGTGACTTAGCTAGACTTTTTTAAAGGAAGGGGGAGTAAGGATCATAGATAAAGCCCCAGTTTACCCTCCCTTCCCTACACACAGAAGAAATGAAATTCTAAGAGAAATACTTTGAGAATTTTGAAATTTGAGGAAAAGTAACTTTGGGTATTTTGATGGGAAAATAAGAACATTTTAAAGAAAAGTAAGATATTTTGAGGAAAACCTGAGAAGTTTTTGGGAAAATGTTGCATATTTCTTAGAAAAGATACTTCAGTAACTTTCTCAACTTGTTCAGTATTAAAAGTAATAATTCTGAGGAAAGTCAAGCTTCAAAATTACACAATTCTTCCTAGGAAATAGATATGAACTTAAAACAGATATTTGTGCCAACCACTTCAACCTGTGAATTTATTTAACTTTGATAGGATTAAGACACGCATTGACCCACTTTTCCACATAACTCTTTCATTGTTCTGACACAGGTTTTCAGGGGTTTACACGTATTTCCATGTGTTGGCACATGTTTTGGGCTTAAAAGTTTATGAAGTATTATAGGTATTTTTATTCAAAACATTAATATGTATTTTGTAAAAGATATAATATGAGAAAAGTCAAGCTTTCAAAATTTGGTATTACACTATTCTTCCTAAGAAATAGATATGAACTTAAAACAGATATTTGTGCCAACCACTTCATCCTGTGAATTTATTTAACTTTGATAGGATTGAGACACGCATTGACACACTTTTTCACATAGCTCTTTCATTGTTCTGACACAGGTTTTCAGGGTTTTACACGTATTTCCATGTGTTGGCACATGATTTTGGCTTAAAAGTTTATAAAGTATTATAAGTATTTTCATTCAAAAACATAATATATGCATTTTGTAAAAGATATAATATAAGGAAAGTCAAGCTTCAAAATTTGGTATTACACAATTTTTCCTAGGAAATAGATATAGACTTAAAAACATATATTTGTGCCAACCACACAGTGCATTTATTTAGGTTTGATAGGATTAAGAAACGCATTAGCACACTTTTTCACATAACTCTTTCATTGTTCTGACACAGGTGTTCAGGGGTTTACACGTATTTCCATGTGTTGGCACAGGTTTTTGACTTAAAAGTTTATGAAGTATTATAGGTATTTCCACTCAAAAACATAATATATGTATTTTGTAAAAGACATAATATGAAGAAAGTCAAGCTCTAAAATTTTGGTATTACACTAATCTTCCTAGGAAATAGATATGCACCTAAAACAGATATTTGTGCCAACCACTTCATCCTGTGAATTTATTTAACTTTGATAGGATTGAGACACGCATTGACACACTTTTTTACAGAACTCTTTCATTGTTCTGACACAGGTTTTCAGGGTTTTACTTGTATTTCCATGTGTTGGCACATGTTTTGGGCTTAAAAGCTTATGAAGCCTTATTATAGGTATTTTCATTCAAGAACATCAATATGTATTTTGTAAAAGACATAATATGAGGAAAGTCAGGCTTCAAAATTTGGTATTACACAATTCTTCCTAGGAATTAGATATGGACTTAAAACAGATATGTGTGCCAACCACACAGTGAATTTATTTAACTTTGATAGAATTAAGACATGCCTTAACACACTTTTTCACATAACTCTTTCATTGTTCTGACACAGGTTTTCAGGGGTTTACACGTATTTCCATGGGCTGGCACATGTTTTGGGCTTAAAAGTTTATAAAGTATTATAGGTATTTTTATTCAAAAACATCAATATGTATTTTGTAAAAGACATAATATGAGGAAAGTCAAGCTTTCAAAATTTAGTAGCACACAATTCTTCCTAGGAAATAGATATGGACTTAAAACAGATATTTGTACCAACCACACAGTGAATTTATTTGACTTTGATAGGATTAAGACATGCATTGACACACTTTTTCACATAACTCTTTCATTGTTCTGACACAGGTTTTCAGGGGTTTACACGTATTTCCATGTGTTGGCACAGGTTTTTGACTTAAAAGTTTATGAAGTATTATAGGTATTTCCACTCAAAAACATAATATATGTATTTTGTAAAAGACATAATATGAAGAAAGTCAAGCTCTAAAATTTTGGTATTACACAATTCTCTCTAGGAAATAGATATGAACTTAAAACAGATATTTGTACCAACCACTTGATCCTGTGAATTTCTTTCAGTTTGATAGGATTAAAACATGCATTGACACACTTTTTCACAGAACTCTTTCTTTGTTCTGACACAGGTTCTCAGGGTTTTACACGTATTTCCATGTGTTGGCACAACTTTTTGGCTTCAAAGTTTATGAATTATTAAAGGTTTTTTCATTTAAAAAAATGATATGTGTATTTTGTAAAAAAAAAATATAAGAGGAAAGTCAAGCTTTCAAAATTTGGTATTACACAATTCTTCCTAGGAAATAGATATGCACTTAAAACAGATATTTGTGCCAACCACACAGTGAATTTATTTCACTTTGATAGTCAATTAAGATAAACACTCCTCTGTGCAAGCTACATGTACCTATAGTATAGTTTCACCTAATTTTACTAAAGTGATCTTCACAGAAGCTTTTGTTGTGACTTCCTGCTTGGCTTTCTTTGCCTTATTATGCACTACCTACTGGATTGTTGTGATCTCTGACAGTGGAGAGGTGTAAAGTGTGTTTTATTTAAAGAAAGCAGGATTACACTAATCTCGTTGAAACACAATAGAGTTACCCAGTGAATCAGGCAGTGACTTAGCTAGACTTTTTTGAAGGAAGGGGGAGTGGGGACCCTAAACAAAATCACAGTTTACCTTCCATCATCTACACACAGAAGAAATGAAATTTTAAGGGAAAAGTTAGAAGTTTTGAGGAAATACTTTGAGAATTTTAAATTTTGAGGAAAACCTGAGAAGTTTTTGGGAAAATGCTGCATATTTTTCAGGAAAGAAATTTCAAAAAAATTTAGGACAATTTCTGATATTTTGAGGAACGCTCTGAAGTTTTTGAGTAAAGAGTAAGATATTTTGAGAACAAACATCTGAAATGTTAAGAAATAACTTGATAACTAGGTAACTCTAGCCTGCTAAGTAGGCCTAACTTAAAGATTCAATTTTCGGATATATTCTATTAATTTTTCTCAAGATGGCTTTCATCAGGATTACGAAAACAATTCAACATACCGATTTTTCTGTTGTGCAAATTTTTTGCCACTTCCCTTCCTTTTACACTGGAATCAAATAAAGATATAAAATATAATCATCTCTTTAGGAGACCATGTAAACCAGTAACTTTCTCTTATTGTTCAGTATTAAACAAAAATTATTTGACGAAAGTCAAGCTTTCAAATTTGGTGTACGATTTTGTCTTACAGGAGCAAATATTTGCATCTACTGAAGAGTAATTTGAGAAAAGAAATTTGATAAATAATTTGGTATCAAACTGCTTTGCATTTACACCATTCATTTTTTGTACGTTCTAGTCTAGTTCTAGTCAAAAATGTATGCTTAAAGATAGCCTAAAGATAAAACACTTAGAATCATCCTGTGATGAATATAAATATAAAATCAAAAAAACTGATTAATGATTAATTGTAATAAAATACATAAAAATACATAAAATACATAAAATGATCCTTCTCTTTCCCACCGCATAATCATATTGCTGTTAATCAATTAGAGTATATCATATCTTTCCTGCAGTATTCAAGTTGTTACCACCTTAACAAAGTAACACACTTTCTTTGATTCTGCCAACTAAAGTATTATACCCATCCTCAAAAATGTTGTATTGATCCATCGTAACAATGTAAGGTAAATTGTCATGTCGAAAAGCAAGTGTGAAGGCTTGGGGAAAGCTAAATTTAATTGTCTCAAGAAGTGTTTTGAAAGTTATGCAAAAATTATGTTTTTGATACTTAAATTTCGAGAATATTTTTAAAATCATTTATGTACAACCAAAGGAAGTTTCATGACATAGAGTCATGAAAGTAGTTTTAAGCTGAAATCACAAGTATGTTGTGATAAAGTAGTTTTATCATGACCAATAAAACCAATTAACATAATAAAATGTATTTGTCCCTCTTGAAATTTTCCCAGGCAGTCCTCTTACAAAAAAACATGTATTGCCGATTTTCAACAAGAGGACATTCTAATTTTCCTGCATTATATTTGTTTTTAAGAAGTAGATTTAGGGGTTACATGTATGAAACATCATGTCCTTGCATTTTATCATGTTCTTCCAGAGGCAACATTTTTTCGTAACAGTTTTGCAAGTTTAATATTATTGGATGAACACAACAAAATTGAGTGTTATACAACTCGAGTCATAAAACATTTGAACAAGGAAAGTGACACTTAAATTGTAACTTTTTTATTTAAACACATTTTGCTTTTACAACTTGAAGGAAAACCACATTTTTTGACAAAACCTTGCATAATACTTATGATGTGGTAATGACTTATCTGTATGTCTACATATCCATAGAACATATATTAACTTTCACACACTTCCAAAGGAGGGCCTCCTTGCATAATGCAATGGCTTAGCTGTAAAGCTAGTTAAAAAAAACTTGAAAATTTGCCACGCTTTGCCTTACTTTTTGTCACAGGTTGGAAGTTGTTTTACCACACTTTTTCATGTCTTGTTAAAACACTTATTTTCACACATTTACATGCATGTCAGCCACACGTGTACACATGTGTGATTACCTGTTAGACACGCAGGGGATTAGTTCCAATTTCATGCATTGTCATGTGTGTCACTTTTGTTTGCCACACGTGAAGTCTTTTGTCTGCCACATGTGTTCCTGCAGGAACACAGACAAGGTTTCACACACTCTTTTTTGTGAGGGAAATTTCATATAAATATAACTTTATTACTACAAAATGTTTAAATTAACACCAGCTTGTTTACTGCAAAATTGTAAGCAAATGTAATGGTCAATCCATATGGCAGATTATTTATTTTCTTTGCTTTTAACGCTTTCGGCCATTTTTACTGAGTTTTTGCCCGAATATATCTGTGTGTAAAGTATTTTCCCGTAATATCAGATTTCTGTTAAGAGCTAGAAAATCCGGCCAAAAAAGCTTATCATCAGTGAATTTATTTTATTTTCTTCGTCAAATAAAATCACATATTATGTCCTCATTTGGTATTGATCATCTGATAAACTGTTCAACATTTCAACCCATATGGAAGAATAAAAACACTGAATCTTCAGAGCTTAACCCCCTCCCCCAAATAAATAAATACATACATACATAAATAAATACATACATACATGCATACATACATACATACATACATACATACATACACACCTCCGCACATACATACACCCATACATACACACACACACACACCCATACATACATACATACATACATAAATAAATTAAGAAAATAAACAGATAAATGATTAAATAATTAAATAGATAAATACATACATATACATACATGCATGCATGCATACATACATACATGCATGTATACATACATACATACATACACACACACAAATAAATAAATACATACATAAAAATTTAAAAAATAATAATAACTAAATAAATAAATAAATATATGATCAAATAATTAAATAGATAAATACTTAATTAAATACATACATACATAAAGATATTAAAAATCAATTATTAATTGATAAATAAATAAAGAAATGAATGAATAAATAAATAAATAATCAATCAATCAATTATTAAATACATATATACATACATCAATCAATCAATTATTAAATACATATATACATACATCAATAAATCAATAATAAATGAATGAATGAATGAATGAATAATTAAAAAATTAATAGATAAACAAATACAAAAATTATAATAAAAATATAAAAAATACATACATACATTCATACATACATACATACATACATACATACATACATACACACATACATACATACATACATACATACATACATACATACATACATACATACATACATACATACATACATACATAAAATAAATAATAAAAAATAAGTAAGCAAGCAAGGAAGCAAACAAACAAACAAAAAATAAACAAATAAATGAAAGAAGCAAATAAAAAGAATACAGTTTAATAATATGTTCAGAAAGTATGAGATGGAGAGGGGTAATTTCCAATCTCATCCCCAGATTGGGGAAAATAAACACACTTCCAGGCAGATTGTAAATTTATCAAAATATTTTGTTGAAATGTCCGTAAATTTCTAACAAAATCCGGTCAATTCATGGAAAATTGACAAATTATTTAAGAGCTTTGGTTAATTTCCTGAAAATGATAGTCAATTTTCTGAAAAATTTGGCTAATTTTATCAGGGCAATCTCAAAAATCTTTTGATTTTGAAAAACAAATCTTTGATTTTGGCACAGGGAGGGGAACATCATAAGCATAAAGGACTTTTTCCTAATGAGGGGCTAAACCCTCTTTACCAAAAAAATCGGAACTATTTGCCCAAATTTTTAGGGCTGATTTAAGGTATGCCGAAAAGTACAGAATTCCCTGAAAATTGCAGAAACAAACGAAATTTTCCAAAAAATGAACGACTAATTATGATTGCCTAATTACATAACAGCACATTTTGATGGAAGCAAATTAGGCCTACGTAAAATTGTTGCAACTGGCCCAGGAAACCTGGTACACGACGGTTTTCCCTTGGAGAGTTGGCTTCTTTCCTATGCACCCCTTTCACGGCTTGCATGTCACTTGCATATCTTAGAAAGAAGCCAAGTTACAATCTGAAAATGTGGGTGATATGGAGGTTGCGGAAACATACCCAATCATATCATAAAATATCGACAGATTTATCTGTCAAATTTTCCAAAGCTTTAATTCGCTCAAAATATATGACTTTTCCATAAAATCCATTCCTTTTTTGCTCAATATATCAGACATTGTCAGCAAAAATTCTCAAATGTTTTTGTTCAATGCATCCGATTTTTTCCCTCAAAATTTCTGAGTCATTTGTCAAGCTTTGTTAAAAATAACTGACATTATCTCAAAATGTCCCTGAGTTTTTTTTTTTTCTTTTTTCAATTGTTCTGAAGTAGGCCTATCCAACATTTTCCAAATTTTCTCTCAAAATATCTGGCATTTCTTATAAGGAGGAAGGGTAGCCAGCCAACACCCTATGTGGGCCCAACATGGAATTACCGTGGGCAACATGGGTTGATATGGGTATGGGATGACCACATAGGTCCCATGTAGCTCCCATCTGGGGTAACTGAAGGACTAAATCAGTGGGTTATACATGCATGGGTTTCCCATATGAGCTCCACATGGGATATCCTATATTCGTCCCATGTGGGAAACACCGCAATGGGAGGAGAACACATTTAAGTAAGTGGAGTTTCAATTATTTGATTTATCCCTACTGAGTTTGCTCATATTTCCCTTTCAATTTGGCTATCTGTGATCAGAACAGTGACTAACTTAGAAAGTTTGGCTGTTTGGTGCTTTAGTAACCAAATAAAGTGAATATGTTTCATCTGGAGATTTAAATACATCAAATCTGGAGTATGTACAATAATAAATGATTTTTTTGTATATAATTGAGTCTGGTATGACTTTGTTTAAGTTACGTCTCTGGCGTACATAATAATGCAAATAAGGAATTGTATTTCTTCATGTGTACCTGACTGAAAGAGTTATTCTTTTCAAGGCCGATCCATTGAAGTCAGTTTCATGAACCATGTATATGGAACACCTGACCAAAATACCCCATTTGGATCCCATATTGGACCCATATATGCCCTATCTGGATCCAATATGAGGGATTGTTTTCTATTGATGGGCCCATAAAGGCCCATATTTCTCCCATTTTTGCTTCAATATAGGCCCCTTGTAAAACCCATGGGCGCTGAAATGGAAATCCTATATAGGCCTCACAAAACAACCCACATTGGCCCCATATAGGACATATAAAATCTGTGTTGGCTGGGGTGGGGGGAGGCAATATAGTTTATATTTGGAAATTTTATGTTTCCCCCCTCTCTGCAAGAAAGTTTTTGCGAAAACGCCACTATATACTGCATAGGCCCAAGACTGCAAGAAGAGAAAAAAGAAGGAGAAAGGAAAGGAAGTAACAAAGGGAAGAGGGAACAAAGAAAGGATGGAACAAGATGGTAAACCTGTTTTTTTTTTTCTTTTTTCGGGGACTTAAAAGGTTTTGAGTATGTGGAATCGTACTAGTCCCATACTTATCCATAACACTTTTGTTTAGGTGATCGCAGAATTTTCAATATGGCCACAAGGTCAAAGGTCAACCATTTACCATCTCATCCGTATTCATTTGGGAGGATTGGTGCCAGCCAGCAGGGGAAAGGAAAATCCGACACATCCTCCGTGGAGTAACTATTTTAGGTGTCGAACAACTGACAATATATAATTTCTATCATCATACTTAGTCCTCCACCCCCGTACTCCAGTCGGGGAAATCCTTTCTCCTAACCTGTAATGTTAAGAAGCTACCAAGAAGTGTGTAACAAAGTTGTAGCAACGCCACGGAGAAAGGGGAGGGGGTGACAACTCCTCTCCTTTCATTTTTCCCCGAGATCGATTTTCAAATTCACCCAAATCCGAAAAGAAAAGGCTGGGGAAGAAAAAAGGGGGAATTCATACACGATCTATTAATGAATAGGTTTACATTAGCATGAACAGTTTTTCCCCTTATAACAAAAATCCTTACAGCCGTCTAGGTAAAAAATCCTCTTCTTCTCACGATGGCCAATTTTACAAGTCGCTCAAAACCGAGGAAAGATGCTCCGTAGCAGGGCTGCCGTGTAGTTTTGTGGGACCCGGGGCAAAATATCAAATGGGGGCCCTATGACGTCGAACATTCCGAGAAAAAAAAGTCCAAAATCGAAAAGCGTAGGGATGGGGTTGAAATCATAAAACGGGTGCCATAGCTGTATACTGTCTAGGGCTCTCTATTTGCATTAATTCAACGTTGTTGTTTTTTTGATAAAATAATTTTGGCGCTCCTAAAATGAGATTTAGGTCCCTAAAACTGAGTTTGCATCCTTTCTTATATCGCACAGATAATTATGCCATGCAAAATTAAGATGCTTCATTTTGGCATTATCTATTTAAATTTCAAATTTGTTGAAATGTATCATAAACGCATTATGCCGCCCTTCGAATAGCATTGATGATTATGATTTTATGCCAATAGACCGACATGGCAAGAATTTCAAATAAATTGTATTAGTACACTGAAGCTATATTTGTATAGGGATCACGAAGGGCAGGTGTGTGGAGCACAGATGTATCATAGTACAAGAATGAAACATGTGCATGCGGTTGGACTATTTTGAAGTATGTGCGGGAAGAGGGTTGTGCCATGCAAATATTTATAAATAGCATAGGTGTATATTTAGGAGGCGGGGGTATGTATCCCCACTTTTTGGAAAGGGAGATGGCAATACAATTATCCCCCAAGAGCCCATCCACTTTTCCCCTATTCCAAAAGCAATTATTTTGAAGCATTTTATGCTTTTTCCCACTTACAACCACATGCTTATTTTATTTTTATTAACTTGGGGAAGGCATTGTCCCCAAAAGTTGACTTTGTGGCCCTAGTTTAGTAATTTGGCCATTCAGTCTGGGCTTCAAAGTTGAAATATAAATATCCGTTGAATATTTACACAATCAAATCGTATTTTCAGTGCAAAAATTGTTTCTTTGAATTTTTCGTTAATATATGATCAATCCCTCCAAACAGCCAAACAATTATTAATATATAGGCTTTAAAGAATTAGCTGTGTTGACCACCCCTCATTGGTGTGACCAAGTACCAGTCAAGGGCGGATCCAGGGGGATCCAGGGGGGAGGGAGGAAGCCTTTTGAGATTTTCCCTATTTTCTGGTATAATTTTCATCTTACAGGACGTGATGATCACGATAACCTGATAATCATTTAAAACAATCTTGTATGGCTCAAATATAATATCATGTATACTCATTTAATAACTTTATGATATATAATTATAACACCATCGCCAGTGGCGGTGCCACAAGGGGAAGGGATGTACATGTATGTTTGACATTTTCAGAAAGAAAGGTATCATGGTCCAGTGGACCACCTCTGAATTTTGCATTTTAGCAACACACACACGCACAATTTCGGATATTAGAGAGTTATCAATATATGAATTTTACAAGAATCTAAACGATAAAATACTCTCAAACCGTTACAAATTATTGCAGACTATTCCACAGAATTCCGTCCTTGTCGCACTAGCATTGATAGATTTAACTAATAAAAACTGTGTAATTGATGCCTGGAATGTTCCCCCAATTAACACCCAAAGCTCTCATTCTGTATCTGTAATCACGAAAACCAATATGTCTAACCTAATCCAACAGTAGGTCCTACAGTAGGAATAGTAGGAACAATATATTTTTCCAAGTTCATATATGATAGAGAACAAATTAAGGACACATGTTAATAAAAAGAAAAAAAAAACATATGTTAGCTTCTAAAATTATGAAATTTTCAATATTTTTCAATTTTGGACCAAAAGTGGCACATTGGCAACATCTGTGATGTCATTTTGTTTTTTCATTTTTTAGTTGACTGGATTTTTTTTTTCTTTTTCGAAAAAGTGGTGTATACCAAGAAAATTACAAAATATTTTCTTGTAAATTATGCATTCCACCCCTACCATTATGAACCAAAAATTTGATGATGTAGTCTTTGGATTGACTTTATAAAGAAATACATAAGAATAGTGCTGGAATTTGATTAGGACATCATTACTCTACCTTACCTAGCTGCTTTGTGCCAAGTGGCAATTAAGGCCTCCACACAATGTTTCCACTCAGTCCTGCAGGCTGCAGCAATCTTGGTTTTGACAGTTCTCCTCAAAGTCGTTTTGGGTCTCCCTCTTTTTTACGTTTTCCATCAAATGCCCATGTTAGAGCTGTCACACCTTTGTCATTTTGTTCGTGCCGTAATATGTGACTAATACATTTCCATTTCCTTTGTCTGACATCATCGCTGAGAAGTTGGATATCAGCCCTTTGTAGTACTTCCTTGTTTGATTTTTTTTTTTTTTTGCCATCTATTGTTAAAGATTCTTCGTAGTGTTGGAAATTGTCAATAAATGTTTCATCACTCTGCTCAAGGACAAATACTGTACAAGATGTTTTTAAGTACAATTTTTTCCACCTTCAAATTGATATACATTCTGAACGCAATAAGATTTTGATAAAGTATCTTCACTAATGTTTCTAAACTTTTTCTCTATCCTATATGATGAAACAAAAATCCATGGGACAATTCCTTTAATTTGTTAGGATTGTTTATCATTTGTATTGACATTCACTTTTAGTAATTTTTTTTTCATCACATATACTCTGTATATAAGCCTATTGCATCACACTGTGGTGAAAAAAGTATCAAAAAAAAGCAAAAGAAAAGAAATACAATAAATGAAAATGAATAAATAACAAGAACTGTTGCTCGACTATTCTCATTTCCCTAAGATGAAGTGGAAAAAGAAGGGGGAGAATGGGGGGGAGGGGGGGGAAGGAGGCTACTTGAATGAATTATTGCATGAAGTGAGAGAAGTTTCATAACAAATAAGCTAAGCTTTAGGGAGATCCAATTAAAGTATAGAATCTTCATTCTTTGTTTTCATTTTCACAATGCCCTGACTGTTCTGATCTTCTCATTTTTTTTTTCTTTTCTCAAACGTTTTATTTTTCCATGAAACTAGTGCAAACATCTGGCCGTTCGCATTTAACATTTTTGTGTACACCTGACACAGCGAGTGAAAGTATCAATGACAATAAAGCATGACAAACACAACAGGATACAACTTTTCTAGTAAAAAGCATCGTACTAATTAATTTTTGATCGCCAGCCCCTTTTAAGTGGGGGCAGAACATTATGTTGATGGTGAATTTCTTCTTTAGGCAAGGGTTATTAGCCAAACCAAACACTTGCAGTCTTCCAGAAACAAAGTATATAAACTAAATTTTGGATCTTCCTGATAAAGAACGATACTATTTAAACAATACATACCCCTCCGGCCACGATGGCACAGATGCTATCAACCTTAAGTTAGGGTAATGTGGCCATTAGAGAATAAAGGGATGAGGGGTTACATTAAGAAAATATAATTCATAGACTTTTAATTGAATACAATTGTATACAATGTTTAAATACAAAAACAGCTATACAGGCCTGAAGAGAGGGTAGGGCATAGAGGCAAGCTACCACGTGCTCTTTAATTGAGCAGCCCCACAACACAATTATAGGGGCCCCAAAATTATTCTATTAAAAAAGAAACAATAATAAAAAGCAAATATAGAGCCCCAGACAGTATAGCTATGGCACCTGTTTTGTGACTTCAATTCCACCTAACGCTTTTTGTTTTGGGATGTACCGATGACTCTTTTTCCGATGTCACATGATCCTCCCCCTCCCCCTCCCTCCCCACTTCCAATTTGATATTTGCCTCGGGCCCCACATAACATCGTGGCAGCCTTGCAGCTGCAGATCATGCTTCGGTACTGAACAAACATGGAGTATAGGACTTGGGAGGGATTTGAACACACCTCTTGCAAAGCAGGTGTTCTACTATTGAAGCACCAAGTTTAAGTCAACCCCATGAATGTCAGCACCATTGTCTGATAATACTGCAATGTTGAATAATGCATAGGCCTAACTTCAGTTTGTTTGTTTGTGTTTAACGGCAACTTAAAAGTCAATGTCATATGAGCCAAATGAAGTTAGATGAGAATGGTTTACAAAATGGGTACATTGATGGATGCAGTGAGGTTAGAGAAAGGTGAGAGAAGCTGAAGTGAGTTACAAAGACCAGAGAAGGGGTAGGAGGACGATGATAGGACCAGAGGATGGCCTTATAATGAGTACAACAACGATAAGATTAGCCCACAGTGTGGCCAGGACAAAAGAAGGTGGTAGGTAAGAGGGCACTGCCGCACTAGATATTGTTGAAGAGTTGGATCTTGTGCAGGAAGTTAAGGATTTGAGAGGGGGAGTTTTTACTGAAAAGATCAGAGGGTGCTGGCTGTGTTAATGGTCCCTCTGGAGCATACCAGATAGGGACAGGTAAGAATGATGTGGTGGACAGAGAGAAAGTCATGGTAATGTGGGCAGGTAGGATTGGAGCCTTTTAGGAGAATGGCCTTGGATTCGGCTGAGAAGATGGAAGCGCCGTCAGACTTAAGTAGATGTAGAATGCATATACACGGTTTGTTTTTGTCAGATAATCAGACTAAGTGGTAAGTTATAGGTTGGTTCAGATTCTGGGTCTTCGGTGAAAGTACCAGTATCACCATAAAAGTGGTGGAATATCAAGATGGGGAGTTATTACAAGATTAAGGTCTGAAAATTGAAATAAATAAAAAATGCAGGGGGCATAGGCTATGAAGGGGTGGGGAGGCACCCCCACAGGACCCAGAGATCGGCTGCGGGAAATATTCGTACGACTTCTACTACTTACAATAATAATAATAACCTACTGCAAAAATAGTGTATTTCAAGACCTCCACCGTTGACCTTACGCACTCGCTTGCTCTTCAAAATTGATTTCCGCGTTCAGACTTTCCTTCAAAACTTGTTAAAAACTAAAATATGTTAATATCAGAGATCGCGTTGTAAATACTGACTATACCAGTGCCGCATCCGCAACCTCCTTTCCCCATGTCAAAAAACAAAAATCCTTGGCAATGGTGTCTCACATGCAGATCTTAACACAATTCTGGGCTAACGCTTCCTTACGGATATTATTTCCTAGGCAACTTAACCCAATAATTTTGCAATTACATCTAATTTGTACTTGCATCTTTTTGGGTGAATTGATCAAAACGTTAGGCGAACTGTAAATAATTAAGAGAAAACACTAGATCTCTAACACTAATAAAAGATTAGATCTTCTGTAAAGAGGACGTCCGAGAGATCGCCTCAAGGTCTCTCCAACCCCCCAAAATTCAAGCTTGAAAATTAAAAACTGTGTCTTCATTATATGCGAAAAAAACGAATATACGATATGTACTGCTGGTAACGCTAAATAAAGTATAGGCTCTCTTGTAACAACTGTAGCTCCTTGGAGTTGTAAGAAGCCGACTCCTCGAACATCCTGTGGTGACGTCGACCCAATACGCATGCGCCAAAATCGATTGAAGAAATTGGCCTAATGCATACGAGAACCTGTACTGAAGATATCCTAATATGTTAATACAATGCATAGTATAACGCTAGGTTCTCCTCGTGGAAGGGCGGGGCCATTGAACCGAGGGTGAGGGTGAAAAACACTTAAACCCATGGGCCAGAAGTCCACTAGACAGGCACACTTGGTGCTCTACAGTTCGGAACATGACCTTGCTATATGACCGTTACTGCGATATCATTAATTTCTGAGGCCTTGACCCAGAAGCTCGAATTAAGCATTTTGTGGTTTGAAAAACGATCACTCCCGAATGAATCCAGATAATTCAAATTGCTGTAACTGATGCAGTTTTAATGCTCGTCACTACAGGAGAAGATTAAATGACGTACAAGACATTATATTTCGGGTTAAATAGGGATCGGAGCATTTTCAGTCTCGGTAAAGTTCCCAAAATAAAGATTTTTCTTGGCCCATTTTTTGATGATCTTTGAAAAGGTAAGATTTTTCAATCGTATTTCTGATCTGGGAAAGTCACTTTTCTTCATAGCAGACAACTTTTTATTAAGCTCGGTATGCTTTTATAAAGTGAATTATTAGTGTCGTCAAATTTAAGCCACTTTTAAGTACTTTTAGTGGATGAAAATGCTCAGGAAAAATGCCAGTCCAAATTCTCACTTCTTAGACCTAATTTCCTTCCTAACGTGATAAGGTATGGCTTTTCCGTAACACTAGGTTGCTATTATAGCAATGCATTGAGAGATGGGACGAAATTATGCAAAATAAAATTAATTTTGTTGTACGATTATTGACAGAGCTTACGGATATAAACAAATGATATTCTTGTTACCGTTATCCACAATTTGGGATTTGCTGGTAGGCCCCCCCTACTAGGTTTAGGCCTACCAAAGAACGATCTGTTTATGCACTAAATACTTGGGCTTATACTGCTAGGCCCAGTGTCACTAGCAGTAGGCATACTAGGTCTAACGTTAGTAGTACTAAGGCCTACTAGGGCCTATTACTGTAGTATGACCCGAAGTTGTTACCTTAGCGTAGTCGGACAAAGTGCATCATCCCCGTGTTAGATTACCTAACTATTGGTATTCTTATTAAAATCTTACCTTATGATTGATATTCTTAGTGTTTTAAGATATAAGCATACAACATTGATAGTAATTTGCTAAGTTGTAATATTACTAATTCTTTTTGTGTAACATTCTTAAGAGCAACTGCAGATTCTAACACAATTTAGGAAATATAGTAGTATCCACCTTTAGTTTAGTTTGTTGGATTTTTTAATATTTACCGTCTTCTCTGGTATGTCCTAACTAAAGTAACAGTAAATATATTGTAGTCCTACTAAGTTTGTTGGAGTAGTCATGGCCATACTCGGATAATTTCAGACTACTATGAAATATTTGAAAATTATTGTCATCATTGACATCAAAAACAAAACCTCTGTGTTAACTCCTGAAACTGTCATGCAGACGCAATGCAGGCGGCACAGTTACAAAATAGTATGACTCTTAACATTGCATCGTGCTAATGAATGTTCAGTAGTTGCTACTTTTTTGCAACTTATTTTTTTATCAAAAAATGTGCCAGTTTACTTTTGGATCTAAGATGTATCACAAAACACGTAGCATAAACCTGATATTTGTTTTCAACATAAGTTTGCAGTGCGCGATCATACATTGTATATTTACCTTACACAACGCCTTGATATAGAACGTTTATAACATTTTAACTAGTTTAAATTACAGCAAAATGTTTTTTTGTTTTTTCCAAAAACAATTTTATTAAAATTCTGACATGTTGAAAAGTTAAGCACATAGGTCTGTAGGTAAAGCTGTTTTTCTGAGTTGATTTGAAGCATACTCTTTATCATTATCTGGCTCAGACCCCTAGTTTTGCTGTTTCACAGGGACAGCCCGCCCTGCCCCTCCGATGGCTCGCCCACCCCCTGGAGTTCCGCCATGCCCCTCAGAAAAGATGTAAAATTATTATTTTATCTTATATTTTATTTTTTATTTAATAATTTTTATTGAATCTCATAAATGAATACCTGACATGGATACAGAACACAGAATGATAGCATAGAAAACAATTGTCCTGTTTAGCTAATGACTGGTCCTCATCAATTAAAATAGTTTCATTCGGAGGAATGATTATAGCTAAAATCCCAGAAGTTCTTCACTAGGGGCTTGAGCCTTAAGGGGCTCTTGGACTACATGTCGAAAAGACGCAGCGGTTCGCACGAATTAATGTGCCCCTCAACAAATCTAGCACCTTGCCCCCTTTTTAAATCAAGCTAGGGGTCTGTGGCTAGACCAGTATAGAGCATTAATGCAGAAATAACTGTATTTTTTTTTCTGAGTGAGGAACAAGCTACAGTACTATTTTAATGTTCTTGTTGTCAGTCTTGTCAATTTCAGAACTGATATCATTTGAAACATTTTATGCTTGTTGTTCTACATTGCAGATTTGTGATTATTTCATGCTTTTACAGGCCCCATAAAACAATCTTATAGTACATGTAGATCTGAAAAACTTATTATTTTTCTTGAGCAATACTGAGATAGACAACAAATTTGGTTAAGTCTGTTGATTCTTAGTTTGGCTCCTTGGATACAGTATCCTTAGATACAGTATACAGTACACAAAGCAATGTACTGTTGACAGGACTTTACAACAACATTATGTATTGTCTTTAAAAATCTTATTATTACAGGTTAATTATTTTGTCATATTGTTTTTGTAGATTCAAAAGAGTATAAATTGGGTGTAGTACGGTTCCATATGGAGTGTTACTCTCTGTTATAGTTCTGCTATTATATTGCAGACATTTTTCTCACCTTCATTCAAAAGAAAGCGAACAATTGATTTGTACACAAATTGCCTTCATGCATGTTGCTTCAAGACCCCTAAACGGTACATCTAGAAATAACAAATCATATTAATTTCAGAACGGTGTATATTAGGGGGAAAATATCTAAGATTTTTGATATAAACCTTGACTTTTGAAGCCCAAAATGTAAGAAGGGTCAACGTTTTCATTGTTAAAATGCTGTCTTGTCTACTTGAATTGACTCTTTGTGCTACTTGCAAAAATATTTCAATTCTGCTTCTGCTCCAACACTTGAAAGAGCTCAAAATTTCAATTGATCAAAAAATGTGTATAGCAAAACCGAAATGATTTGTATAGCAAACCATCACATTTTTTTGAAACTCACATGTTATATTTTTAGTCATAATTTACAGTTAGCATCATTTGATGTTATTCTTTTTATTTCAAATATCCCTCACTTGTTTGAGAGGAAAGTACTGCAGCATCACATTGTCTTGATATTAAGTTATACTTTTTACTTTCCCTCAAAGATTGCTGGCAGAGCAACAAAGAAATCAAATAAGTACTATATTTCTAAAATAAAAGATGTGCTCAAATAACTGCAGTATCAGGACTAGATCTGTATTTACCCATCAGTCATTTAGTTTGCATGGAAGCTACAGCAATACCAACCGAAGAAGAATGATGTAACTGACAGTGATACAACATCGAATGATGTCTCCATCCATCCTGTTTTTTTTAAAGCATACTTCATACATGATAAAATGAAATAAGTGTTTATACTATATGTGAAATATTGTTTCATGAGATGTTTCTTTCATATTATACTTTGTTTTACCTGCAGTAATGAATTGGATTAGATCAATTTGATATTGGAGCAGTGTAGGACATACATATGGGTACCACAATGTATCTTTGCATCCACAGAAAAGGTAAACAAGATGCAGATGGTTTCTTGTCTTAAACAAACTATCATTATTGGTCCTTTACAAAACTCAAATTAGAAAAAGCAATGCGTCATATAACTGGTTAATGGTCAATAATTACCATCTTTAACAATAATGTTATCATTATAAAACAATTATAAATTGTATAGTGCAAAATAATGTTAAGCATTTTTATGCACTGTATTAAGAGAAATGATGTGGAGGAGCAGGAAAATAAGTTGAACTTTTTAAGGATTCTTTTAGAATATATTGATAAGATTTTTTGTCCATTTTCTGACACCAGGTTAGGGCATTGATAGATTTGTGGATATCTGATAGTCTTTTATTTGTAATACTTCATAAACACATACTCCGAAAGGCTGTCATAAAAGACTATTGACATCTAGAACATTTACCCTACAGTTTGGTGCGAAAAAATATTGACAAGGAAGTCTACTTAAAAAGCATATTAAGTTTCAGACAAATCAAAATTTGAGCTTCATTAGGGTATGTATAATATGTGATGTAAATCAGTATGATATAAAATATATTCATAGTGTGATATATTGTCTTTTTCTTCTATTTGACTGAGAGAATTTATTTCTCACTGTGGGATATGATAAAGAAAAAGAGCTAGTTGCTTTCTTTGAAACTATTGTAGATTACAATTTCGAAGAAAAACAGGAAATAAAGGGCGGTTCCACTCACGACAAAACCAACACTTTGCATTTGTGTGAACAATTATTTGTTGTGTTATTTCACAGAACTATAAAATACTCAATTTAAAACTAAATCTAATTTACATCATTAACTGACGTCTGGTCCTTTAAAGCAAACATATAAAGCTTGTACATATGTAAAGTGAAATATACCTGTTGTCCAAATCAAAGTTAAAAAGTTACGAATGGGTAGGTGAAAAGCTTTATGTAATTTGTTATATTTCCTTCATACAGTCATAATTTTCAGTTCTTGAAAATGAGGACAAAGTCCATTCCTGCTAGATTATGGTTAAAGGTATGGTCAACACTTAAAAACGTTTGGTTAAAATTCCTTTCCATTTTTCACAAATGTGTGACAATGAATTAAAAAACAAAAGAAAGGGGTTACATAAGGAAATAGGAATTTCCGCCCACTCAAACATCAGAAGCGGAACATAAAAAAGAACAAAAATGTGCATATTTTGGCCTGAACATTCAAAATGCTCTAATATGGTCATTTTATAACGGATTTCCATGATTTGTTTTTGCTATTTTCCATGGAATTTCAAGCAATTTAGTATAAGTTGCTGCTACATATCCATATATCTTTAAAGAAGCACTTATACGTATGAAGGGTTTAATGCATTGCTTATTTGTGATAAAGTTGAAACCAGATTCACATTTGAACCAAAATAGATAAATAAATTGTACTATCAAATAAAGTATTTTCTTTAACTTTTCTTAAGTGTTATGTAAATGTTTGCATTTGTGTACCATTTATCCCTTAATTATTCATCTATAATTTAATCTGCCTCAAACAAGGATAGACATACCAGTTTTGTATATATTTTGTGTTTTAGGTTACTGTAGATCTAATGGAGCCACTTTTTAATTGAAATAGCAGACAAGTGTATTGTAACAAGGTACACATGAATGTCCTGCATTCGCAAAGTAATGTGTTGTATAACACTAAACCAAACCAATAATTTATTCGTTTATTTTTTGTCAGAAACAAGGATGAAAAGTATAAAAGTAATATTGAACAAATTTTCTATGCAATCTGACAGCCCAAAGAAAAGTTATGACCAATTTTGAAATGCTTATTCTTGAAATGATTTAATAGATAAAGGGAAAAGAGTAATCAATTGTACAATTTAATTGGATTTGAAAAATCAAGTGCTACAATGATTTCATTGAAAAATGGGAGGCAGATTTTCCAGGGTTAAGGAAAACCACATTGTGTTAATAGTTACCTTTCATTCAAATATTGATGTATGTCTGTTACAGGGGTGCATTTTCCCTTTAAAACAAGAACTTGCTATCATGATTTTAGTTTAGATATGCTCATTGGGTTGGAGACTCTCTAGTACTGTGGTGGTGCCACATTTGGCTATTTATTGGGGTATACCACTCATGTGAAGCCTTAAGATAAGACCCTGTATTAAACATTCAGCATTTTCTGAAAACGGTTCACTCACACAGACAAGGGGTTGGAATTCGGTGAATGGAAAATTTGCAGTGACTTAAAATAACTCGATTTATGTTTGGAAACTGGGAAGCATCTTCGATCATTCAGATTATGTTTAAGCACATCCAGATGAAAACAGTATCACAACATTGACAGACTGACAGTTAGTGACAAGAAGACCCGGCACAACCCTCTGATTATATCACTTATACGCCTTATAATCACTGATTTCCCTATCAGTTTACTCCTCTCAGACCTTTCCCATGATTGTTTGTGATAAGCTGCCCCAGCCCTCATAATAGTGCTTTAATATTATAGGTTATCCGAGCTCCCGTAGTGGGGACTACTCCCCAGTGGTGTTATGTATACCCCTTACGTGCAACTACTTATGACCTTATATTGGTCAAGAGTTTTATTCTCCAATGAATTGCTTAGTGACAGTGCCCTTCATGTCCCACCCTATTTACTCCCAAGTGACAGTTTGCCCCACAATGCACAGAAGAAGAGCCACTAAAAATCATGACAGATGGACAGACTTATTTAAAGCTGGAATGTTAATTAAACCAAGTCTGAAGTTCCATGTTAGACAGGTGAGTTATAAAAGTTTCAGAGGTAAACATTCCCACCAAGTGTGTAACAACATGATTGGTAAGTAGCAGAGACATCATTATAAGGGGGTTGGGGTGCCTCCTCCCCAAAAAAAAATGAGACACCAGTTGGAAAATTAACATGATAGTTGGAAATCCAACCGCTCCTCTTTCGGGAACCCTCATAAATCCACCCAGTTGGGACGCTGATGCCTCAACCTCCCTCCCCCCACCACCACCACCATCATTCAGAACACCCGTAGTTCAATCATAATACGCCAGCGACGTTCTTGGTGAGAAGACACAAGTAACGTGGAGATAAAAGTGCCAGCATATCGGGTTTGTGCTTCTATTCCCAGGGTCTCTAACCATTGAGGTACCAGTTTTAATGGGTAAACCTCCATACTATGCCAGTGTGATTAAAGTGTTTGCGTACATCTCAACGTAAATGTAAGCGACTCAAGTAATGTCATATTGCAAACACTTGGACAAGGACCCTGAACACAATATCCTCCATGGACGATAGCTGCACCACTGATTGTAATGTAGCCAGCATTCAAAATCTGAGGGGTCCAAGACCCCCTCCAAAGACAAAAATTGTTCAAATTTATCCCAATTCTGAAGGAAACTTTGAAAAGCGAAATATATATAAACAACAAAGATTATCCCAGTTTTTGAACATTTTCTGTAAAAAAAAACCCATTCACCCCGTGGCTACACCACTGACTACAGAGCATGTTGAAGTCCCGTGCCATGTATATGAGAATAGCTGCAAATTAACATTTTTTCAAATTATTTTGGGAGCCTACCCCTTCACAGTGATTTGTTCTAAATAATTCAACAAGGGGGTGGGCTCCCATAAAACAGGGATGACCTATTGGGTATGGATGGAGGGGGGGGGGGGGGGGGCATGATTAAAACAAAAAACTTTTGCCACAAAATACCAAAAAAGTAAAAGATAAACAACTCATTTTCCAGGGGAAATATGAAAGCTCAGAACCCTCTCACTAAATTTTAGAAAATTGTGTTACATTGGTGGCTGATAGGAATAAAATACAAAATAATGTCCAAATTTGTAATAAATGTTACCTCATATTATTGAATGAGGTAAATTGGGTCTGTAAAATACTTATGGGGCTTACTTATCTATCTGAACTTGACAGTTATACAAATTGGGGGGTATCTAGTTTTTTAAACGCTAAAGCTGATATGACGGGTAATCACGATATTACTCCTATAAATCACAAAATAATTCTGTTTCTCTTGATATACAATCGAATATAAGAGTATTTTGTAAACCTCGAAAGTTTATTTCCCTTCTAATAATATCAGTTGTTCTTGAGAGGCAGGAGCGCTGTAGATCGTCTATTGATGTTGTACATCCCTTTTACGGACATACACTCAATGCGCATGCGTTATAAGCATGGCGTCTAATTCAAGCCGACAGCGGGTCTAATCTAATTGTGATAGAACTTTTCTTAGGCTCTTGGTTTGTGATTTTTCCTGAGATGAATTTGAAATTAAAAAAATCATAGTTTAAACAACATTTAATTTTACTTCACGAATTGGTAAGTTTTCGTAATTTTCATCCTTTTTTGTATCGGTCGGTTATCAATTTTATCACGGTTTTTATCTTTCGTAGGCTGTTGTGCGAAAAGTAGCGCTCGCATTGTGACATAAAACGACGTCGGTTATTCATAAAAGTCGTTTCTTTTATCGTGTGTCCATACAATAGATATGTGTTCTTCGGTTTTAGAGCAAATTGCCCTGATCTAGAAGAGAGATTAAATGGAAATTTATTGCTCAAATTCAAATTGATTGTCACGTGATTTTGATTAAAGTTTTTGGGTCAATCGAGGTCATATTTCCAATTGTCTAGGGTCTAAAAAACCGCCGCGAGAGTGGGGCACTTTTAAATTAGCCACCCGCTTTGTACGGATGCAGCCAAAAACACTCTATCCCAAGTGTAGGACACGGAAAAGTCCTGTGAGTCGGACCGAAGAAATCCCGGACCCATGGATACCTTGTCTTACATCAGAGTAAGACAAGGTAGAAGCTGCAAAGGAGAAAATTGTTAGAAAAAGGTTAGATTTAAAAAAGAAAATTTGACCAGTTCCAGCGATGTTGTGAAAAGAACGCGTTGAAAAAGAGTGAGGGTTAGTAGAGGTAATATGGAGGTCAGGACTGCGCTGGTAACTACGTTTTTAAGGTCGGTTAAAAGTGCGTTAGCATCCGGTCATGTGACCAAATGGATATTTATAGCATGGAAGGTAAGGTATAACTTAACTAGAAGTAAATTTATAAGTTACCAACAAAGCAAACTCTGTACTTGGCCTATTAAGACGTAACCTCTTAAACTGTCCCACTGACGTTAACACCAGCATATAAAGCTCTAGTTAGGCCAGTACTTGAGTATGCGTCAGCAGTTTGGGACCCCATCACCAGTGCGATATAGATACGCTTGAATCAATTCAAGGGAGAACAGCCAGGTTCTGTGTGGAAGGCTACTCTTATAAATCCAGTGTCACTAGCATGCTTCATGAATTAGATTGGCCCCTGCTAATAACAAGAAGAAGAACCACCCGTCTAAAAATGCTATATATAATCAATAACAGTCTTGTCGCCATTAATAATGATAACCTAATCCCAAACGCAAAAATTAATACAAGAAATAACCATGATCTGAATTTCCACGTTCCTTATGCTAAAAATAATGTTTATGAATACTCCTTCTTTCCTCAAACACTAAAAGATTGGAATGCTTTACCATCGAAAATTGTACATGCACCAAGTCTAAACTGTTTCAAAGCTTACCTTGCTAAGCTTGTTAATTGATTTTGTTCTCATACTTTTGCTACGCTCGGTTGGCGTTCATGTCCTCTAGAAAGATTTTTGCCGACTTAACCTATTTAGATTTATGACGTTCACTGTCATGGATTTAACCCTGGGGTTACCACCCAGCCGAGACAATACCGATTTGAATAAGCACTGTTTTAAAAATTATTTGGGTGACTTAACTTTGTCTTATAACTCCAATTCTTGTACCATTTAAAAGAGCTTGAATATTTCTATTAAAATATTACTTTTCTTATGAGAAAGTTACTGCATATTGAAAACTTTTCCTATAAGTATGGCTCAAATATGTTCAGGTTGGAGGTAAGAAATAAAAACAAACAAATATTTTTACCAAAAAATTCTAGCTCCACCTTCCAGTGGGCATTTGTGCTACAAAATTGAATAGATAATGTCGAAGACGTCATTGTTTCTATTCTCATTATACCTAGCAGTAATCTCATTTTATGGGGAAATATGCATGTATTCAAAATTTTCATTAGTCATTGTTGGTATGCAGAATTTTAACATTTCCCAAAAAAATTGATAACATCATCGTGCTTCTTGAGTATGGGCGTAAAATGTTTAGATTTGTCTAACTGTTCAAGCGCTTGAATTTGCTGTAGGCCCGATAGCTGCGTAAGTGATTAGACTAGTAGCAGTTAGAGCTTACTTGCCCGTCGGGAAATATCAGGAAGGTTTTTAAACTTACTTGTTCATGAATTTACTGTGTATAATATCCTAAATTCTAGTCAAAAAATGCGTGATTGCTTTGGTAAAATGATCGCGAAAATTAATTTCAATACTGACAAATTTTGTACTTGTTCTTGTGCACGATGTATGTATGGGTTGTATGCCCACTATTATGTTTTGCTTTCACTGCAAGTTTTGATATGAAATATTGCACAGAAAAAAAAAGTGGCTATGACATCAACTTCCAATTATTTCAAGTAGAAGCCATATCAACTGTGCTTTAAATTATTGTGGGATGTTAACATATGATGTATTGACTTAGGCTGCAACAAAACTTTCACCTTATCTTGGATCTGGGTCATGAATGTAGTAACTGGTACAGTACCGTACTTGTGTTATCTATGTGGAAATTTGGGCTAGTGATCAGTGTTTGGGGGCTTGCCAAACAAGGGACAGAATTGTGATAATGCATAATAGAAATCCATGTGTACATTCAGATGTAATGTATTCTTCATTCTGGAAGAATGTTTCTGTTCGCAGACATGCACTGTATTATACAGTATATTGAAGTTTTATTGACGTCGCAATATTTAAAGCGTGCATAAAACTTTTCAACTATTACTAATTTGTCAAAAAAAATGATACATGGTCTTGTCGATTATATTTGCGGTACTTTTCTTTTTATTTATATTTATTTTTCCACCGCAATCACAAAGGTATAGGGAAGTTGTGCAGGTGATATAAGCCTCTTCTGAATGATGTTAATATAAAAGCGAAATTATCCAGACTTTTCGTTTATCCAAACCATCGGCAGTCCCGACAGGTTCGGATAATCAAGAAACTAACTGTATTTGATAAGACAATGTGAGGATTTTAATGTAATTTGCCTTTATTTAGTTGTGTGGATATTTTAGCACACACTTTTAAGTTGAAATAGCATTGAAACTTTTTAAGAGTAACTTAAATTTCATCAAAATGTTTTGCTTTATTTGCATTTCAGGTAAGTTGTATACAGTTTGAAAAAATACAATGTAATAAATTGTAAAATTTGAATTGAGAATTACAAAACAAGGTTCTGATGTAATTTGGTGTCTTTTGAAGTATTTTGTAATCGAGTTGAACATAATGAAATTTACATTCTTATTATGTTCCTCATTGCATCCCACACTATGTTACACATGGCATCCCACCACAAATCCCATGTAGCATTCCACTCAATGTTATACATGGCCTCCCACCCTATGGTCCGCATCACATCTATCCCTAATGTATCATGATGCTTAGGCCTGCACCTGAAATTTCTGTCTTTTTTTGGGTATGGCTGTTTAATAAAGCACTCAACTTGCGCTATGCAGAACAATGCACACCTTTTACAGAACATGATTATCATCATTATTAAGGAATTTAGATGGTGCACATATTTGTACGTAAACATACATTCAATGGCGCCTTTCACAAAAAGCATGAAAAAATAAATGCGTTTTTAATATCCGTTTAAATGAGTTAAACTTTGTACATTCTCGCACTTCACTGGCAAGGGTATTCCATTGTTTTGGTGCATTAACTGCAAACGAGCGATCACCCAGTGTTACACAGTTTGTGGATGGTATCTTGAAATTCTTTTGGCGATTTGATTGTAGAGTATATTGACTAGTGTTTGTATTGACGAACATTTCTTGGAGGTATGTAGGTGCATGGCCATTGACACATTTGAAAGCTAATTAGAGAACTTTGAAAAATATACGCCATTTTATTGGAAGCCAATGAAACTCCTTAAGTGCTTCCGTTGCACTATCTTGTCGCTTGCGCAATAAAATCAGTTTTGCGGCCTGATTCTGGATTCTCTGTAATGGGTATATTGAGCTGGCAGGAAGTCTATTTAGGATTGCATTTGCACAGTCCAGTTGGGATGTGACCAATGAAATTACAATTTGTTGTATCATCAGGATCATGAGGTATCAACTTTCTCTCTGGGCAAGAAATGCTTAGCACTTTCCTCCTTTTGTTGACCTATTATATTCTTCACTAAACAAAATCAATGTGTGTTGAGATTAACTCTCAGTACTCACTGTGTGCATTGTTTGATAGTGCTTGCATACTGCAATATGTAGGAACAAATGGCAGGTGGGGTATGTAACTTGATACCCCGACTGTTTGAACTTTTCAGTTGTGTGTTTGGGGTTACGTGTGCAAGTTCTTGCGTAATGTGAGTCTGTCAGTCCATATTGCAACTATACGCAAATGATCTGTTGCATAAGATAATAAAGGCGGAGTCAAATAATCATAGCCTTTGGTGAAAACCACATGGTATATATCCAATCCGTTGTCCCATGTGACTCCCATTCCTGTCCCACATGGCATCCTTAACTTTGAATAAAAGAATTACCATCCTGTCATACTCCCTGGTTGAGCATACTAAGTTGGAAAGTCTTGTCAGATCATTTACAGTAGAAACTTTATACAAATTAATAGAATAATAAAGATGTTGGAGTCAAATAATCATGTCTGATACAGACATTGGTGCACAAAAGGTTTGAAGAATTTACAGTATTTTAATGCGTAAGTGTTACGAGAGACCTTCAGGATCTCTTAAAAAATATTGGAAGAGTATATTTTCTTACAGTTAACTTTTAAGGAAATATCAAATGATTGAAAGACTTTTCAAAGAAAACTAGAACATTAATGACATAATTGATGTGGTTGCTCAACACATATTTTGGGTGGGTACAAGCCTGTTATTGTTGTTGGGTAGCTAGTTTTCTAAAAGTGGAGGAATCTCACCTGCTAGCCCCATGGTTCCTACTTATATGGATTAAGCATAAGCGGGATTTTAGGGGAGCAATGGGGCACTTTCCCCACCCTCACTTTTTGTCCAAATGGATACTTTTCTATGGTGATGTTTTATTTTAGAATGATTTTGTACCCCCTCTCGCCCCCCCCCACACACACACACACACTTTTGATTTCCCTCCAATTTTGGTAGCAAATCCCACCTGAAGGTTTGAGATTGGCCCGGGCAGCCAGGACCAATGTTGACAATTACTCACCGGGGAAATAGGTAAAATGCTTCTTTTGAAATTGCTGCTTACAAAATATTGGGGGTATGTCCCCTCCTACCACAGCCATCGTAAAATGACATGTTTTAATTGTGTCAAATACTAAATGTATGTAACAACTTTTATATATTATTTAATATTTGTTAGTGAGTAAATTTTTTATTTGTTTCTAAGAATGACCTAGAATAATTTCTTATAAGTTTCAAAAGGGCGTCTCCAGTACAGCCGGTCTGCCCTCAACGGTCAAAAGGGCCACCTCCGGGTCCGCCATCAACTTTTAAAAGGGTCACTTTCTGCCCAGTCTGCCGTCAACGTTTAAAAGGGTTACCTCCTGCGCAGTCTGCGGTCAACTTTTAAAAGGGTCACCTCCTGCCCAGTCTGCCGTCAACTTTTAAAAGGGTCACCTCCTGCCCAGCTTGCCGTCAACTTTTAAAAGGATCACCTCCTGCCCAGTCTGCCGTCAACGTTTAAAAGGGTCACCTCCTGCCCAGTCTGCGGTCAACTTTTAAAAGGTCACCTCCTGCTCTCCTGATATACTTTAGGGCAAGAAGGCAGTGCCCCACCCCGACATTGCTGCAAAGCGCCAAAATTTTAATGGGCCCCCAGGACTCTAGTTGCCCCACTGCAGGATAATGGAACTGTTTCTCAAGTAAGCCTACAAAAACTTAATCCTCAACAGCAATATGATGCAAATTCTTACAAAGATATTTCTTTTGAGGGAAATTGAAATCATAAACAGACATAACAGCAAAGTACTGTGTATAAAATCAAAATAGATTGTACCCCATCCTTCATAAATGAACAATATAAACATCGCTAATATGACTTAGTGTACTTACTGTATGGTACCTGTTCTTCCATGGATTCCAGTTGTAACAGGGGGTAAAGTACTTTTGTGGAATAAATGCTGCGTTTTTCAATGTAAATGTATGTACAAATGTTGATGTTCTCCATGAACATTGGATATCTGGTATTCTGGAAAGATTAACTGGTATACTGTATTCACTTTTATATCAAACATTGATGAATAATAAAACAGGCAAACAAAAACCCTTTTGGTGACCAGTGACATTTTTCTTAAGGATTTTACTTACCCTAAACCTAAATTATAGGGGCATTTATCATACGAGAAAAAATATATATTTTTGTTCCACATTATAGCAAAACGAGTTATCAGAATTTTCTCAAAACCTCTAGAAATGAAAAGAGAATTACTTTTTACATCCAAGCCCATCTTCAAATTTACACACAAAAAAAAAGATCTCAACCCCTGAAAAATAGGGTTAACCCTTAAATGCTGACGCAGTCGTGTCACGGCCGATTTGATAAACGTTTTTCAAAAGAATCTTGTGTTGCGTCATTTAGGGCCACCGTAGTTATCTCTGTATCATTCAAAATATATACAATTTTTATGATGGTTATACTGAGATTTTTTGAGTAAAGCAGCAGGTGGTCAAAATCAACAATCTAACAAAAACAAAACAAACAAAAAGCAGCCCAAAACCCATTTTTTACACTTCCAGTAGTGGCCTATGCGTGAAATTTTGTTTATGGCAACATTTCTGCAAAAAATAGTGATTTTCAGCCTTTTTTTGCACCAGAATCTTCAAAAAATCGTAAATTTCATACCCCCCCCCCTTCCCCTTCTTCCTTCCCATGATGACTGAGGTACAACAAGATACAAAGTCCTACTTTGAATTGGCTGTGTTCCTGTTGCTCAATGCACAGCGGTTTAGGCTGGAAGTCCAAAGGACAGTGGATCAATTCCACGCTGTAGCATAGGGTTTTTTGTTGTTGTTTATTATCACGGGCATAATTAGCTTGTGTTTATTTTCATTGTTTTTACATTTTTTGCGTCGGGGAAATTATTTTTGAAGTGGTAAAATGAAAAAGGAATTTCAAAAACTACATGTACTAAAAAAAAAAGGGGGCTTTCTTTCTACACCTTAAGCAAAATACAAGCTAAAAAAAAAGTTCCTGTAATGCTGTAATTTTGCCGGAAAATTGATACATTTTCATATTTATGTGAAGATTTTCATAATTTTGACTCTTTTACTGAAAAGTTTATCGTCTTAGCATTCATATGAAAAATCTCATAATAAGAAACAAGCAAAGCTAAGACCTATAAAATGAATTTGAAAAGAGAAAAAAAACACCCAAAACGCGAGTGCGCGTTTTGAATACCTTGGCTTTTTTTAGGGTTAAGTCCTAAACAATCACGGAATACTCGTTCAATTTTGCCTAGCCTAGTACTCTTTTGAAAATCTAATACTTAAAACGACTTGCTCGAATTTTACCTCCTTGATGCTCTGCAAATCTTAATTCCACACCACCGAGCATTTCGCAGGGCTGCTCTGCGAAATGCCACAGCGTTTATTTATATACCTAGAAAGTACGCTTAAATATTGGCCACATAGTGGGCCCAACATTTTTTTAAATTTTTGATGAAAGAAATGCTAGACGTTTTCGGCCAAAAATGTACCCACTTGTAAAGAAAGAACTCTCCAGAAAAATTAAGAAGCTTCGAATTCATACATGGAAACATAATATATCTTTGTTCCAGCGTAATTTGAGGTATCAAAATTATACTATTTATAGAAGCTCGCCAAAACAGCGCACCCTTTGAGTAGCTCCACGGTATATCAGTGGTGAATTTTCCGTATCTCATGCGTGCATTGTAGCTGACTTTTGTGAGGCCGGTCAGAAATACGTGAGGCTTCAAACACAAGTAGGGGCCTACAGCAAAATTTGTCTGGGGACTATCGTTTCATATTGAAATTGGCGTGTGGCCTATAGGCTTACCTGAAACTCAACTTGTAGGGTCATTTATTATGAGACCATATGGGAGAAAACCAGTTGAACTTGTTATTTTCATTCAACCTTCCTCTGGTACTAATTACCAGTTTATCTTTTTAGCCATATTACTTCATACATGTAATCTTCATTTTTTCATCAACAAATCTAGGTACCTAATGAAACAAAAAGGCAGAGAAATGTTTTCACAAAGATTTGTCTATTTTTAGAGGTTTAGGGTGTTTCATTTACAGGAGGAATTGTGAGAAGTTTTGACTATTATCTGTGGGAAATTTCATAATTGATATTTATCATTATTTTTAAGGATTTCACATTTGATTTAAGAGGTCTTTTGGACTATATTCGGAATCAAATCGGTAAAATTAATTAAGTTTATTCTGTTTTCAGTCACTTTGTAGGGTTTCCTTTTTTTCACTTTGTTTCTGTAAAAATTCAGCGCAGCCATGTAAGGCTAAAAACAAACCAAAGATTAAAATTTCCGATTTTGAATGAAACAGTTCAACGGACATCAGTCCAATAAAAATCGAACAAACACATAATATAAGAAGCAACATGCACAAAATAAATAATGAAAAACATTATTTGATCATGATTTTTCTATTCCAGAAATGGTTCCGCTGTCAAAGATACAATAAAAACAACTTAAAAGATTTTTGAACTTATTTTATAAATATATATATATTTTTTTTTTATGAAGGATCACTGCCAAATCAAAGCATTAGCATTGTACTATGATATGTCCAAGCGTATATGAAACATATTTTTTAATTTAAACTTGATATTTAATGCCAACTATTGATGTTATAAACATTACTCGTATCTAAAATTTCTGATGACAGAACCTGAACAATTCCGATTTTATTCACCAATGAAGACGAGGATTAACCTCAAGTTTAATGGGCTATAGTTAACTTGTATTAAGTTTTTAGACAAGGGCAGACACAAATCCGATACAATTGCAACTAATTTCCGACGATTACAAGCGTGTGCTTCAATAAAAAAATCGGGATTGTTAAGCGGGAGGCAAATCCGACGGGAGATACATTTGGGGACTCATTTCCGACATATTATTTTTCCCAGTTGTAAAAAACGGACGTATTTTGGCCCGACTCAATAGTCGACTGAGACGGAACAGTAATGTTTGGATTTGTTGAAGCATGGATGCACTGTGCAGCAATTTTTCATGCAACAGGTCATAGTAAACAAGTGCGAACGACTGTATAGTACAATGAATGTCGGGACTTTCGGTTTGTATTTTTTACTTTTTCAGAGCTGGATTAATATGTGCGTCAATTTCTACGTATTGTCCGTCATTTTTTGACTCTCATTGGCGTCAAAAAAGCACATTGTCCATCAATTTTGTGACTGTGATGTGAGTCATTTAAATGTACTGTACAGTCACTTTTGTGATTGAGGGATGCGTCAAAGTAGCGTTTTGCATGATACAAAACGGGCAATGACGCACCGTCCGGGGGTGAGTTATACAATTGACAAATGCATAATGGCCGAAAGTTAGTTGTTCGCATCGCGAACAGAAAATTCACAGAAAATAGATAAATTCTACCAGTACCATTTCCAAGTAGCCTAACGAGTAACATTAAGTTTCATACGGGATTAGCCTAGGGCCTAATTTGTGGATAAGCAATACATTTGTAGTGCACTTGTGTCATAAGTTTGTGATAAAAGCTTGTTGTGATAAAATATTTTTAATATTTTAGTGCAGAATATTCTCAGAGTAGTTGTGTAAAGTTACGTTTTGCCAAAAAAGTTTGGTCTTTCATTCAATCTCCAATAGCGTGCATAGGAAAAAAGCATATTCTTCGTGAGGTAAATGTTTCCATAACTAGGCTGAGCCTAGTGTTAGGCCTAACGTTACTCGTTAGGCTACATATTGTTATTGAACCTGCTTAACCTTGAGTTAATGTTAAACAATAATTTTTTGACGATCTTAAACTTTAGTCATAGGGGAAAACAAACAGTCAGTTATCATTGCAGTCAATTGGAGAAAAAAATATTTTTTGTCATTTTTCAACAGATATTCGGCAGAATTTATTTTTCTTCACAAATGTTGTGTATTAGAATTTAGATAATAGTTTCCAATATATTATGATTACCATTAATTTTCGCTGACTGGCTGAGGCGACACAAGTATTCATAAAAATTATCTCATTGACGGTATGATAACAGTTTCCCCTCCAACTTAGCAAAACCGTACTGAGCCCCTAGCCTGCACGGTTACGTCGACTCCGACCTCGAGAATAAGGTAAGACAGGTGCTTTTCTGTTTTGCAAAGACTGGTAGCGACTGGAAGGCAGTAACGGATCGGAAGGTTTGTTAATGTAACTTTAAAGTCAGTACAACTCTCCAGGCTAGCTTAAAGTCTGTCTAAACTAAAATTAGCGCCTAGCCTCTCTAGTCCTTCAGTAGTACTAGGCTACTTCCGCCACTGGTCTTGGCCTAGCCTAGGCTACACGTTACTGGCTGGCAGTCGACAGAATCTTCAACCGGGTGTCTTTTATGACGTCATAGCAGAGTAGACGCTTTTAGAACAATGACGTAATTTATTTACATTCTCATAATACTCGAACAATGACGGAATGAACACTCGCGCGGTCTTGTAAACAATGTCAGCTGGTCTGTGTCAGCTATGCTGTGAGACGACTACGGGAGGTGAAAGCTGAGCTTGCAGATTTCCTGAAGTAACAGTGACAAATGCAAAGAAGATTGAACAAATTTTATCCGGATTTTCACAACGTAAAATTTGAATTAAAATTATCCTACATAATTTGGTCTCACTCAGTCTTTATGCTGAGTGATAAGCCCTGACGTTAGGACTATGCCTACAATATATGGACCAGTTGAGTGAAAGGACCAGTTCTAATAAAAAGGTTCACAAAAATTCCGTGTACATAGAAAAATTACCAATATTACCGAAAATGTGTAAAATCTATTGTTTTTCACCTATAACAAGCATCGATATTGTTTTCATTGAACTCTTTAAGAAATTGTAATGCTATATGTGAGAGGGATTGTTCTAGCCATATTCTGCCATGTTGTCTGTTCAGAATCTTGGAAATTATCAAATATATTCTTTGCTAATAGTTTTTGTCTACCAGTGTAATTTTGATTTAATTTTGGTATTGTTTCAAGATTGTATTGTAAGTTTAAAATATTATTATTTAAAAAAATATATTATTATTTAAATATATTATCAGGCATCAGGAATAAATTGACTTACTTTCGAAATACATGTTCACTTCTGACTTGACTACATACAACTATCTGACTACCACGGAATAAGTAAGAATTTTGTTCAAGAATGTAATTGCACGTAGTTGCAAAGTATGATTAAAGAGTTCAAAGAGTTCAAATGTCCACTCATGTTATTGTGAAACATTTCTTACATCCGTTTTAATACAGAGTAACATTTCGCAATATTAATATATTTCAATAACCAGAACAAAAGGTCAATATAATATAATAAAGCCTGCAAGCACAGTACGCATGGTATGTATTAAGGTGCCACATTTCACTCTTGCGAACCGTCGCTAAACGTGCTTTTCTGAATAACTTTCATATGCATGCCACTCCAAAAGAATGAATTCTAGGCAGTAGGTGAAAAGGTAAGCAAGCAATATTATAGTTTGAAGAAGAAAAAAATGTACATTAACAACAAATCACATATATGTATATATATATATATATATATATATATATATATATATATATATATATATATATATATATATATATATATATATATATATATATATATATATATATCTATCTATATATATATATATATATATATCTATATATATATATATATCTATATATATATCTATCTATATATATATATATATATATATATATATATATATATATATATATATATATATATATATATATATATATATATATATATATATATATATATATCTATCTATATATATATATATATATATCTATATATATATATATATATATATATATATCTATATATATATATATATATATATATATATATATATATATATATATATATATATATATATATATATATATATATATATATATATATATATATATATATATATATATATATATATATATATATATATATATATATATATATATATATATATATATATATATATATATATATATATATATATATATATATATATATATATATATATATATTATATATATATGATCTATATGTGATCTACTGTTTATACAGGTTGCAGGTATATAGGTTGCCATAACGATATAGGAACACCTGTGAGTTTCGTCGAATTACCATGGCAACGTGGAAAATCCAAAAGGAAAAAAACAACATTTAATTAACAATGAGTCTAATTTTCTTCATACTGAACGAAGTACAGATCATATTTGATCTATCCCTATTTCTAAGTAGCTCCCATGGAAACCATGAGATACGGACAAAATGGTAATCTTAAAAATTGGAGCTCCGGGTCCTGCAAAATGGCTAAATATTTTTTTGAGGGGTGACATTTTACGAAGGAAGACGTTCGGTCGGTATATGAAAGGAATATGTCTCAACAGTTAATGCACATTATGGCTAAAATCTTTTTCAGAATTTTTTTGAGAATTATTTTATCATGTGACAATTGGAAAAATTATTTTGACCTTTTAAGTACCTGTTGACTCCCCCTTCCCCGCTTCTTGAAAAAACGGGACCAACCCTCATGTTAACCCATAGTGAGATCACCTAATTCAGTAAGGTATTTTCAGTATGATAGTTTAAGAAGACATCACGAATATCCCCAGAACTGACTCCCCTTCTGGTTGAAAAATACCCATATTACTTTAAGTTCATGTGTTGGTTTCAATGGTGCAAATAATTAGTTCTATGCTATCATGTTCAGATGACACGTCATCGTTGGAAAATATAATAGGCGATTGCTTGTTCTTATAACAACATTGAAAAACATTTGTTATCGCGTTATTAGTTGAAAGTCCATATGCAATTGCGCAATATATCGCTGAATAGTTTCAATCTCGCTAAGTATTTTGCAACAATTTATATTGGATATTCAGCTATATTGTATACCAGAACAATTTACCAGAATTAAAATCAATAATTTTATTGAAGCGCTATGTTTTTCTTGTGACAGAATGGTCAAAACTTGTCGTTCTGGATAAATGCCACTTCAACAGGGAACAACGGCAGGTGACAGGCAAGATAAAGTTATCTTTATTTGTAAAATATTGAAAATACGCTTCATTTATGTGTCTATAACCGGGATAATATATCCCGCTGATACAATGTGACGACGTAAGGAAAAACAAGTTTGTACACATCTGTAGCAGCTTATGTGAATATTTTGTGCGTTAGAGATCTATGAATGCATGTAACAAATTTTACATTGCTTAATGAATTACTATAATCTGAACAGATCAACTCTGTGAATTTTTGAAAATAACTTTATAACAACGTTTAATTAATGATATATATGAAGCTGATCAAATTTGTATCAATTTATAATTAATGCTACATTTGTGATATATGACTGATAGGGGCATAGCTACGACGTTGAAAAGGGGGCGTTGATGGAGGCGCAGAGCTGCAAAAGTAAAGTTTTTGCCCAATGACTTATATAAACTATATTACAGTTAACTATAAGTGAACAAGTGAACAAGACCATTTTGGGGGGAAATTCTCTTCATTTTGCGGAAACGTTTTGTCAATTTTCATGGAAATTTTAAAGTTCATTTTCAGGAAATGGTTTTTCAATTTTCGTGAAATATTGTCAAAATTCCGGAAATTACCTTCAATTTCGGATAAGTTTCTTTAATATTCGGTAAATTTTACTTCATTTTCGGACGATTTTCTTCAATATTCGGGAAATGTCCTTCATATATAAGAAATAGGAAATATTGCCAAATGTTACCAAACTTTTCAATGCTTTTACCAAATTTTCCTTCATATTGACCAAATTTGTCAATTTCGTGTTAATAATTTTTCAATTTTACCTCCCAACCGTGAAGAAAGGATGCAACCGACAATAACTTTTCCCCGCTTTTTTTTGTTTTACATGCAAAATTGTATATAAATTCACAACATATTCTGATATTAGGCTTGGGATAAATATAGATTAGAGTTTACATAAGTCCAGTGGCGTTTGGATGGGGAAGGGGATATTGAGGGCTTAGCCCCCCTAAAATTTGCCGTTGCCCAACAATTTTTTTGTTGCCAAAGCCATAAATATAAATAAGTGAAATATCAAATAAATTATACAGAAAAAAAGATGTTGGCAATGTTTTAATCGAATCGACTGAATTTTTGTTAATTTTGGACCAAATATCCTCAACTTTCCACAAATATCCACAAAATCTTCAATTGTGGATCAAAACTCTTCAATTTTGAAGAGCATATAATTCAGACAAAATATGTCACTTTATAAAATTCTCTGAGAAAAGTGGCCCGGAGAAAATCGATCTCGTGGGGACAAATCCCCCATGCCCCCGTAGCGCCGCCAATGCTTTCAAAGCAATACAAAGATCTTTACTTTATCGTCCGATAGGCAATTGCCAACTCTTGTCTTGGCAAAGGGTGTAGAAATGGTCATCTCGCGGTGGGGAAAGAACTCGAAATTTTTCCTGCTTATACAAATTGCACTGGTTAATTGAGTTTCCATAAAATGTTGCTGCTAATTGGGAAAATTCTCTTGATTTTTCGGGACTCTTGTTGAATTTTCTTCATTTTCAGGAAATTGGCGTTAATTTCCATGAATTTTTCATCAATTTGCAAGAAATCTTCTTCAATCTTCGGGAAATCTCCTTCCCTGGATTTATACTTCAATTTCCAGGATTTTTTTGGGGGTAATCACTGTCAATTTCGAGATATTGAAGCACATGTTGGCAATTGTATGTTAATGATAATTTATCCTCCCAACTGGGGAACAAGCATGCAACCGGTAAGAAGAAACCATTTGGTGGAGAGGGTGCCCCCAAGTTCCTTGACCCTTGCCCTGGTCTCCTAATCTTAAACCTGTGTTAGGGGTTCTGATAACGTACATCGTCTACCTGCTAATAGGGGCTAAAGTCCCCTAAAAATCAAAAGTTAGACATGCCCCTGCATAAGTTGCTACATATATGTTCCATTAATGATGACAAGACTGATTTATAAAACATCATTTCCGGTTTGGTTTGGCTTGATCTTCTTGTTGTCATTTTAATCTTTGCTCACTTTTGCCCCATTTTCTTTCGGCACCAACACAAGTGAACGATTATCAATATTTATGTTATTTTCATTTAAAAGTTGCTTCAAAGCGCAAATTAATTGTATAATGAAAATTGAGAATAGTTTACCTTATCAACTTCCAGTCTCTGCATTGCATAGACTCTCGAAAAACCTTAGTTCAGAACGAACTATATCTCAGCTATCAACTTGCCAACAAATGGTAGTCTGTTAGTGTATATTTGTGTTGTTATAAAGCAGTTTAAAGACAAGTAAAAACTTGATAAACCTTAAAGGTTAGCCTTAATTTACATTATTCTATGTTCTCCAACAGGCCTCTTTTGAAGAAAGGCAGGAAGCGCCAGGTCGGAAGACGGCAAAGAGTGATAAACTGGTTGATACGTGAAGACAGACGACAGAACTTGAGGTATCATCGGAAAATGGATGCGGGAGCAGAAAACGACCATTTGGTAACATATTAACATTAATTACTCATTACATAGGTCACACAATGTTCTATCAATTCTGATAATTTATTTTATTTCTTCACATGCGTAGGCCAACGGCCTTTACATAAGAAAAAAAAGTAACATTTTTTTGAATAAAGAAGAAAGGAAAGTTGTAATTTTTACGAGATATATACAAAATATAACTGAAAATATCTTGGCAGAAAACAACAGAATGGATTGTTGGAAGTTAATACAAAGTAGATTCAATAGAGCATATATCGAAAAATAAACTCGTAAATTAAGTGAATCGTGCCGCCTGTGTGATGCACAATTAAGCAACTTAGCAATTTCAATAGCTGGTAGCTTATCAATTGGCTCTACAAGATATTCAAATTAATTAACGAAGGCTGTTATACAACATACGAGGAATATGTATCTTGCGAAAGGCCATAAAGGATACCCATCTTCAATACAATATAAATTACATACTGCACAAAGTCTCTATTATCTGCGAATTTAGAAACGGCGTCCTGTATTTATGGTAAGTGGAAGGGTCCCACAGCGGAACTTCAAATAGCGTTCAAAAATCAAACTACGCTTTAAAACTGTATGTAATTATACAGCTGATCCAGTGTATCAACTTCAAAAGGCCATCGATGGGAATTACCGTAACATCACATAATCTTAAAAAGCTTCTTGTAAGAAAATAACTTCGTTGAAACCCTTAATGAAACTAGGCCTCACCCATACCAATGCCCAATATGCAGCCTTTTACGTCTCAGTTTTACGCAAGAAGTAGATATGTTATCGTCCAATTTACTATGAATATGATTATAAGATATTGACATATAACGATTATGATCATTTTTCAAGACTCGAAGCCAATAATTAATTACTCTATGAACAGCATAAGAAGGTGCATTTACGCGTCCTAATTTCCCTCTAGTAGTAACGTTACATGTAACTTAAATGTGAATATACACTGAACTTATTCTGTACGTTTTCAATGTCACAAGAAGAATGATTTCCCCCGATTTCTGAACTGTACATTAATACACATTTTTATCAAAAAGACAAATATTTTGGGAAAAACCAACCCTAAAATCATTACTTTTAACGGAAAAGATAGCTTTGCTTGCTTGGTCAGCTGGGCACGTTTGCGCAATGGTTAATGGTTTGTTGAGAAAGTAATACCTTAAACTTGTATCAATATTTTGATTATTTAGAAGAAAAAATATATATTATCACCTTTTGTAAGTCTTTCTCCGTTTCTAAACAACATCACCTTTGCTTTATTACTATTAACTACCAATCTATTCACCTCACAAAAATTGTGTAAAATGTTCAATAACTTTTGTAACACATATGAACTCTCTGAAAAAATAATAGGTTGACAGCACAAAGTAGACAAAACAATTCAAAATCATTCCTTTATAATATTCACCACATAAATGAATAATAAGTAATGACGATAGGGCACAACCCTGACGAACGCGTCAGGAAAAAGTGTCAGAAACCTTACCATTAATTTGATACACGCTTGAACATCAGAATACATTGGACATACAACATGTAGAATTTTTTTATATTGCAATACAACAAATATTTTCAATAGTATAATAAGTTACGCTCTAGAACGATCTGTAGATGGCATTGGATTTGTAGATGCCAATGAGCGATGAGAAACTTCACATTTGAAACAGACAGTTGGGCATACAAATCAGTGTGCGAGCTAAAAAGCATAAAACCATCAAACATTTTGAGATTATTTTCTTTATACATATAGGAGTCCAATATTTATGGATCACAGTATTTCTCGCACCACAAACAGTTAATGGATAAGGTTGGTAGTCAAATCAATCGCCAAAACTCATTAAGGTTGGCAAACTTGTTCGAGCTAAACCCATGTGATCAAGACAAATTGAAATCGACAAATAACGACACCCCTGGTCTTACTTTGATCCAAATGCTGGAAGAACATGGTAAAATATCAGAAGGGAGGTATGATGCTTTGTACCAGTCATTGAAAGAAATTAAGCTGGATTGCGTGGCTGGTATGATAACAGAATCAACTACTAACACAGAGTCAAACTGCAATTCTATTCGTAAGTACCATTTTACCAACCCTTTAATATGTCGGTCCCATTGTGTTATCGATGCAATAAAACACCTACAAAATTAGTTATTTTATTTAAGTTGCTGCATATTTGAAGGAGTGGGCTATGGTGATAAGGCGCATTTATTAAGTCGTTTAGTTCTGAATCGTTTTCATACCGTTTTTACAGATGCAATCATAGAAAACATATAGAAAACTAAAACATTTCAAAGAACACTTTTGTTATTTTTATAGGACAAAAGGTGGAATGCATGCAAGAGCACCTCCGTGCGTGCTATAGAATGATGTGTTCATCAACCAAAACTGTTTCTTGGGAGAAAGACTCTTACGAAGTTGCAGATCTTTACAACGAACTGCACATTGTTTGCCCCTCAAAGAAACCTCACAAAGTGGAAAAACTTATAACTCTTAAATCAAGGCATGGTATTTTTACAGAGGAAAGTATTAAAGACTCAAAACGAGTGCTGGTTGAAGGAAATCCTGGCTGTGGAAAAACTATGACGTGTTTGCAGTTTGCTCATGACTGGGTAGAGAAAACCTTGGAATCACCATTAAAAGACATAGACGTGCTTATATTGCTTCAGCTGCAACACTTAAGGAGTGACATGTCGTTTTCAAAGGCCATAAAATCGTTGTTATTGCAAGATATACAACTCACAGAAAATGATATTGAAGAAATACTTAGAAGTAAAGAATTCAAAACATTGATTATTTTAGATGGCTATGATGAATTAACTGTTAGTAAGAATCCTTCACACAGCAATACCTCCTCTACAAGTAAACTGAGTGTATATGAAATTATTTCTTCTCGACAACTTGTTGCCAACAAAGTACTTTTAACGTCAAGGACCTTTCCACGGAACATTGAGAGCATTGAACATTTTCATCGGGTAAAGGTCACTGGATTTTCAAAAGAGCATGTGGAAAGCTTCATCAACAAAGCATTCTCCGACGACCAAGAAAAGGGATCGGAGCTGCTAGTGTACCTACAAACCAATGAGATTCTGGAAGAAATAGGGAGAATTCCACCCCTTTTGTCTCTTTTGTGTCAGTTAAAACGACATCAACATGAACCATTCGCAAAAGACAGCAAGACAAATAAAGTCACGCCACTGTTTATGTACTTTTGTAAATTTTTTTACAGTCACCAATTGGGAAAAGAGAAACAACTAGGTAAAACAGAGAATGAAATCAAGAAGATTTATGGAGACTTTCGAATGAAAATAGGACAAATTTCATTGGACGGATTAATGGAAGGGAAATTCTTATGGACCAAGGAGGAAATGGAAATGGAGTTAGGAAAGATGTACGAAGTAGGAATGACAATTGGAATTCTATTAGAAGATAAACCAACTTTTCCTGTTAGCACTGCAAGCAGCGCTATATATGGACCCAGCAGCTCTATGTTTGAAAATACAACCGTTCGAATATATCATAAACTTATTCAGGAGAAGTTAGCAGCTGAGTCCATCGGTAATCTTGCACAAAACGATGTCAATGAATTTAAAAGGGTCCTTGCAAAACTATTTGATGGCAACGATGTTGAAGATCTCCATTACTTTCTTCGATTTGCGTGTGGAGAAAATGAAACCGCCTGCAAATCGATTTTTGATTTCCTCTGTTTTGCACAGGCTGATTTAGCCACAAAGATCGAATGCATTTACGAATGTGATCTGGAGAAAGATGTACAGGCTTTTAGGCATGCCGTTTCGATGATCTGCAGGTTTATAGAGCTTGATGAAAGAACTTTTGGATATCGTCTAAAAGCAGTTCTTGCTATTCTGCAACACGCAAATGATCATGAGGTAAGGATATGGCGCACTGATATCTCTATTTGATGAGGCCTCGGGCTGGGTGTTAGCAACAGTGGAGCAACAGGCAGTGATTAATACTTATTTCCAAATTTATGTGAATAATAACAGCATTTAGTTTTATTTACCAAGTTCCAAGTGACGTGTAGTAAAGGTGTACAAAATATTGTAACAAGGCATGCATAGGAATGGTCACGGCAATGATATCAAATATTGGATTTGTAGGTAAATTATGCTTTACCCAATTCATTGTATGGCTCGTATGCCTAGAAAACCCATGGATACTAATTCCCAAAGTTATAGATTTACTACAGATAATGCTCTTTTAGGTTGCGATGAGGATACAAATGATAACGAATCATGTGTCTTGATAGAAGTCATCATTAGTTGTTTTAGCGTAACCCAATTTAGAGACTAAAAGCTATCAGAATGACTTGGATATAGGAGAATTACGTGAACAATTGGTCAACATGTTAAATATTTATACCGAAAATGTTTAAATAATAACTCCAAATTTAGAAGGATGGTTTTGAAGCCCACGGATATACTAAACCATGTATTATCTGATGATTGTGTTAACTATCTATTCATTTAAATCAATCTAGATAGTAATACCAAAACTGTACCTGAAGAACTGTTCAAAGATAGAAAACACAGAAGTATGCAAAACTGTGGCAAACCTTGTACACGAGCTGAAAATAGAAGATGAAAATCTTGAAAAGATGGTAGAGGCTATGCCAGAATTCACAAAAGTGCGCAAAATACATCTGAGGCAATCCCAGTGCTCTGATTCAGATCTTGTGGATATTTTTCGGTGGTCGGTTAAACAACAAAGTCTAAAAGCTGTTGAGTAAGTTGAATTTTCCTTGTATAAATGTATGGAATCGCAAGGGAAATAAATATATAGTTTTATACCTGTTTACGTTACAATGAATGGTTTTAGAATGGAGATTTTAGATGATGTATAACGAATACGTCTGATATATTGCTGTCTAATCACAAAATATTGAATGCAAACAAATATTTAGTCGTTTCTGTTTTGCCTCCACGTGATACCATCTTCGATTCACGACTGAGTTTCTACCGTCATAAAAAACTATTCATAACTGACTATTCATTTCCTTTAGTTGAATAATTGTGTATGTGATTTTGTTACTAATTACCGAAGTTGTGTGTTTATGGTTCGATATTCATTTACTCGTGTACAAATGAATACGACTCTAAATTACCATACACTGGCACTTTCCCAATGGAAGTCGCTGTTCAAAGGTTTGTCGTTATGTGTAAATCCTATTGCTTCAAGTACATATAAATGCAATGATCTACGTCCCATCACAAATGTATACTACGTGAAGAAAAGATCAGATCATAATGTTAACGCTTCATCTGAGATAATTTAACCGTATTGTTTTCTTTTCAATGTCGTGTGAATAAAAGAATACATTGCGGGAATAATTACCTTGAAATGAGTGAAAGCAACCGGAATACGATACAAGGTATTTTAAAGGACAGTCAATTATTGGGTAAGTTGATGATTTTCTGATCTGAAATGATTCATAGACGGCAGAAAATTATTAAGATTTTAAGCGCAGATTTAATATGGTATACTTCAAAATTTCAAACCTTACAAAATCGAGGCAAGAATTTTTCCATAATTGTAAACATATTAGAAATTACGAATACATGAACATCATAACATCATGAGAATACTCCGTGGTTTACCCACCTACTACCGTATTGTTGAACTATTGCGAATATATAAATTTCGTATCATCATCGTCGTCGTCGTCATCATCATCGTCATGCGTATTATTATTTTACTAATAAAAGAGAACTTACTTCATAAAAACGGAAAATTCAAGCTTAATGAATATCAGAGGCCTACCCGTTGCTTGTTTTACATCTTTTTGTTAAAAGAATAAATAACTTTCGAAAAATAGGGATTGCTAGAATTCACTGTTAATACATAGTATCTACGTAAAGTTATATCTTACCTTCCGTGCTATAAATATGACAATGGTCCAATGACCTAATTCTAACGCACTTCTAGCCGAACTTAAAACGTAGTTACCAACCCAACCCTAACCTACATTATACCTCTAACATCCCTCACTTCTTTTCAGCGCGTTGCTGTCACAACAAATTTCTTCAAATTGTTGCCTTTTTCTAACAATTTTCTTCCTTGCAGCTCCTACCATGCAAGTTTTTACGCTGTTTGGCACTTTTTATATTTTTTTCCAGTCACCTGAGGTAAGACGAGGTAGACATTTGACCGGAAAATATCCTATCCGAATCACAGGACCTTCCCCATTAAGTTTACACTTAAGTTAGTGTTTTTACATCCAACCGTACAAAACGGGTGGTTAGAATAAAGTTTCCCACTCTCGTGGCGTGTATTTTTAGTCCTAGAGTACCTGGTGTACAACCTTTTGAGACCTCATTCCCTCTGGTTGACGTGGTCTTCACCATAGGACCCGCCCTACCACGAGGATAGCCTAGTATTATACTGTGCCCATGTATTACATGTTAGGATATCTTCAATACAGGTTCTCATATGCATTTGACCAACTTCTCGTTTCGATGTTGGCGCATGCGCAGGAGATCGACGTCATTACAGGATGAATGAGGAGTCGGCTTTAACTAGCTCCAAGGAGCTACAGTTAGTACAAGAGAGCCTATATATGATTTCAACCCCAGTGATTGAGTTAATAGCTCGTACGGTATGCGTAGTACGTTACCCCCCCCCCCCCCTTCCTATTAAAATCAATCCACGTAGGTTGGTTTTTTGGCATAGG